>JARHVA010001692.1:2030000-2585000 GCA_037957365.1 Torreya grandis
AAGCATGAATGGTAGAGGTTAAAGAAGGCATGGTGTCTAAGAGATAACTAGGGATGGATTCCTTGACGTGGAAGGACCAAGAGGGCATGAGATTTTAAGGCACATATATGATAATAATTGATCAAAGAAGACATCCAAATTAGACCCTATAAAGGTGGGAGTCAAACTTAATAAATGATATAAGGAGAATAGAGAACTAGAATGTAATGAGGAGGGCTCTCACATAGATTATTTGTGCTCTTGTTATGAAAAATTGTGTGACAAGGAGCAAAAGAGAGTCTTGGAAAAAGAAGCTGAAGTTCTATAGCAAGAAGTTATGTGAAAGAAGACCATCATAGAGATGTTTAATTCACCTCTACCTAAATCACCTACTCAAGTGCCTCACTCACAACTAGAATAAACTCACATAAGAATTGATCATAGTTCTAATATTAGAAATACTAGTTATTAGAGCACAAAGAAAAAAGTAGTGTGTTGAGAAAGATTAGTATTTTCTAACTTATTATACAAGTAGTTACATAGACTATGTGTATTTCATTTAATAATGTATACTGGATTACCATTAGTGAGAGGGAGTCTGACCCCTCAAATTAGTGGTTTAACATAAAATGGAGAAGTTAGGGCTAGAGGACCATTGATGGCTCAGTAGAACCTTCAAGTAGTTGGTGGAATGGTAGTTTTTTTCCATCACAAGAGGTGGTTGATCTATGCCACCAACACAAGGAACTATTGTGGGTATTTATATTTCAAGTGTGCCTTTCGTTGGTGCCCTAATACAATATGTGCCACAGGTTACCAGTACACCTGTACATGCCCCTTAAGTCTTCTATGGTATTTAAATAAGTCTACCAAAGTATTGGGGAGAGGATAATGTTTCATATCATGTCCAAAAATGTGAAATTATATGGTGCACTAAGGGAATTACTATACTAGAGTGTAAGGAAAGTCAATTTTTATGACCTTTCTAGCTCACACCCCTACCCAATATAGGAAACTTGACCTAAATCAAATCATTTTAGACTATGACATATTGAATTTAGACTTCCTAAATGAGTTTTACATCCTTGAATTCAAGAACTAAAGCATTTTCATACCAAAATAAATAAAGTAATAATTTACTAAGAGAATTTGTACTTATGGTACCAAGTTTAAAACTCTAGTGTCCAATATTTCATATGCACTTGACTTGTTGTAGCATGTGTAGTGGTTTTTTAATGGGTTGTTTTATCATACCACTTTAAATAAAGACATTCACTAAGCCCCAATAGACCCTAAAATCCATTTTGAGAGATAAATTTATGGGAGTCATGTATTCTAGAGTCAACCCAATCATAGGGGTGTAGTTTCCATCAATGAATTCACTACTACATAATCTGATAACCGATAGTGCATACAATACTCACAATGTAAAATGGTACATATATTATGAAGTAGAAGGGCATAAAAAATAATTTCCTAAAATGTAATTTGCACACCTTAATAGCTTCATGCAAGCTATTCTAAGAAAGTCACAATGTTTAAAATTTCCCCTTCTACCATGGACAATTCAAGCAAGATTTTGTCTCTATTGTAAGATGTGTGACACCACTATTCATGACACTAAAGAGTGTAGGTAAATTAATAAGTTACACAAGGTAAGAGACCAAGGTGTGAGGCAAATGATGGTAGGTCTATCTAACTAGGAATATGATGGATATGAACAATAACATGGGTAAAGAGGCTGTAGAGGTGGAGGACATGATAGTGAAAGGTTCCCACCATATGGTTGTTATAAATGTGGTTCCCTTAACCACTATCATCATGATTACACCAAGTACAATACTTGTGCATATTTTTAAGAAACCACAAATTTAAAAAGTGACTATAGCTATATGAAAAGCTCACTTGTAAGGGAAAGCTCAACAAGGGTATAAGAATGGTCTAATGCAAAAAACATTCAGATCAATGGTTACCAAAGGTAAAATTTAAAAAGAATAGTATCCCCAAGGTGTAAGTCACCACCTATAACATCAAGAATACACAACCAACTACTACCCCTATTAATAAATTTCACCCAAACTATGATCCAAGGAGAGTTAAAAATAACGTGGCACACCTCAAACCCTAAATGACTCTCTACTAAAATGGTTTGTGACATAAGGACATGGTGTTAGAGGCCATGGATATCATCCAAAATATACAGGTTAGTTACAACATGTATATGGCCTAGAGTAGAAGTCAAGAAAGGAGCACCAACTCCAAGGGTAGGAATAAAAAAGGAGGATTATTTAGATAATATATTGGTGCTCCTATAAATTGAATTAATGACCCTAATTTTGAAGTATCTCTTTTAATAATATAAGGATAAGTATCATGTTGAGGTGTTGGCAATAAATATAACATTGTTGGTTGATGTAGATAATAATGGATGGTTGGTTTGTGACATTATGGTGGACATAGGTGCTAAGGTAAATATCCTCACTAGATACATTTGACACAATATCGGTATTTCTCCCCTTTAGCCCTCACCACATGTTAGTGCATGGCCAATAAGACCAGAGCTCAAACCATGGGCATCTTGCCTAATGATTATATTTAAATTATAGGTTTGAAGTTAAATGTAGACTTCAAAGTGTTTAAGATCATTAAAGTGGATAATTACCCATCCTTTTTTGGTAGGCCATGATGTTATACAAATAATACATATATGTGCTTCAAGAAGCTCTTCATGAACTTCTAAAATGGGAAAGGCATGTGTTGATCTTGATATCAAATGATTAGGGTATAACCTATGTGGAGGGTGTTTATTTGGAAGATGAGATCAATTATATATAAAACATTACCATTCAAGGATAAAAAATCCTAAAACCAAATGTAGAGGGCATCTTACACTATGATGAAACACAACCATTTTTTGACACTATGACCATCGCTAGCAAATAGTTAGTGCAGGAGTATTATGAGGTGATGGGGTAGAAATGTGGAATAATAATAGCCCTACCTTACTCATTGCATGCACAAAAATCCTCACATACCAACATAAGGTCCAATTCATTTGGAAATCATATTTGTGTATCACGCATGGATACCACATCTCCAGTAAAGTGATTACTCTAGATAAGCCAGGGTAGGCTTTCTAAACTCCTTAATTTTGATAATTTTATAGTGTCCCCCAATTTTAGTATGACATTCAATTGTGTGTCCCAAAATATCAAGATCACATCAGTGCTCTATTATATACCTTAAAGAGCACTCAAACATGTTAGTGGACAACACAATCAAAATATTTCAACTTGGGTAGAAATCAAGAGTGATATATATTAAAATTCTAATCAAAGTAATGAATATAAGGAATTTTATACATATAGTGGTGACTTGAACCAATGGGATCATGTTCATGAATGTAATTCAAGTTGGTCTAGATGCAATTCTTTTGCTTTGAAGGATATATGGGTTCATGTTTTTTATCGATCCCTAAAGACCTATGCATGCACATGGAACATTATTAATGAGAAACACCACAAGACTAAAAGCTAGATGACCTTGAATGAGAAGTTCACTCATGCTTTTTCCTTCTCTTCATATAGTTTAGCACTAGTGGATCCCTTACACTATATCCATCATATCATCATTGACCTTAGGTTATAATAGATGAATGAGTTAAGAAATTTTTTAACAATAAGGTACTCACTCTACCTAAATTATTCAATAAATGTGACATCAACATTGATTCTAATGAATAATAAAAGGTGGTTTGGATAAATAAAAATTGGTTTTCCATAACTGAGAAGCAGATATTAGTCTATAAGGTGGATGAGGAACCTCATGAGGGTGAGCCAAGACATTTGCATGTAGAAACCATAAGGAAAGATGGAAGTAATCTACACACCATCTAAGTGACACAAATGCTACTACAAGCCCTTTAAAATTACCAAGGTAAAAATATGCTCGGATGAGGAACCAAAATCACCACCATTAGGGACTATTAGTTGGACACAGAGATGGCATGAATTATAGAGTTACTCCATGAATTTCAACATATTTCCCCTATAATTTATCAATAAATAAAGGGTATGATTCCTTCTCTATAAAAATTAAGATCAACTTGGTCAAAGGTGCCAATCCAATAAAGAAGCAGCCAAATAAAATGAAACCCAACCTTTGTGCCAAGGTAAAGATCAAAATTAATAAACTATTAGTTATGGGTGTGATCTACCTAGTGGAGGGGTTTGAATTTTTTAGACCCATTATGATCAAAATAAAAAATTATGGTCACATTAGAATCTATGTCTATTATCAACTCCTTAATGTAGCTTATGTCACATACCCATTTCCCACTTCTTTCACTAAGTAAATTCTTGAGGGGGTGTTGGGATGTGATGTGTATACAATAACTAATCGCTTATTATGGTATCATCAAGTATAGATTGAGAAGGAAGATAAAATTAATACCACCTTTGCAATATAATGGGGTTCATTTTCCTACAACATCATGCCCTTTAGAATGAATAATGTGCCCACTATTTTCTCCCATATTGTCATCATTTCCTTTAAATACTTCTTCCATCACTTTATCCAAGTGTATATTGATGATTGGATAGTATTTTGGATAGTAAAGGACCATAATGACTAATTGAGGCTCAAGTTGAATCATTATCACCAACTCTAGATATCCCTCAACCTAATGAAGTACATCTTCATAACCCCCTTTGACATGTTGCTTGGCCATGTCATTTTTAAATAAGCCCTCCTTTTTTACCCTACCAATAATGTAATCATCTCTATATTTATGTGCCCACCACTCGATGGGAGGCATGTGCATTCTTAGTCCATACTAGTTATTACTATAAATTCATTTGTCATTATGCCAAGATCATTGTGCCTTTAGATGAGCTCCATTGAAAGATTGTACCATTAAATGGGGAGAATCACAAGAAGAATTTGAGATACTAAAAAATAAATTGGATAGGGCCCCTATATTTTAGTTATTGAAATGGATCACTCATTTCCATATTCATGTTGATGTATTTGACATATCTATTAACACAATCATAGATCATCTAGATGAGAATAAGATTAACCACCTAATCTACTTCACAAACAAGAAGCTCATGCCTACTAAGTTAAACTACACAACAATTGAGCATGAAGCACTAACAATGGTCTAAGTGCTATAAAAGTTTTGGAAATACTTGTTAGCCACTCCACTTATTATTTTCATTGATCATGAATCTTTTAATTACTTATTTAATAAGTTGGTTCTTCACAAGCACATCTATCAGTGAATAGTGTTATTTCAAGAATTCTAATTCTCTATAGTCATGAATCTATGAAAGTAGAATTTAAGCCCATATCACCTATTATTCCTCAAAATTGTATAAGACACATGCCTAATTGAATATGATATGCTTGACACCAAAATGTACAAGTGAAAATACATCCCAAAGGACTTGGTCGAGATTGCAACATTTCTCACCTCTAGAGTTAGCTACTCCACTAAGGATAATTAGTTGGATATTCACACTACCCCTTTTCAACTTGTTAGTTTAGAGTTATATAAACTAAGGTTCAATGAGTTTTTGAATTGATGCATCCTATAACGTGAGTGATTTAGCATGTTATAATAATGCCATGGGACATAGTTAGTGGACACTTTATCGATGAATCCACTACCCAAAAGATCATCCTATGTATCCTTTAATGGCCTACACTCTTTAAAGATGTAACAAAATATGTGACATATACTAAAGGATTATAAATCCCAATCCCATGGATTAGATTACCCTAATCACCATTCTTGTGTATCCACCCTTTAAAAAATGGGCTATAGAGTATGTGAGCCCTATCTCCTCAACTAAACGAAGGACTATCACATGATACATCATAGTTGTAATTAATTATTTTACTATATTGGTTGAGACCTCACCCATAAAAAAATTCACTACAACAATAGCATGTTTTCTTATAGAGAATATAATTAGTCATTACAGGTTCCCCTTGAGTTTGAGAAATGACTAGGGTACTCATTTTATCAATAAAACCATGCACATTTTATTGTCTAAATTCATGATTGTACACCACAAGATGACACATTACCACTCACAAGCCAATAAAATATTAAATGCCTTTAAAAAATATTGGGTAATTTCATCACAAATTCTATGACATAGGACACAAGGATTAGGATGATTAAATATCAATAGTTGATCCAAAACTCAAAATATTTGGTTGAAAGATAATTGAAGAAACAAGAACAAAACAATTCAAATATTGTTATCTCTTATAAGAGATGTTTTATTGATCAAATTTGCAGACCCAAACATATGCTTATTTCTGAGAAGAGATATTTGATTTCCATTTCAAGATACATCTTCATTTATACATGTTTTGAAGGTGTGGGGAGGATATTTAAGGTCACCAATATTGAGGGAGATGAATTGGTTCGACTTCCATGATTTACAACAATACAGAATTTGAGGAATTACTATTTTTAGAAACTTACTATTTTTAGACTACACTACTAAAATTGAAATTTGGGACACTTCCATTGGGTTTTAGGGGGTCAAAATTCATCAAGAAGAGAACAATGCCATCTTAGAACATTTCCCTCATTATTATATTTCCAACGGTTCAAACGGCGAGTCAATTGGAGCTACGGTGCAAAATTTATGGCTCTCAGAAGTTTTACCATCAATTGGGGTGGACCCATCACCCGAATTGTCATCTAAATTGTTGTCCGGATCAATAGTTTTGTGGGCGTACCAAACCACCTAAAAGCACCTAAATAATTCCACACCATTTTAACTGGTGTTTGGGATCAAGACTATTATACCCATGGAATTTTTGGTGTCATGTATATGCCTTTATTGAATGGGTTACCTTGATGACAATGATTATCAAGATGTGTGATTGGAAGATCTAATGAAACTAGATGAATAATGTGTCATTTATTAATAGATCTAAACTATGGAGAAAACTTGAAAAAAGGTGTGGAATTATCATAGCATAAAAGGAATTTTTTGGTAGAGTGGGGCCATATTATCCTTTATAACTCATTATACTTTAATCATCCTAGAAAGCTTCAAATCAGGTGGCTTATAACCTACATAATTCATAACACTTTGGATACTGACACATGTAAACTACATACAAATGATGGTGAAATTATTCTTGGAAATTTCAATGAAAATTATCTCAATCCATATCATTCTTAGCATGCTTGGGCCATGTTTTAAAATGGTGTATATCATTTTAATTTTTTTCTCTTTTTGTTTTCTAGGTTAGAGTAGCATAGGTCAGTTATTTTACACATTAGTTTTAAATTGTTGATGTGATAACATGCACATGCCTCATAATACCAATCAAGTGAATCAAGAAAGATTATTCCTTTGGGATCCTTATAAAAAATGTCTAAGTTTTTAGATGTATTACACCATCCATTTTTGTGTAACTTTATCTCTCATTAAATCAACTTGATAATCTAGATCCTTCAGAGAATGCACAAAAATGGGAATCTTAAAGGTATAATTGTACCTTAGTAACCATTTTAATGGTATATTTAAATATTTTTGTGATTTTTATGGTGAATCTCTCACACTTATTCTCATGCCAAGGCCTACCTTATCAAAAAACCCTTGGACAACTGAATTGCTATGTTGGAGGACTAAGCATAGAATTTTGCATGGAGTGGGGTAGTGCATAGTAGTGTGAAAAAGTCAAAAAATGAACTAGGGGAAAGAAAGTGAATAAAGAGTAAGTATAAAACCTAATAACATAGAAGTAAATAGTGTAAATGGAAAATATTATGTCACTCTAAAAAATTAAAATTTTGAAATAATCATGGTGAATAGTTAGCATGAACTATAAATTAATGAAAATATAGTAATATTAAACACTCAAGCATGGGAAGTTATAAGTCCATTACATGGGTGGTTAGTGTTTTAAATTAAAATTTAAAAAAAAAACTACCTAAAATAATGAAATGGGGTGCAATAAATATTATCTCACCACTTTGTATTCAATATCTCTAAGCGACCCCAATAGCTCGAGAAAACCAAATAAATAAGGATACCTGACAGTTTGAGACCAAAGTGACCACCAAATGCCATTTGAGGAGTATAATTGAGTTCCATAGGATTTCATGGCTCAATTTTTCCTAAATTATAAGTGTTTTAATAAGTAGAGAGGAGGAATTTAGTAGTTTGTAGGGGTCATCCACTATTATTAAATCTTCATGAAGCTCAAAGCTTAGGTAAACAACATTAGTGTCAGAGTAAATGACCATTATAGTGAGAATTCAAAGATTCAACCAAAAACTAAATTTGAGAGTGAACCATATGGGGTTCATGATGGCTATGAGACTAAAGGTTAAGGTATCAATAAGGAATAACTACATTCCAAGTGCAAAATTTGGAACACCCATAGTTAAAGAGGTAAAATAAGCATCACCAAGCAACACATGGTTTGAGGGGACATCAAGCATAATCAAATAAGAAGTACATATAGCATCAAAAATAAAAATAACATAGACAATTATATTAAATAACATGTTTGAATACATGATAAATAAGGTTACCTCAAATGTGTGAGGAGTAGCAAGAAAACCAGGGCCATGTAAGATGTGTTTTATGGAGATGCAATACCTTGATAGTATAGAATGTAGTGAAAAATGGGATTAGATCATGGAAAAGTGTAAAGTGGAGGAGTAAAACCACTATGGAGGATAGAATGAGGCTAACCTATGGAATGAATACATGGTGAACATAGATAAGAATAACCCAAAAGGGAACCCTATATTTGATAACTCTATGAGGTAGTAGCTAGAAAGAGTTGGTGTTCTCTAATTACATGAGTTCCCTTACCTTGGTAAGGTGGAGAAACTCACAATTTTTTATCATGTGCATGCACAAGGATAGGTTATAATTCAATAGGCAAAGGATGAAAATCACACTAGCATAAATTCTTAGAGTGAGTGGACTAGTCCAATTATGGAAAGACATTAATGAAGCACCAGACAACTCTAATAAAATCAAGTGTGTCCAAGGAGCTAAAATAAAAGAGGGTGGGTACTCCTACCCCATCATAAATATTAATGGCATATCCATAAAGGTAGTAGCACACTTTATTAGTGCCAATTTTTATTGATCATTACTCTAAGGGAAATAAACAAGAATTCTCTCTATATTACACATGAAATGGCTAGAGGTACATTATTCAAAATCTCTAATTTCTTGGATGACTCAATTATTAAAGGTGTCGAGAGAGCACATAATTCTAAGAAATATTTTAAATTTGGCATGATTCTAATAATTCTTCTATTTGATGATATTAGCATACTTTAGGGTGCCAAAAGGGGTAAAATAAACATATCTCATTCGCAAAAAGTCCTCAGCACTCAAGTACCCCACATATAAATGCTAAGGGGTATTCTCCACCAAGTACAAAATTAAAGTAGATTGGTGTCTTATGTAGTTGTGGGATTTTATTGGGGATGAATGATATGTGACAAGGCTTCTCCTTGAGGTGTTGAAGGATCATGACAAATTAATCATGATGTAACAATACTTAATGGCTCAGGTTTACCTATACGATGGTGTAGTCATATAAAATATGAAATTGGATGACTTAAGCATTACTAATGACACCTAATCCATAGGTCATCTTTCTTACTCACACAACCCTTCTGGGCTATTCTTTCACTAATTCCCAGTCATCCCTAACCTTCTAAACTTAACCCTTTCAAGCCTAGGTATCTATTTCAAGCCTAGATCCATCCCCCAAAGCCTCATTCCCTTAAGACAATAGTGCCCAACTTGGATAGGAGTGCTAGAACCTAAGGTGTCCTAATTTTGGCATTATTGTCCAAGTTCAAGATTAGTTCTAACGGTCATATTCCCCCAAATTATTATCTTTTTCCTTATTAACCTCATGTGAATTCATTTAACCGATAATCATTATTTTCCCTATAAAAGGCCATTCAAAGTCCATTTAGAAGGGTTAGCACTCATTTACAAGAAAGAAGCAAGAATACAAATAAGTACACTCAATCACTCTTCCCTATTCTCTACATACAACCTTCCAAGATCATTTCAAACTTATTCAGACTTTTGCACCTATCCCTAGCCATTTGAAGTACATCTAGTTTTGCATCTAGTTGAATTTATCATACATAATTGCACCAAACACTTCAATGGGATAACTACATTAGCTTGATCCCTCCTTGAAGTATTGGTATGTAGGTAGCATGCCCACACATGGGGTGTGAAGTGTGTCCAACATATCCTTTACACACTAACCCCTTCTCTATATTTTACAATTTTCCATTTAATTTCAAGTACAAAGAGCTCTTAGGGCTTTGAAAATTTAGATCAGATGCACAATGAGCTCTGCAAGCTTTTAGGCTTTGATATCTCACTGATAGGGTAACACATGCCTATTGGATAGAACCCAAAAAACTCAAACCACCTAGACAATAGCACCAAAAAAGGACTATAACACTGGATAATAGGGTGTCCCACTTTCGATGCTCCTATCCAATCCAAAATGAACCTTAGGATCTAGTTTTTGATAGTTTCCCAATCCTGCTCCTCCAGTATCAGACCCTATCTCAGTTTGGATCAATCATAATACATTAAGTTAGATTTCTCTTATTTATTAATATATTTAGAATAAACAAAAATACAAATCTATTTACACAAATTAGTATCTAAATTATTACATATTATTTATTGATTTAATTTACTCATACCTATTTATTTGACTAGCAATAAAACTCCATTATTTTAAAAATAATAAAACATTTGGTGAACCCGACTTACTTTGAATTTTGCATTAAAACCCTAAAAACCCTAGGGATAATTATTTCTAATTTTTTTCCATAATTTATTAATTTTTCATACATTTAAAAATCATAAATATATAATTTAATTGCAAAAATATTACATATTTTGTTAAATCCCTAGTTTGCACATACTAGGTCCTTGCATGCAAACACATTCCAAACACTAGGAAAAATATATTGCTAATTTTAGAAATATTTTCGGACTTTTCCTAATTTTCTTAGGAAAAATTCTACAAATTGTCTCTAAATTTTTAAATATTATTACATTAATTTTTTTTTTAATCATTCAAAATCTCTAGTTGAATGAACTAAACTCCTACTTGCTTTCTAGTACTTTTAAAATCATTTTTTGAATTTTTAGTTTCATATCAAACATAGAAAATTAATTTCAAAATTTAAAACTTCATAGTATTTTACATAAATATTTTCAAAAAATCCTTTGTTGCATGTACTAGCACCTATTTTCTTCTTGAGGTATCACCTTTCATGTTTGGGAGATCTGTATCCTTTTTGCCCAAATTCTAATTAAATATTTTTAGGACTTTGTGTTTCTTATATTCAATACTTTCCTTTTCTAGCACATTCCCTATTAAAACTTGTTGAAAAACATTCATACACATTATAAATTGTTTTCCTAATTTCACAATGGCCCAATATACCTATTTTGATGAAATTGATAAAAGAGAAATTCAAGAACTCTTAACAAAATAGCCAGATATGCAAGATGACATTTTTAGAATTCTACAAGAGGAAAAAAGAAAAATGTGAAAAATGGTCAATCTTATCAAACCATAGAGACACCAGTTGTAAATGATACTATGGAGGCAATTATGTCTCAACAAGACCCTATAGCAACCTGACCTTCTTATATGCCATCAACTATAGCTAGTACATCCCTATCTCTTGATGTGGTAACCCTTGTGCAAGAGATAAAATCTCTTCAATCCAAGGTGCAACATTTTGAGAAAGGTACCACTAGACCTACATGGACTTTGGATTATTTTGCTCTTATGCATACACCATTGGCATGTCATATTTCTTCTACACCCTTGCACAAGGTTTTGTTCAACCCAAGCTTACTCTTTATGATGGCAAGGGTGATCCAGAGACACACTTGAGAGCTTTTCACATAGCATGTTTGGATTATGTACCCAATTATTGGCTACTTACCAAGATATTTCCATGGAGTCTAAAAGATTATGCTTTATAATGGTTTTATATTCTACTGAATCAGTCAATCATAGCATTTAATATTTTAGCATACATGTTCCTAGCACATTTTAGTATCAACATTGGTGATAAGGTTTCATATGCTCAAATTGTTTAATAGAAACAATGACCAAATGAGCATCTCACAGACTATATTCTTTAGTATAAGACCATCTTGGCTAAGATGACTAGTCCCATGGTAGATCAAGAGTTACAAGACCTCTTCAAATAGAGTCATCTACCATCACTTCATGAATCAATCATGTTCTAGTGATTCTCTTCCTTCACTGAATTGTGTCATACACTAAAAGAATGAGAAGTCAAGATAATTTCAATGGGAAAACTTAAGTACTCAAGTATCTTAGACACAACAAACAAGAATAATATTAAAGTCCCATATAAGGTCAAAATTAATGACAATAATAATCAAAATCAACCAATAGTCAATGTGGCTTTAGAGCCCCCTTAGCATGTGGTTTTATCAGCACCTCCTTGTCATGCATTTACCAATCTACCAGTTTTTCTAGTTAGGGTTTTATAATAGTTATTAGAATGTAACATCATCACTCTCCATCCTATCTAGGAAGCTAACCCAATGAATCCTCTTCTATAGGATATGATCAGCATGCATTTTGTGATTTTCATAAGGCACCAGGCCACACAACAAACATATGCATTAGTTTGAGACATAAGATATAGGATTTGATAAATGATAATCTACTTGATCTGGCCACTTCAGTTAAGCCTCCAAATGAAAATCCAACATAAGATAAAGCTTTTAAAATATTCTCAAATCCATTTCCATATCATTTTAAATAGGAGAAAGAGGACACCTCGAATGTTCACCATACATACCATGCATATCCTCTACTAGTTACATACCAAGCACCTTCAGTTGAAGCACATCCTTTGAGAGGTATGATAGGTGTGTATGAGTCTAGAGTTCCAATTAGATATTTGATATCTTTTTCAAATCAGGAGATTGTGGAGGATAATATAGGTTACAATGCACTTTTTATTAGAGCACATATTCATAATCAACCTATTCGTAGTGTGCTTATTGATAATGGTTCCAGCCTTAACATGTGCACCTTGACACTAATACATCATTTGGGTTATTTAGAGTAGGATATCACTTTGATAGACATAGTTATCAATATTTTTCATGGGCATATATAGAGTTCATTGGGTGAGATAGTACTTCCACTACAATTTGGTCTTACCTATTTGGTAACAACATCATTATGGTTCCCAGTGTAGGAGTTTTTGACATATTAATTGGTCAACCATGGATTCAAAAACTCAAGGTAGTATCCTTTAAAATTCAAAGATGCATGAAATTCATTCATGTTAATTAGGTTATTATAGTTGGTGGATTTCCTTATGAGTCACCACTCCGCACTTTAGAGCCATCTACCAGCTTACAAACACCAACTCCAGTTCTTCCATCTATTTTAGTTTCTCCTTTAATTTCAGTTCCACTTCCACTTTAGAGCTACCCATAGTTATGGAATCCATCCCCAATATAGAAGGTTCACACACCTCCATAGTTTTAGGATTCTAGATAGCTTCTAGCCATAGTGTTCACACCTAGATCAGAAACATTAAGGTCTCATATAACTACATAGAGAGCATCTATTCAAAGAGATTCTTCTACCTCTAAATGGGTCCCTAAGATCCCTATAGTTTCATCCACTTCTTAGACTTATAGGGGGACCCCACATTCAGTTTCCACTTTAGATATTTTGAGTAGTTACAATGTACACAGATTTTAGCTTTACAATCTTAGACATTCAATCAGGCCTCACGATCATCCATGATTCAGTTATTCGATATAGGACACCATGAAAGGGAGTCACATCTAAGACTCATCGGTTAGTATCATTTCTTCCTAGTTTTACCTATACATAGCTTATATCAAAATACAAAAAACTCAAAATATAAAAACATTCAAATATATCAAAAATACCAAAAATATTTCAATTATATGCTTCATCCATGATTTTCATTACTAATATCATGTTAGGACTTACATTTACTATTTCATGCTATTTTATGTTTATTTTTCTACATTACCATCTTCACTTGATCTTCTTTGAGTGTGTGTAGTGACATCCAACTATTTGATTGCTTCACTCTACCCATTGAGGGGGCATTCCTACTTATACATTTGAGACACACACATATATACCTACCTACTAGGGGCATATTCTACATGACTAAACCATCTAGATTATGTCATTCATGTACTACACACTTTGAGTTATTATGTTGATGTACATTCCTTTCAAGATTACATAGATTACTATATTGATATTTCACTACTATCTAACACTTTTGTATTTATTAGCATATACCTAGTCTTTTACTATGCATGTTTTACATACTTTCACATTTTATTTGATTGTTATATGTGATTCTACTTTTCTATTTATTACATGCTTTCTCCTCTTGCTTAATTTAGCTTGTGTGATTGCATTTTTAGTTCCTAATTGTCTCTTATTTTTGCCTTAGGATATTTTCCAATGTCCTTTATTTCTATTCATGTGTGTGCCTTAGGAAATTTTCTAATGTCATTTTATTTTACTCTTCCATGTACCTATGGCCCCTATGTATATGTATGTGGCATTTGAACATGCCTTCTATGCTTGTTTTCTAGTGTGAGTGACATGTGCCCATGTCCCTTGTTTGCATGGCCCTTTGGCCATCTATATATGCTTCTTGCTTCTTGTTTGTTTTCTTGTTTGATTCTCAATATGTGTAATGCCATGATCCACATCATGCATTTCCCTTGATTTTTTGGATGCCATGATGGACATCATGCTCTATCCCTCCAACTAACAACTAACAACTAACATATCACATTTCTAGTTATAGTTTAGTACTTTGCACATGATTTTACATTGTTATATCTATATAGGCATACCCTTATTTCTCTAAAAATATATAAATAAAAAAAATGATATGTCTAGAGATGTCTTGTCAAATATCATTTCTATATCATGTATCTATGCAGCTTAACACACTTGCAAGAATCTTTCTTCTAAGTCTAGTCATTACAGGTTTATCATTCCTACCCTCAGAAGAGGGGGGAAAAATAGGGGTTTTGTCATAGAGATTAAACATCATAACAACCAAAACAATAGCATTTAAATCACTCAATTTAGAATTTAGAGGTCAAACCAGTTAGAATAGAGCAGGAAAATAGTGATAGTTCTAGATCAGCAACTAGTTTCAGCATAAGACAATAGTGTAGAAAATAGATAGTAGTGCCAAACATAGGGTGCCCTCATTTTTATGCTCTTTTAAAAGCAAAAAAAAAAACACTCAAGTTTTTTATAAATAGGTATAAATTTTAGTTTAAATATAATTTTTGCACATTTTGATCAGTCAAAATAAGCATTTTAGTACAGTTTTCTTAGAGAATCTAGATATAGGGGGTATCATTCATGGCATGATGGTTCTCACTTTTAGTTTTAGATTAGGAAGTTGACATAACTTACAATCAAAATCCATGTTCTAAATACCATTGATTAGGTTCAATGTGTGTGGCACATTAGTCTTCTTTTATTTTCAAATTTAGTTTATTATTTAGGTATTCTTAGTAGTTTCGTGCCTTACTCCATCTATAGGTGGTTGGCATCACTTTAAAGTTGAAATTTCATACAAGTTTAACTTTTCAAGTACCCAATTTCTTGAGTTGGCTTTCATATAAGCCTAGTACATCAGTTTTAAAGTGGCTTTCATACAAGCCTCAACTCCATCTTTTTAAATGGCTAAGAGTGGCCTAGTTTCCATCATACATTTAGGTTATCCATGCCACATTGTAAGATTTCTAAAACATACATGGGCTCTATGAGCCATCTTATATGACATCTATTCTATATCGATATCAATTCATAGCTTCATTTATGAGGCAATGATGGAGCCAAAGGGATAGCCTTTGTATTTTTTAGCCACCTATTCAGAGGGATTGGACACATAGTCCAGACATTGATTAACACACACATGACTTGTTAACTTCACTTAGTTGGTGACAATGGAGCCAAAGGGTTAGACTTTTCATTCTTGAGCCACCTTCCATAGAATTGAGCACTCAGCTCCATTTGTGATATTAATCTTGATTTAACACATACCCAACATCATCCAGCACAATCTAGCATCACAATAGGTTTTGTATTGGTTCACATACCTAGTGAGATGTATTCATTTCTTTCTCTTCCTCTTACTCAAATTTTGTATGTTCTTATTTTATATATAGTGTATCTAGTAAGAACTAATCTAATTTTATGTTTTCATTATAGACTCACATTTCACAGCATGCTCTCTCTATGCACATTCATCATCACATAGTTTCATGAGCTTCTCCCTTATAGGTAAGTTAAAGCATGCTCTTTACTTTCCTTTATCCTAGTATTTCACTTTACTGCATCACTAGAATAAATGGGGAGAAAATGTAATCATATAAAATTCAAAATTAGATGACTTAAGCATGGTTAATGACACCCAATCCATAGGTCCTATTTCTTACTCACACAACCCTTCTAGGTTATTCTTTCACTGATTCCTAATCATCCCCAGCCTTCCAAACTTAACCCTTTCAGGCCCAAATCCATCCCCCCAAGCCTCATTCCCTTAAATAATATCACCCAACTTAGATAGGAGTGATATAACATAGGGTGTCTTGATTGTGGCATGATTGTCCAAGTTCAAGATTGGTCCTAACAGCCATATTCCCCTAAATCATTATCTTTTTCCCTATCAACCTCATGAGAATTAATTTAACCCATGATCATTATTTTCCCTATAAAATTCCATTCAAAGTAAATTTAGAATGGTTGACACTCATTTACAAAATATAAGCAAGTACACTCAAGGACTCTTCCATATTCTCTGCATACAACCTTCCAAGATCATTTCAATCTTATTCAAACTTTTGCACCTATCCTTAGCCATCTAAAGTACATCTAGTTTTGCATCTAGTTTCATTTATCATACATAATTTTACCAATCACTTCAATGGGATAAATACATTATCTTGATCCCTCCTTGGAGTATTGGTATATAGGTAGCATGCCCACACATGGGGTGTGAAGTGCATCTAGTGTATCCTTTACACACTAACCCCTTCTCTATCTTTTCCAAGTTTCCATTCAAGTTCAAGAAAAAATATCTCCTAGGCTTTGAATATTTAAAACAAATTCATAGTGATATCTACAAGCTCCAGGCTTTGATATTTCACTGATAGGGTAATATAGGCCTACCAAATAGAACCTAGAAAGCTCAAACCACCTGGATAATAGCACCCAAAAATGACTACAGCTCCATATAGTAGGGTGTCCCACTTTTGACGTTCCTATCCAATCTAAAAACAAGCCTTAGGATCTAATTTTTTATAGTTTCCTAGTCCTACTCCTTTAGTATCAGACCCTATCTCTATCCAGATCATTTAGAATAAGATAAGTTAGATTTCTCTTATTTATTACTATATTTATAAAAATCAAAAATACAAATCTATTTACACAAATTAGTAGCTAAATTCTTGCATATTATTTACCAATTTAATTTACTCAGACCTATTTATTTAACCAAGAATAAAAATTCATTATTCTAAAAATAATAAAATAGATGGCAACATGTGTGGATGGTTGAATTTACCATACAATTTCACAATTCAATATTTTTTGGTTGTAGTGAACAACATTTTCAACACATAAAATATAACTATGGATGTGACTTGAATGGATTTGGACATCCACACCCTTTGTCAAATATATGTATACCCTGAGAGGGTTTCATAGTAAGAAAAGGATGAGGAGGATGCAATGGGGTGAACCATTAGCCCAATCAAAAAAATCCCCAAAATGGATTTGTACACAACTTGTATTATTATTTTAAGCATAGATATAAGGTTATCGATGCAAGGTAACATGAATAAAATATAAAGTTAATGGTCACTAAAAAATAATAAATTCAACCCATAAAATAATAAATCAAAATACAAGGAGATATGACCACTATCTCCTATACAAGTGAACTTGGAGGAGAAAAAATACAAAATAAAAACCCAAAAAAGAAAAGGGGGAAGTAAATAAGAATAATTGAGAGTCATCGATTCCTACTCCATATAACTTGAGGGATGCATAATCACATGATGGGATCATATGAAATAATCAATTGAAACACAAGTAACAAATTATATCTTCCTCTCCTAGGCTAAAGCTGATAATAAACACCTAGGCTATTGTCAAAGGTGTATTTGAGGTGAGATGAGAAGAACCAACCCCTCCATTAGATAAATATCACAACCCAATAAAGTGGTTATAAATGGATATGGCTTGATACCACCTACACATAGATCAATTCCTATTATGTGATAAATGGAATGAGTCCCCTAGTGTTGGCACAAAGGAGGTAAAACAAGAGGAACTAGTAGGATCAAAATAATTCATTATAAATGGGCTAATGATAGTATAACCAAGCATGGAATATGTGAAGGTGATGATGGATTGTGGATAAGATTCCACCATCTACCATTTTGGGGATATGGACTCCATAATAAAATACTAGGATGCAAAACCCATGGATGAATATTTAGATCAATTATAGCCTGAGACAGGAAAATAAGAATGAAGAAGAGAGGTCAAAGACAAAAATTATCTTAGTGTAAAATACCCCTCTCATGGATAATAAGGTGAATAACATGGAGATTCAAAAGATAACATTAGCACAAGGATCCAAGAAGGCATGAGATAAAACAAGATATACCTCTAGGAGACAATGAATCTCAGCCACACCTCATTAACAACTTGCAAGCATGTATAGTTTGCCTTAGAGTACCATAGAAAAGAGGACATGTTTTAGGTCCCTAATTTAGCATAACTATGCCTAATCCAATAATATGATGAGGTTCCAAAAATTTTCTAATAAAACTTATGGCCATGAGTGGATCACAAGCAAGTATTTTAGTAATGAAGCTAGTTTCCAAGGTGACTAAATAGAACTTGATAAACATCAGGACTTTTAGGTAACTACTGTTACCAAATATTTTACCCTAGATATGGTTTTTAAAGCCTACTCTAATATTTGGGAAACATTAGAATACCTCTAGACCTATGGATTGCCTATAGTAGAGGTAAACCTCTAGGTTTAAGGGCTAGCTCCCTAGATTTATCTTTGTTTTCTTATCACCTACACTACTTTTTTTCTTAGATGAAGAGGGATAAACTTAAATATGAAATTAAACTACTCTAATGAGGTGATACACTATAAATATCTCCACTAGACTACCATAAAATTACACTAAGAAACATGACTCATAACAATAGTCTCAAAATCTTGAATTGCTCTAACATTAGTATTTCAAACATGGAGTTTATATGTAATGAAATACTAAAGTTGAGTGAAATATATGTCAAATTATAGACACCAATACTACTCCTTACACTTAAATATATACAAATTCACTTGACTACACTTCATGTGACCTATTAGATTGAAAACTACTTGTATCAAACATGGAAGATACTAATCACTTGACTTTTCACTATACACCACTTCACACTCTTAGATATGATATATTTTTAACTCAAAAAAAAATTTAAAATATTTATTTCAAATGTAAAATATAGTATTAAACTAGCAGGGCTTCACCATACTAGGTTTGGATTCTTTACAAAAGCCAAAATGGCTTGCATTTATAAAGCATGTGAGAAGAGAGAGAAGGAGTGAAGCTCAAAGGTCATAATATAAAGTGTAAAGATATTATAATTAGTTAAATTTTAATATAATTTAGTTTTAAATATATTATGAAGGTATTATTGGACAAGTATCCATATGAATCATGAAAAACTCCTCAAACTGGCATAGAGATCTTTGACTAGCCTTCTTTAAATTACCTTCATCATGAAGCATCTCTTGATCACTTGAAACTGAAATAGGAGGAGTTGACACATATGAATTGTCTTATGTGGGTTGTAAATAATCTATGATAGTCATCATATGTTTCCCTAACCACTACCCTTCTTTAGGACACTTGTGCTCACTATCTAAAGTCATTTATTGGTCTTCTAGGCCTCATTATTCACATTTGTCATCAAGGTGACCTTCAATTTCTCAACCACATAAATTTAATAGGTTTTATGACACCTTTTCAAGATATATTTTCCTTCCACTCCATGAATTAGACCTTAAAATATCCCAAATTAGACTTTCATCTTCTCACTTGGCAATCACTTTGTATTTCCATTACCTGTCTAAGACTACATGGGATGAATACCTCAATAGAGGTGTTTGTATTCTTATCTAAGGTTATAAATGGATTTATTGAGTTATAATAAGCTCTCATATACCTCATTCAATAGTTCTCATCTATCGATTCCATTATGCACCTATAAAACACTCAAAAAATTACAAAAAACCATGTGTTAGGCTTGTTCGTACAAATATGGTATAAACTAAATGGGTGTCATGGATATTGAGAGATTCCTCCACAATTTCAAAACCATTTCCAAGCCATTTTACCAATTTTTATTGAATCTCCATTATTTTCTTCTCCATTGGGTTCTAGATAGGTTGTTAGGAGGGTTTTAGGTGACTAGGACTGTTAATGATTGTTCATAAAATTTAGACATCTAAATTATAAAAAAATTACTAAAATTTAGGGTATAATACCCCATTCAACTCTTCGTAAGTTCTTGAGGCACCATGAAATGAATCAGTATAGATATGAGTGTTTTAAAATGGCCTTTGAGCTCTTTGAGTGCATTTTGTGTACCACTATCATGAAATTTGATCAAAATGGCCAACTTGGTGTAACTATATACAAAAAAATGGCTCTAATTAACCTTTTACTTCCCCTTTAAGTCTTTCAAGTGACTTTAATGGTCATGTGGTCTTAGAAGTGAAGCTAGACCCTTGTAGGGCTTAGGTCTAGTTCTAGGCCTAATAGACCTGACTATGTTTCATGGCCAATGACCACTTGTGGATGTTCCCAATAGTTTTATATGAATTACAACACTTATTTAGCATAAAAAAACTGTATATCTTATTTAATAGTCATATAAGGCTTTCTCATCTCATATTTCTTCATTCACCCACCAAACTTGCAGTCTTTGACTTGACTGGGAATGCCCTCTTTTTTAGATAAAATGTAGGGCATCTCACTTGTTTTCTAAAAAAAAGTGAATTCATGGAGGGATATAATATATCATAATGAAATTATACACCAAAATTCAACATTTTTTCACCTTTGTATAATACCCAATGTTTTAGATCTTCAAGACAGACTTATGGGACAAGTGACTGTGTAGGGTTTTAAAAAACCTTATAATTGTGACTGTATGTTGGTGTTACTTCTCCTATGTTCTAAGAATTATATGGATATTTTATACTCCCACTATTATAGTGGTATAAAAAAATTCAATCCATCTATACTTATGACAACCTTCTAAGCTTACATCTCCCATTTGCTAGAACAAGTCTACAATCAGATTATGACACCTATAAATGTACATTAGGTAGAAATCATGAGGCCTATATAGATTCTCATTTTTATCTTGAGTATTTCATTACTTCCTCTTGATCCTTCTTATGTCATTGTATCATTTCCAAGTGAAAATACATGAGCATCTAGGTTTACAGGGTTTGATTGTAGTCTCTCACTATCAATATTGTGAGTCTACAATCAGGTTGTTGGTGACAACTTGAGAGAATAAGGGCCCTTGTAGGTGATGGAATATTTAAATACATTTTACATCAACTTTTAAGACTACTATTGAGTTCCTAGTGTCATCTCTTATTCAAATAAATTCACTTTGTCTTGAAGGCATACTTTCATTATGTCACTATTGCATTGCAAGATCCTTTTCATCTTAATGCACTATAGATTTCACTAAAATTCTACAGTGGGAATTTGGTCAAATTAGAAACCTACCTACATCACCTTCTCTTGAAAAAATAACCAATTTTATATGTTAATACATTTCCCTTAGACCTAGGCTATAAGATAGAATATGTTTATAATAGCACAGACCTCTAGTTTCTCATCAGAAGATGCAACTAAATATGGACAAAACCTTGATTCAAAGAATTTAAGGTAAGTTATCTCAATTACAAATTTCTTGACTTATGAGCATGTTTCTAGGTATGCCTACCACATGATGGCTTTACCACTATCATAATGACATTTTATACATTCTTATACCTAATTTAAGGTCTCCATTGAGCTCAAACACCTTCATATCACATTACTCAAACCTTCGATGAATACTACCTATAGGTGCTACTATAGGATATAATATAGTGTGAGAATTTGGTTCTAAAATAATTTATAATCATTTTAAAGGCTCAATCTAGTTGTTTCACCTTGAGTTTCTTCTCACACTCCTTTAAAGCTCTTTGTTAATCAATATGATTGATTAGGGGCTTATCTTCACTTGACTGTAGGTGGCAATCACAGGGAAAACTGACTGTGTGCATTCCTTAGACTTATCACTTCACCAAGAGATGAATTTTATAGCTCAAAATTCAAAATAAAAATGTATTAACACTAAATGATGGATTGAACACACATATCACCTTTTATCTAAAATCACTATAGTAGGGAGAAACTGTACTAATGATGAAACATGTCTATAGACTAGCAAGAGTATTCTATTAGCAGAATGAAATGCTTATGCCTATCATCTTCACACCACATGTGTAAAATAGACTAAGAATCACATGATAAATGTATTCACACTCTCTAAAATCACTTAAAATACTTGGTTTGCAAAGATCAATCTAGACAAAGGAGAAGATGAAAAGCTATGGGGATGTGCAGGTAGAAAAGAGGAGTAGACCCTTTTAGAAATGGTTCATGGAGCTAAAGCCACAAAACCTAGAACTATAACCATTAATTTGAATTAAATATATATTGCTATCATCCCTCAAAATCATTTTATCCATCTTACCTCCTCCTATCTGTATCAGGTGGAAACTGGTTGACCTTTTTTGCTTATCATGGAGAGCAATATGAGAGATATAACAATTTTTTTCATTTTCAAGTTGATCAAAGTTTTCCAAGCATGTAATTGGACTATGTAAATCTAAATAGACACTTTTTAAGTATCCACATGTGCCCAAACTATTGTATAGGTTGTAAAACAACTGAAAACTACCAATTTTCTCACTGATCTTCTTATTTAGACGTTGCACCTATAGTTTTTAGTTCAAAACTACCATATCTAACATTAACATGACATTTAGGATGTTAGATATGCTTTTTAAACATTTTTCTTCCCATGAAAACCAAACCATTTCCTTAAATGACCTAAACTGTGACCCCTAGATGACATAATACCAACTATAGATAAATATGATAAGGATAAACATAGTGTTGACCTTATTAATACCATGGTACACTTCTTACACCCTAGTATACCCCTATATCAAGTTTTAATATATAGGGGGTTCACCTAATTTGACTTGTGGTTAAATTAGTCAACATTTTGGTGATTTCTTAGGGGTGGCAAGCTAGCTATGTTAAAAACTAATAGTCTTCTCCTATCCATTGGGATATGGAATCACCTTTGCATTGTACTAAACACTAAATTGCCTATGAAAGGACACAAAACAACAAGAAGCAAACCCACAAGATAAAAAACAAAGAAAACACACGTGTGTTCTCATGAACACTTATGTGAAACATAAACTAACTCAAACTAACTAACGTATGCACAAACTAATATGTTTGGAACTCTTCTTCTTATATCAAAGGGGAATATTGAAACATTTCTCACTCTATGAAGTGAAGGAGTGAATGAGGCATACTGCCTTTTAGGATTTGGAATTTTTATCTCCAACTCCTTCATGATGTTTTCCAATCTCCTTGGTATGATCCTCAATGCAACTCTAGTCGGAGCAAGTATATTACCTATGAAGGTGATTTCTTATTTTGACTTAACAACCTCAATATTATCATGGTACTCCTCAACTACAACATGAACCAATGATATCTCATCAAGGTATGTCTCCTTGACCTCCATGGTGTCTTTAATAGAATCAAACTCCTTATTTTCTATAAGCTCATTAACTACCACTTTAATGAGCTTGATACCCTTAGAGTCATCATATTATACTTCAAAGGACAAAACATCTTCAACTTGGACAACAAGAGCTATAGGCCTTTGAGTGGCCTCAAATTCATTACATATCTCATAGAATATTTGTCATATATCATCTTGATCCATAGCAATAGCATCAGCTTCCTTTTCTCTTGTATTTGTAGGTTTAAGTTCTTATCCATTCTCATGAACATTAATTAACTCAAAAAATGTGGAGTCCTTCTCAAGCACCTCTTCTTTCATGTTGTGACCAAAATCTTTGTGAATAGTTGCATCATGACCTTCAACATCTTATCCTTCATTCAAGAATATTGAATTGCACTTATTTTCACCAAGGGGGATCCCTATGGTGATTTCTTATTCATAGTCACTTGAAGAATCTTATTGATCAAATTTAGCTTGAGCTTACTCTTCTTCACTAATACCCCATAATATGGGTTCTCCTTCAAGAAGGGATGAGGTGGGAAGGTGATGGATAGGCTCATGGGTTGGATAGGGAGTATGAAGTTTAATGGAGGGCTCATGAATGGACTTGGGAATGGAAGCTTCTTGAATGAACTCATGGGGAGATGGAAAGCTAGGTTGGTAAATAGGAAAGACACCTTCCTCAACAAAACTTTAAATTTACTTAGCCTTCTTGAGGCTTTTCAATAGTTAAAATCTTATTTCCAAGATCTTGGTTTTCCCACCATTTTATTCTATTTATTGAGCATTAGATATAACTTTTTGCCAAGTACAGATGCTCATTGATATCATATTATTTTTCCTTTTCAACTTCATTCCACACATCCATCAAATTTTTAACTAAATCTATAAACAACTCCATGAGATGGTTAGGGAACACATCAAACATTTCATCCCATGTTCTTATTTCTTCTTCATTATCTAGCAGACTTGGCATGAGTGCCAATAAGGATTTGGCATGAAAAGGTATTAAAGTAGGAGGAGGGAAATATTAGGGATTATGATGATCTTCAATTTGTTATATTAATTTCTTATCTTGAACCTATAGGAATTCATATCTTGATTTACAATCAATGAGATCATCTAATTCCTCATGACAAGGTTGGTAGGTATCAAGCTGAGATGGATATGGTGACACTTATTGACATTTTTCTTAATAGGATTTTTCATATACTTCTCCATAGAGTTATCCAAGAAAATCATGTTCATATGGATGAGTAATAGGGTGATCATATGGTTGTCATGGCTCATAGGCATTATAATCACTTTGATAGGGATGTTGAGGGATATAGCATGGGTCATAACAAGGTTGATAGGGAGGTGCATAGTGGGTATTCTTGACATAACCATCCATGTCAACTTCATTATTTAAATGAAACACAATAATTGATCAAAATATTTAGCAATAAATACCTGAGCTACTTACAACTAGATGATTTCATTCAGAGTAACCATTGGTGCTTGCTTGAATTCTTCTAAAAGTTGATAAGAGGAAAGACACACCAATAATCCTTCCACTCTTTTGGACCTTGGTCTCACTCGACATGATATAATTATTGTCACAAAATATTTCACCTTATATATGGTTGTTAAAGCCTAATCTAATATTTTTGAAACATTAGAATACCTCTAGGCCTATAGGTTGCCTATAGTAGAGGTAAACCTCTAGGTTTAAGGGATAGCTCCCTATATATATCTTTGATTTCTTATCACATACACTAATTCTTTGCTTGGATGAAGAGGGATAAAATTAAATATGAAATTAAACTAATCTAATGAGGTGATACACCATAAATATCTCCACTAGACTACCATATAATTACACTAAGCAACATGACTCACAACACTAGTATCAAAATCCTAAATTTCTCTAACATTAGTATTTCAAAAATAGAGTTGATATGCATTAAAATATTAAAAATGAGTGAACCAAAGGTTAGATTATAGACACCAAGAGTACTCCTTACACTTAAATATAGACAAATTCACTTGACTACATTTCATGTGACATGTTAGAGTGAAAACTACTTGTATCAAACATGGAAGATTTGAGAGAAAGCAAGGATAGATACTAATCACTTGACCTTTCACTATACACCACTTCAAACTCTAAGAAAAGATATATTGTGAACTCAAAACCAAATTTAAAATATTTTTTTCAAAGTCAAAATACATTATTAAACTACCAGGGCTTCACTATACCAGGTGTGGATTTTTTTACAAAAGCAAAAATGGCTTGCACTTATAGAGCATGTGAGATGATAGAGGAGTGAATCTCAATGGTCACAATAAAAAGTTTTGGATATGAGAATAAATTAAATTTTAGGAGAATGGAGTGTGAAATATACCATGAATGTCTTTTTGGACAAGTGTCCATATGAAGCATGAAAAAATCCTCAAACTAGCATAGAGATCTTCAACTAGCCCTTTTGAAACTGCCTTCATTATGAAACATCTCTTGACCACTAAAAAATAAACTAGGAAGAGGTGACACATATGAAATATCTTATGGGGGTTATAAATAATCTATGATAATCATCATATGCTTCCATAACCACTAGCCTTCTTCATGACACTTGTGTTCACTATCTTCAATCATTCATTGGTCTTCTAGGCCTCATTATTCAAATTTATCATCAAGGTGACCTTCAATATCTCAAAAAAATCCATGGAAGAGGTGTTAGGATACCTATTCAAGGTCACTTGTCCTTCCACTCCATTAATTATACCTTAAAAAGATCCCAAATTAGACTTCTCATCTTCTCATTTGGCATTCACATTGTCTTTTCATTACCTATCTAAGACTAGCTATGATGAATGACTCAGTAGAGGTGTTTTTATCCTTATCTAAAGTGAGAAATGGATTTATGGAGCTATAATAAGTTCCCATATACCTCATTATCATCTACCAATTTCATTTTGCATGTACAAAACAATTAAAAACTTTCAACAAACCCTATGTTAAACTTGTTCGTAAAAGTATGGCATACACCAAATGGGTGTCATGGATCCTGAGAGAGTCCTCCACAATTCCAAAACCATTTTTGAGACATCTGATCACTTTTGAATACATATCCATTAGTTTCTTTTCCATTAGGTTCTAGATAGGGTTTTAAGAGGGTTTTAGGAACTTTGGGCTGTTAATGATTGTTCATAAAAGTTATATCTTTAAATTTTGAAAAAAAATCCACAAAGTTTGGGTATAAGACCCCCTTAGACTCTCCCCAAGTTCTTGAGATACCATGAAATCAATATGTAAAGATATGAGTGTTTTAAAATGGCCTTCGAGCTCCTTAGGTGCTTTTTATGTACCCCTATCATGGAATTGGGTCAAAATGGAAAAATTGGTTTAAATATCTAAAAACGAATGGCTTTGATAAACCTTATACCTACCCTTGAATTCTCTAAAGTGACTATAATGGTCATGTGGTCTTATAAGTGAATTTAAACCCTTATAGGGCTTAGGTCTAGTTCTAGGCCTAATAGGCCTGATTGTGTTTCATGCCACATAACCACTTGTGGATGTTCTTAATAGTTATAGGTGACTTCCAACACTTTTTCAAAATAAAAAATAATTTTAGGCCTTAGTGAATAGTCATCAAAGGATTTATCATCTCATCTTTCTTCATTCACCCACAAAACCTACAGTGTTTGACTTGAATGGGAGTGCCCTCTATCTGAGACAAAATAGAGGGCATATCCCCTATTTTTTCAACCAAAGTAAATTCATGGAGGTAAATAATAGGTCATAATTACCTTCTACATCTAGTCACCTTTGTAGAGGCCCTAATGCTTCAAATCTTAAAGATAGAATTATGGGACAAGTGACTGTGTAGGGTTTTTAAAAACCTTAGAATTGTGATTGTATGTTGGTGTTATTACTCCTTTGGTCTCATAGATATATGGATATGTTCTAATACCACTATGAGAGTGGTCTCAACAATTTCAATCCATTTATAATTATTCCAACCTTCTAAGTTTACATCTCTCATTTCTTAGAACTAGCCTACAATCAGATTGTGTCACATATAGATGTACATTAGGTAGAAATCATGAGGCCACTATAAATGCTCATTTGTATCATGAGTAATTAATTACTTACTCTTGATCCTTATGGGTTCATTGTATCATTTCCAAGTGAAAACTGTGAGCATCTAGGTCTATAGGGCTTGCTTCTAGTCTCTCACTATCAACATTGTGAGTCTACAGTTAGGTTATAAATGACAACTTAGGAGAACAAGGGCCCCTATAGGTGATGACGTATGTCAAGACATTATACATCAACTTATTTGACTACTATTATGTTCCTAGTGTCATATCTTATTCAAATAAAGTCTCTTTGTCTTTAAGGCATGCTTCCATTATGTCATTATTGCATTGCACTATATTTTTTAGCTTTAATGCACTGTAGATTTCACTAAAAGTCTACAGTGGGATTTTGCTAAAATTAGAAACCTACCTACATCACCTTCTCTTGACCAAACAACCAATTTTCTATGTCAATACATTTCCCTTAAACCTAGGATATAAGATATAAAACATTTATACTAGCATAGGCCTCTAATTTCTCATCATAAGATCGCATTGAATATGGATAAAACCCTGATTCAGAGAAATTAATGTGAGTTATCTCAATTATAAATTTCTTGACTTATGAGCATGTTTCTAGGTCTACCTATAAAATTATGGATTTAATACTATCACAATTATGTTTTATACATTTTTAGACCTAATTGAAGGTCTCCATTGACCTTAAACACTTTCATATCACACTACTTAAACCTTTGATGAATACTACTTGTAGGTGTTGCTACAAGATATAAGATAGTGTACTAAGTTGGTTCTCATAACCAATGTCTAACCATTTTAAAGGCTCAGTCTAGTTGTTTCACCTTGAGAGTCTTCTCACACTCCTTTAAATATCTTTGTTACATCAATATGATTGATCAGGGGGTTATTTTCCCCTAACAATATGTGACAATCATAGGGAAAACTAACTATGTACATTCATTAACTTCTTCCCTTTACCAAGAGATAAATTTTTTAACTCAACCTTCAAAGGAATAATTTATTAGCATGAAATGAGGGATTAAACACACATATCACCTTTGATCTAAAAACACTACATGAGGGAGAAACTTTACTACTAATGAAAGATGTCTATAGACTAGAAAGAGTCTTCTATTAGTAGAATAAAATGCTTATGCCTATCCTCTTCACACCACACACGCACAATAGACTAAGAATCACATGATAAATTTATTCACACTCTCTAAAATCACATATAATACTTATTTTTCAAAGATCAATCCAAAGAGAGGAGAAAACCTAAAGCCATGGGGATGTGTAGGTAGAAAAGCAGAGCAAGCCTTCTTAGCCATGGTTCATGAAACTCAAGCCACCAAACTTAGAAATCTAACCATTAATTTTAAGTAAGCATATAGTACTATAATCTCTCAAAATTATTTGATCTATCTTAACTCCTCCTGTCTTACCATGTGGAAACTTGTTGATCTTTTTTTCTTGTCTAGGAAAATGATGGGAGAGATAGAATGGTTTTTTTCCATTTTCAAGTTAGTCAAAGTTGTAAAATCATGGAATTAGAATATGGGAATCCTAAGACACACTTTTAAAGTATCCACACATGACCAAACTACTGTATAGGTCATACAACAACTAAAAACTAAAACTTTTCTCATTGACCTTCTTGTTTAGACATTGCATCTACAGTTGTCAATTCAAAACTACCATCTCTAACATGAACCTCACATGTAAGATTTTAGATATTATTTTGAAACATTTGTCTTCCCATGAAATCCATGCCAATTCCTTAAATGACTCAAAATGTGACCCCTATATGACATAAGACCAACTCTAAGCAAATATACAAGGATAGTCATAATGTTGACCTTATTAAGACCATGGTACACCTTTTATACCCTAGTAGACCCCTATAAAAGGTTTGACTATATAGGGGTTTGACCTAATTTGACTAATGGTCAAATTAGTCAATAGAAACATAAAGAGGCCATGATGGAGATAGATGAGGCCATAGAGGGAGAATATAAAAAGTTCTCGATAGAGGAAAAACTTTTATATTTGTATAATAAACTAGTCGAGGTAGAAAGCATGCACAAATAATAGATGGAAGGGCATCATGCAGTAGCACACCAAGTCTCTAACATGGATCTCAAGGCCCTCAATTTATGCAAGTGAGTTATAAAGGATTAGCCAATCCTACTTTATGAAGTAGATATATCTAAAGCCACACTTGTGGAGAGGATAGGGATAATCATTGAACAATTGGAAACACGTAGGAAGACTCTCGAAAAGCATAGTTTGAATTCATTGAATAGTTGAAAATTTATGAAGACATATTGAATAGGCTCACATGTACCATAATTTTAGTAAATAATTTATTATATAGCTTCTCCCAACTATCAACCATCATAATCATGTACCTTCACATAGAAGAATAGGAATGGAACATGTTATCCCTCTAGGTATAAAAGCAAAAAATAAAGGAGGGGCACACAAAATTACTACAAGAAATTGAATAAATGGCTCAGGCCATAAATGAAAAATAAGAGTTAGAGTATCACTTCTCATAGTTCCAACAATATAAAATTGAGGAGATTTCCCTCAAATAAACATGGGTGCCATGCACCAAGTCCTACATAGTAGAATAGAATTGAAAATTTTTTAAGTATTTTATTTTTAAAAAATAACATAGTGGAGAACATTGATATCTAAAAAAATTAATTGAATAACAATAAAAAATGTTCTCCAAAAGACAAGTTTGAGATTGTTACTAATTTTACTGTGTGGTGCACAAATCATGACAAAAAAATAGAAAAATATTTGCAAAGAATTAAATCTAAAAGGAATACAAAAATAGTTTTATGGGCCTCATATATTTTCTTAAAATTCATATTGTCTTCATTTAACGGATCTAATATATTCTCATGTTGAACATTTACAAGTTAAACCACAAGCAAAAATGTTGTTCCCACTTAAAATCCTAGTGATTTGGAATCGAAATTAATCGACACTTTTTCCAGATAGGCTTAGTATTCTAGATTTTAACTTCATTTGATATAGATATTTATGAAGCATCATTATGTTATTATAAAGCTTAATATTAAAAATCAAGTTGGAACAATATTTATTCAGAGTATGAAAATCATAGTTTGAGAAAAATAGTCATAATAAGTCAAATGATCCACAAAATTTTAAGTAATCATCCATGATAGAACTCTACTCATGTGATGAAATAAAAAGAGACTAGATAATTTTCCATTCAAAATAAAACTTGTTCACTATTTTCTACAATGAGACTATTGCATCTCTAGATAACATGACAAGGTTAATGCTTTAATGATAAAAATGAATATCATTTCCAAATATCTAAAATGAAGTATCCATAAATAGATTTTGTGTTGAAATTTATGATTTATCATCAGTTAAAAGTCATATGTGACAAATTAGCTACAAATGGATAGAATAGTAAAGCAATAAAAAGTATGCAGAGTGACCCTATGCTCCAATATATCATTTCAAATTAGATGAAAACCTTGTAATGTTTGATTCATTACCAAAATTTGCAATGTCCATAGTTCAATTTTCTAGTGACAAAGCTTGTAAATAAAAATAAAAGTATAATAAAATGAACATGGCTTGTTGACATTTGAAACCACAACAAAGAGAGTAAAAGTTTCAAAATGTAGATAACCCAACCATAATGACTAAGAAAAATATTTCTTAAAATAAATCATAAAATATATGCATTAGCCAACAATAAATTAAAGAAACCTACCAATGTTTAAACTTTCACAACATCAAAATCAATTGCATACGTGATTGATTGAGTTTTTTCCCTCTTGCTTTCAATGACCTGCATATTGCAAGAAAAAAATATGCACCATAAATAAGATTTTTTAAACTAGCACATTATTGGAAAGACAAATGTATTGAAAATAATGAGAGACTTCATTCAAATCATCTAAACAAAGCTTCTAAAGCATATAATAAAAACAAATAATGTAGTGAATAAGCACACTTACTATTTCAAATATTGTATATGACCTCTACTATTAAGATTCATGTTTGTACCCCCAAAATGATGATTCAATGAAATAAAAATAAATCAAATATTTATAACTTTTCTATCACTTACTAAGCTTGGCATACAGAACATTGAAAAGAAGTGAAACTTAGTCATGGCATCCCCCTAGTACAATTTAAGAAAAATTAAACAACCCTAAGAAGTAATGACTAGATAGATATGATACCTTCTCCAAACTATTAAAATTATAGTACTTATTGATAACTATTGATAATCAATTCCTTTAGGCCTACCAAAAAAACTCCCTGGTAAAAAGCACAAACATATTTAGGTTATTGACAATGGAAGACTAAAATAAGGAAGTTTTAGGAGTGAATAACATGTTTACCTCTTGATTCTCATGGATCTCAAGTTTACAATTTTTAGGGTAGAGTAGATCCTTTATTTCTTTATTATATATCTCTATGAGTGACACTCAAATAAGAAACTCCCTATTAAAAACATGCATAGACCCATTGATTTTAATTAAAATAGACAATTAGATGTTTGCATTTGGAAGTTGAACATGCATTTAATTTTTTGATATCAAATGAAAAATAAATAGTGCATTACAAAAAATATAGGCATCCCAATCATTTTGATGTGTTCAAAAACATCAATGATGGCTAATGATGTTATTTAAGGGTCTCTCATTATTCCATGCATTGTATATGTATTGCCACTATTTTTTGGCCCATATGCATACATTATACCTACAAATAGTGTCTAAATAACTAATCATATTAGTGTTTCTATATAGATGTCATCTATTTCAAAATGTGCTCCCTTCTTATGGAATAAGAGGGATATATTCCACTCTTTGAGGAGATGAATCCATGGCCATTATAATAAATTGTTAAATGCATCACTATTCACAATGGAGATGGTGGAAATATTATCATTCCTCATAAATCCAACATTGAATCCCTTATTGACCATGTTGTCACAAACCTAAAAGCTTGGGTAGGTTTTGCAATTGGAAGAATCAGTTACCACATGAGGGTCACTCCTATTTTTTAATAGATTATTGATGAGTAAGCATTACACAAGGTGATTAATAGAATCCCCCACAGCTAACACATTTTTGTAATCCCCTAGTGACCTTCACAACAGAAAGGAAACAAAATATTACAACTCTAAGCAATTCATAATGCAAAAAATTGATGAAGATTCAAACTTATGAGTACCTACAAAGGTCATCTCTACCCAAAATAACCAAGGGACACTTATCACTGATTCTCCATACCCACTTTAACTCTTCCCTAACATGAACCATCGTAAAAATCTATTACACAAAAGGCACAAATATTTTTCACTACTAAAATATCCCTATATAGATCTTATAATTTTGTAAATGATACAGTCCAATTTCCTCCTTGAGAGGATGTTCTATCAACTAATTCACCCAAAATATTTTCTACTACAGCTTAATGTCACCCATCACATTAGTTGGCATATTGATCTCTCACAAAATTCCATGGTAAATGTCTTGGAGTTGAATTATATACCCATTTGCCTAATATATTTCACATAAATTTATGTGACACACATTCAACTCATTTACCTCAAAATATTTTCTACAGATTAAAGAAATCACTAGATCTAGAATTCAAACATAACTATAAATAAAATAATAAAATGTCACAATAACAAACCTGAAACTAACCTAAAACAATCAAGATGAGTTGTAAAGAATTGCACTACCTTTATTTTTAACATTGTTCCTTGAATTATGGAAGGATTATCCTTTTTGATGGTTTTAAAATATTAATCTTGAGATGATAGTTGTAAGCTATTTAGGGACTCTGGTATCTAGACTACAAAAGCATATATGTCAAGAGGAATTTCCAGCCAGAGCAACCACATACTTATAACAAATAAACCCATAAAAGATGTCTATAAAATAAATGAACAATATGCTAATTTGTTGAAGAAATCTAGATTTGAGATCCATGCTTTCATATGTATAGAAAGATTAAAAAAATTGAATGGAAAAAAGAAATGTGTATCCCCAATGATAAGACAAGTGTCCCTTACCATGAAATGGCCTAGTCTATTCATGAATGTAATGAATCTTTATGAATGAGTCCTTGCCTGGAAAAATGTAGGCACAATGAACCCTAGTAGCCTTAGAAAATGAGTGGTATTGTATCACTACTTTAAATGCAGTCCCATCTCATTAAATATTTTGAAACAAACTAAGCATATTTTATGTGTGGCTAAATGTTATCTACATTGATAAAGCGATGAAATTTATGCTTTGATTGGTAATCTACCTAATTTACTACACCAAATAAATTATTAACTTTATTAATATTTTGTCCTCCTTACCTCAACCTACATAAAGGGAGACATAACATGTTAAATTTTGAATGGATTAACTATTGACAAAATTATTTTGTTTATGTATTTTGTTAAATAAAATGTAACTTTTTAAAATTCAACATCAACATTTTGAATGAATTTAAATGAAAATTGTTTTTGATTGGATAATATAATAACAATTAATTAGAATGAAATTTATTCCTTAAGTATCAATTAGAGACTAATAATTAAATCAACCATCAAGAAGTTGGACAATATAAAATAACACATCAAGACAATCCTAGAGTAGCCAACCATTTTAATGGAATTAGGCACCAAAACTACAATTATTGAGGAAGCCATCTCAGTAGTGCTAACAACGTAGGCCAAGTTTTAAGATGATTCCTTCAAAATTATTTTATTCTTTAATTATTTGACTATATGGCTAATCAGTTAACCATAAAGGCATAGTTGATAAGTGGAAATCAAGGCCAAAAAGTGGAAAATTGAGCAGATTATCTAAGGATGGATAATTGAGTTAGTGTGGGTGATGTTGACTCCATAATATTTATCTAAGTTTAGCCAAATAATGTGCTCATGTGCCTAAAAAAATCAATTATTAACACAAATTTTTAGGAGTAGGGAGTGGCATGCATAGACCTAGCCATTCCATGCATGTGCACCAAATAAAAGCTACCAACAAATAAGGTGCTAGCTAACAAAACCCAGTCCATATGCATATATGACAAATTTTCATAATCAATAAATGTGTATACACTATAAATATGCACACTGTGATTCTAAATGTCAAAAAACCCCTTAGACTGCCTAGGACCTTCTTGGGACCAATCTATACCAATTTGGCCTAACCAAGCTCATCCATAGTAAGTTTTACAAAATAGATAAACTTAGCCTTCATCATCCTTTTCCTTTGGGACCTGACCATTGATGGTTAAAGTAATCATCGACAGACATCCTTGGGAAACCCTAACCATTGATGGTCAGGGTGCATCACCTAAACATTCAACATGTACATCACTCTACCTTATTTTTTTATAATTAGCTTATTCATATCCATATGCAAATTCATACATGAAGAAATTAATTTTAGATCAGATATCAAACCTCTTATTTAACATCTTGTTGAGCCTTTCCTCTTTTCCTATAAAAGAGAAGAAAGGAGGAGAACTAGGGGAGAGAAAGGGAGGTGCATAAATCATCAAGAGCAAGTCATCAGTCATCATCAGCTTGTTATGTAGGTATCTCTTCATTAATAATCATCTTCAACTAACTCTAGAACATCTCCAAGCTATCAATTATCAATCACAAGCTAAGTATAGTATTCTTGTTTTAAGTTTTAGTTATTTATTTTTAACATTTTTTGCAACTCCAAACACCCCATCTTTATTGAACATCCCTTGATCATTCTCAACCACCTAAGTACCAAACCTTTACCCTTGATACCTTTAAGGCTCTCTCTATCCCTCAAAACCATTAACCAACCTCTAGAAACCTATATAACCTTTTTATAACCAACCCATAACTTATTATGTCTAGAATAAATAAGTTATGAAAAAACCATAATAACCGTTCATGGTCATCATGACTACAGACGGTCACCTTCACCTTCAATCCTGACCATCAAATATCATTGTTTAAAATTAGACACTAAAAATTAACAAGTAAAAACCACTCCTTAACCTCAACCAAAACCCTATTTTCTTAAATTCTAACCATACCTAAACCATATTTTGATAGTTTAGCATTCACCTTAATGTTATCTTGTTAAAATAAGAATTTATTTTAAAAATTATTTATTTCCTTTTTTGGAGTACATTCATTTATGTTATGCAACCTTATTTTATTAGTAACATTAACTTGTTTTAAAATGTGGATTGACAGCCTCCAAGGAAGTTGTGTGCTTCTTAAATCTAGCTTGCTAGGCAATCCACCTTCCTATCTATCTAACAAACAATTTTTTTGAGTGTTTTCTTATATGCAGGTCATCCTCCTAAGCCAAAGAGGAGTTATTCATAGTCTTCTGATTCAACACATGTAGAAACAAATAGGTTTCTCAACCATACCCATATCAATTTTCTTTTCTCTCTTGCTTTATAACTTAAGGGAAAATTTACATGAAACATTTTGGCATGCCTGGTGGGACACTAGAGTCTTTATTCATGTTTTCTTTGCATTTGTATGTTCTTGTCTCTATCTGTGCTCATATTTGAAACTAAAATTTCTTTTGGGCTTGAAATCAACTACATCCATTACTTGCTTTTAACATTAGTTCACTTTGAATTAAATCACAGTAATCTTATCGTATCACCAATTTTTTTGCACACACAAACCAAATCACTTTCATCAATCAAACATCAAAAAAAATTTAGACAAGGCTTGATTATGATTTCATCACCTAGTGGTCACCTTACCATTTCTTGATAATCTTACTTTGAGGTCATTACCAAGGGGAGAACCAACTCAACTCTCTGGTTAAGTATAAACTCTAGATATCAATATATATTAGCTAAGCACCTGACACTCTTACCATTATAGGATCATGAAGTGAGGGGGTAGACCCCAATACCAAACCATGTATTGACTCCAATATAGATTATTTTGAGTACCCAAACAAACTAAAACCAACTATAGGCTACTTCTATAGTACCTGACCTACAAGCTAACTTCTATCACACATTCTTATAAACTAAGGCATAAGCCAAAATCAAGATTAAAACCAACCTCTAGGCTTAACATAATTTATAATGTGTGTCTGAATTTCTTTTATAATTTTCTTGATTTCTCTTTGTTTGAGTTGTGAGTAATCTAACTCTTTTTGGTAACCTTCTACCATCTTACCTTCACCTACCTCATCTATATTGCCTTGTTCAATGGGAAACCCATATATATTCTCTCTAAGAGATCCTAACTTCGTTAGAATCCTATAAGACAACCCACTTACTTTAGAATTTTACCTTCCATCAAGATCCACTTATACCCCCAACCCTACCTACAACAAACCCAACCTTACCTAAAATCAACCCAACCATTCCTATAACCAACACAACCTCACCTATAATCAACCTAACCTCACCTACAATCAACCCAACCTCACTTACAACCAACCCAACCTTGTCAACAATCAATTCAACCTCAAATACAACCCTTCAATAACCACTTGATCATCACCTCAACCAACCAATAACCTTTTAACCCTTATTAGACTCTTGTCATAACCCACCTCAACTATCTCAACCTCACCAATCTTTGGGTTACCCATCTCAACCATCATAGCAATTACCTCAACCACATCAAAAAATTCATTGCCTTCCTCAACCATCATATCAATCATATATACCCCTTTTATGGAAACCTTATTTATCTCAAAACCAATACTTGGTCTATTCCCTTAGTCATACAACCCACAACTATCAAACCAACCACTATCAACCTACCTTATCAACCCCATCAAATCCAACCAATAACTATCAACCTACCATATTGAACCAACCAAACTTCTTAAACCACCCAACCATATCAAACATACCCACCATATCAACCATGTCAAATGTATCAAATACATCAACCTTATCCAATCTCTCAAAAAAACCTACCTTATCTACCTTATTCAACCAACCAAACTTTTTGAACCCACCAATATTATTAAACCAACCAACCTCACCAAATCAAACCAATAATTATTGACCAAATTTTTCCAACCTACCAACCTTATCAATCATACCCAACCCATTAAATCACTCAAAATTATCAAATCAACCAACCAACTTTACCAAACCAATCAATTATCTCACGACCTCAAGAGCCATTGATGCACCCTCTTCCTAGGTAGTATACCCCACTGGGGGAATCATATGCCTTGATCCTTGACAAACTTTTAAGGGATTATGTCATTAGACTCCCTCAAATTAAACCCATCAATTATTCTCTTCCAAAACCCATTTGGTTCATAGAGAATTAGTTTTTTATATATCATCACACAAATGGACATGTGGTAGATAGATGTGGGTCTTTTAAGATGATCATCCAAAACCTTATCAATTAAAAGGAGGTTTAGAATAATATTCTCTATGTTGCCCCCAACCTAGCCTTGAATGTCTTCAATCAATCAATCATTGAACCTCTTTCTACACCTATTATTGTGTAATCCCATGACCAAACCCCTCAACATAGTAAGGTCCCTTCATTAGATTTTGTCCTTAGTGCATCTATAACTAAGGGAACCATAATTGAAACCCCAACTGATCCACTTGTTAACCAAGTGCACCCTTTTCAAATTCCTTTTGAAATCATCACTAAGTAAAACTCAACCTTAAACCACTCACTTGTTAACCAAGAAGAGCCTTCTCAACTCTCCTTTAAAACCATCATTAAGGAAACCAACCCACCTATTTCACTTCCCCTTTTAATGGATCCAACCCAAGCTCAAAACACCTCACCTATAAATAAATCCAAACCAACCTCAATTAAATTCAAAGCCATTCAATTCCTCTGTAATTTGCTATTTTTCATTTACCTAATGACATTGTCTTTGGTTTGATTCCCTTTTGAATAGGGTCAAATCTTTGTCACCTTACCTTACCAAACAAACCAAACAAATAAGCAAACCCAACCAACAACTTAGATCAACCACCCATCCTACCTCCCTCAACCAATCAAACCAACCTCTAAACTAAATCAATCAACCATGGTCAACCCAACTTTTACTCCAACCATAAGTAATTTATCTATCAACACAAATCAACATCAACCCTCCATTTGAGATTTATTGAATCTTAGCTACCCTTTTATCCAAGGTACCCACACCTCACCTAAGCTCCCTCATTGGGACAATTTGACACTCTTATCTACCACACCTCTATTTCAAGATGTTGTTTCCAACATCATTTCTGGACCTTGAACCTATCCAAATCTAACCAAACAATGTTTTCCTCATCATAACACCATAATAGTGATCCTACCTGAACCACCACCTATAAACATGATACTAACAACTAAAAACTAACAACTAATACCCCTTTTTAGGGGTGGATGAATTCATCTTCACCCCTCCTAAACCCTCTTTTTAAAAAACACCTCACCTTGGGATCATTTTCCCATCTTTAACCATTCATGGAAAGAGCAAACTGGGGGAACTTTCCCTCCATATGGCTTTGGCCGTTTATCAACCCAAACCATACCTTAACAATTAACCAAACTAACCCTTGGAATTTTTGCCTCAACCTATCAACAAACCAACCCTAAACTATTAGAGATTACCTTTCTCCTTCACCCAACCAAACCTATTTGGGATTCACCTTCTCCCCAACCTTTTGAGAGTACTATTTCCATCAACCCAACCTGAACCAAGTGGTATACCAAATTGGGGCAACCCATTTAGACACCACCCAATCTATTTGGGAGTCACCTTCTCCCTAACCTTTAGAGAATACCTTCTCCATCAACCAACCTAAACTAAGTGTTATGACAAATTTGGGTAACCCATTTGGACACCACCCAACCTATTTGAGAGTCACCTTCTCCCCCAACCATTGTAGGTTACCCTTATCTACCACCCAACAAACCATGGGAGATTACCCTTCTCCACCAAACTATCACCTAACCAACATCACCTTTTTTTGTCAACCCAAATCTTTTCCATATCTCATCAAGAGTTGGAAAGTAATTTTGGGACATCTACTCTCCTAATTGATATCAACCATTTATGCAATCATTGATCTAGGGCATATCAGAACTTAAACCCCTAAATGATTTTTGTTCACATCATGTTATTTTGATAAACCAAGTTCTGGGTCACCATGTGTCTAACTTAAGCTCATCCCTTACTTTCAAACCACATTCATCATCCTATTTTTTTAACGGCAACCAACTATAATTGAATCATGTGATTATCTATCACAATAATAGCCTAATATTTAACTATGGGTGTCATCGCTCTACCCATGGCATAATTCTCATGGTACTTTCCATCCCTCTTCAAGATAGATTCACATGATCATTATCACCTAAACCTATTTGTACCTATTAAACCTTCTTGTGCTCTTAGTTTTGCCTTCATAAAGATAACCCCTTGAGCATGTATAAGCAAGTCTATGTTAGGAAAAATCAAACGAAATCAATAATAATATCAAATTCAAAAACAAATCATGGGTCATTCTTAGCATTCACAAATTGTTCCCTTGAAAGAAAACTATTGAATACTTATTCAAAATTGCATAATGTAAAGTGTTATTACTCCATTAAAAGATATCTATCAAAATCATTTGAAATAAGAACATAAACTTAGACCACTCCACTGAAGGATGGCTGAGTAAAGCATTTGTCAAAACTAGTAATTTCTTCGAAGATTCCTACATCGATCAACTTCCCCAACCCTCCAAGAAAAATAAAAATAAGTAAAACACCCACAATAAAAAACAAAATAATTTTGAAAGCCATAGTCAGCTCTCATAAAATCAATAATCTTAGAAGATGCAAGTGGTTCTCATGAGTAGACTTCTCATATTAATCAGTCTATACTTTATATGACGTAGACTTGTTTATACTGGCTCTTTGGAAACCTATAGAAAAGGCATGTTAGTCTCATAAGAAGGTCCCATTTTCATCCATCTCCCCTTTATACATTATAAACAAAGGATTTTGAGCTTACTTGAGACTACATGATCAACCCACTTCTTTTAACCAATGAACTAACACCATTGCAATGCATGAAAGGGGCTTATGTTCATAATCCCCCCCATCTTGCCATTATGGTCTTTGCTAATTAGAACGTTTAGCCTATTCCTACTTTCATGATAGCCTGTAAAGATGTTTATCTTCCTTTTTCAAGTTTACTAATTCCCTTAGCTACCCACCTTGCACCCTTTCACTAGGAAATGGGTCACCTTTTTACCAAACCAAGTGGTACCCCAAATTGGGCAACCAATTTAAACACCACCAACTATTGGAGATTACCTTTCTCCACAAACTAACAACTGAAGATCACCTTTCTCTATAACCCAAATCTCCCTTTTTGTACTATTACCTAAAATAACCATTGGAGATCACCCTTCTCCACTGACCATCACCCACCCATGGAGTTACCTTCTCCGCTCACCCCAACCACCTCATCATGTCACCATTGGTCCATTTTGGCCTAACTAGCACATATTTTGTGATGATTTTTTTCTTGATCATTTTAACACAATGAAAACATTTCCATGTTGACCCTTTTGAATTTTTCACAACATCATGCATAATATACCTACTTGTGTCTTTTCACGAGCACTTCCTACCTCAAATACCTATGACACTTGACCCATTTGTATTTTACCCAGGAGAACTTCCTACCTTGGATACCCACTAGAATCACAAAAATCACTTATGAGACTTGCATTTATGAGTGTTCCCAACCACCACACTTACAAGTGGTCATGTGGTTCACTTGTCACTTATCTTTGTTAGGCACCGACCCTTAGTTTTACCAATATTGGCAATTTTAGTCTTTACATGATCTTTGTTATCATACTTTTTGGTCACATTTTGTGTGCAAGTTTACGTTTCAAATGCCCAACCTCATGACTCACCATATACCATTTATCAAACCCTGATCTTATTTTAATTTTACCTCATCAACTCCTTTAATGGGGATCACCTCTCCCTACTCTCAAGGCAACTAGACCATTTAACCATACTCTATTTTTGTTTTATAGCTCATTTACATAAGTCACACAATAAAAAAGGGCAAAATATAGACACTAAAAATATACACACTACAATTTTTAATGTTTAAAACCCCCCTAGACTTCTTAGGACCCTCTTGGGACCAATATACACCAATCTGGCCTAATGAAGCTCATCCACAATTAGTTTTACAAACTGGCTCAACCTAGCCTTTAACCCCTTTTTGCTTTGGGACCTGACCATCGATAGTCAGGGTAACCATCGATGGTCACACTTGGGAAACCCTAACCATAAATGATTAGGGTGCACTATCTAAACATTTAATATGCACATCACTCTGCCTTACTTTTTTATACTTAGCTTGTCCATATCCATATGTGAATTCATGCATGATCAAGTTAATTCTAGAGCAGATCTTGAACCTCTTTTTTAATATCTTGTGAGCCTCTCCTCTTTTCCTATATAAAGATAAGAGAGGAGGAGAACTAGGGGGAGAGAATAGGAGGTGAAGAGATCATCAAGAGTAAGTCATCAGTCATCATCATCTTTTTATGAAGGTATTTCTTCATCAATAATCATCTTTAGCTAGCTCCATAACTTCTCTAAACTATCAATTATCAACCATAAGATAAGTATATTGTTCTTGTTTTAAGTTTTAATTATTTAGTTTTAATAGTTTTTGAAATTCCAAACACCCCATATCTACCAAGAATCCCTTGACTATTCTCAACCACCTGAGTACTAAACCTTTACCCTTGATACCTTTGAGGCTCTCTCTAACTCTCACAACCATTAACCAACCTCCAAAAACCTATAGAACCTTTGTATAGCCAACCCATAACCTATTCTATCTAGAATTAATAATATATGAAAAACCCATAGTAACCATCAATGGTCATCCTAACCACTGACAGTCACCTTCACCTTCAATCCTAACTACTGACGGTCACTGTGTAAAATTAGACACTAAAAATTAGCAAGAAGAAACCACTCCTCAACCTCAACCAAAACCCTATTTTCTTGACTTCTAACCATACCTAAACCATATTTTGATAGTTTAGCATTCACCTTAATGTTATCTTGTTAAAATAAGCATTTGTTTTGAAAATTATTTATTTCCTTTGCTAGAGTACTTTTATTTATGTTATGTAACCTTCTTTTGTCAACAACATTAACTTGTTTTAAAAGGTGGATTGACAGCCTCCAAGGAAGTCATGTGCTTCTTGGATCTAGCTTGCTATGCAATCCACCTTCTTATATATCTAAAAAACAAATATTTTTAGTGCTTTCTTATATATAGGTCATCCTCCCAAGCCAAAGAGGCATTCTTCATAATCTTCTGATTCAATGCATGCACAAACAAATAGGATTTTCAACCATACCCGTATTGAGTTTCTTTTCTCTTGTTCTTTAGAACTTAAGTGAAAATTTAAATGAAACAACATAAAAATATTACATGTACTCAAAATTTGTGGTATAAAAATTGGAGGATAACAATAAAATTATGATTGATACCTTGATTCAAGTAGACAACTAGGAAACAAAAGAAATGGTGTGGTAGTAGACCTAGAGAAGAGCACTGAATTAACTACCAAATGGGTGGGAAAAAAATTAATTAATGATTTATGGTAGGTTATTTTACAAGTAATCCATGAAGCTATTTATATGCCTATATAAAGCATAGACCTAATGAGAGCTAGTGATAATGAAGTGCTAAAGAATTTTAGGAGTCCTAGAGAGAGTAGATAGGTTATGATTGACTAAAGTGCCTTCAAACACCATTTTAAGCTTTGTAACAATGATCTTATAAGTTATATTAATGAACAAAGTTAATTTCAATAATTTATATCATCTTATTAATGGCTACTAGATGATATTATGAAAATTTTCATTGACATACTTATTATAAAGAGGAATGTCTATATATAATTTGTATTAATGGGATTTTACTTGTTAAATGTAAATTTTTTCTTGAGTTGTTAAGCTAGGGAAAAGGTAATATTTTACTACACCTACTCACGATATTATAAAATCACCACCTTGTTAAACATAACTAACCCTGACCTACCCATGTTTCCCCTCTTTGTGTTTTGGGTGAGCATGTAAGGTTTCATTACATGATATTCTAGTACAAGTATTTTAGTTGGTACCCTGAGGAGTGCATGAAAGACTAGCATACTTGCCCAAAATTATATGACCAACACTTTTAAATGTGTATTGTCCTTTTCCTCTTCTTGGTATGTGGATTATAATGCAATAGATGGAGTAGTTGGTTTGGTCAGATTCACATCAAACCAAATGTTATGTAGCCAAAGCTTGAACTTGAGATTCTCATCTATTCATTTTGCATGTAATTCACATGCATATAAAACTACTAAATTTTTATCCATAATCAACCACTGAGGAAGATCCATGAGTGAGAATCTAGAGCTCAGACCATGTCTTTTGCTTGTGGGCAGTAGAAATGAATTTATCCTTAAATTTGGTTCAAACACATCCCAACTATTTTTTCATTTTTATAGGGGCCTTTCTAATCAATTAATTACTTATACAAAAGGTTACCCTTAGCTTTCAACTAATAGATCAAAAATATGGCCTTTCATTTGAGCTCATTAGTTGTATCATGAAGTATATTCTTAACTTAGCCAGCCATGCCTCAACTACTTCACCAATTCCCTTGCCTAAGAATCAAGGTGGTGGTTATTTCTTAAGGTCCCATAGAAAAGGAGTTATAAAATATCCTTTATCCTATTATACCTTGTGCTTATTTTGTTTTTGATGGTCATTGTCACCAATGTTGTTTTTTTCATTATCATTGTGATCGTACAAGTGAGCCATGTAGTCTTCTTGGGTGAGAAACCTCATCTAGAGGTTATCAAGAGAGGTAAGACACCAACACACACAAAAAGTTTATTTTTTCTCTTTCACACTAAGAACTAGATAAAATTTAATTATAAAAGGGTGTCACAATGCCATCTCACTAACTAGAAATCCCAAGATGGCCTCAAGTTCAAGATCAAAAAGTAGGAAAGAATCTCTTTCAAGATCATTTTTAGACTACAAAAATATGAAGCCTTTAATAATCCAAAGAAATCAGACTAAAAAAGTATGGATTTCAAAATATTTCCTAAAAATTATTAAAGATCATCTTTTACTAAAAACTATTGATAAGATGTTATCCTACTGGTATTCAAAACATGCCTCTAAGGTAGTAAGTATCCCTGACTAATGGTATGATGGAAATATTGAAATAAGAAATAGAATGTTCTATGTTCTTAATCTCCATTTCAATCATACAAATTTTGGTAAGCTTCATGAGCTATCAAGAAAATATGGTGAAGCTACCTTCTCTATAGGGACTAATATTTTTATTTAGCCTTTAAAAAATGAGACTACTTCAAGTTTTGAATAGTTTCTCCTAGAACTCTATATAAATATGTTTCCATGGATGAAAGTATTGTTTTTAATCCATAATCCTATATTTAAGGTTTATGATAGTCCTTATATCTTATATTGAAATATTTATTATCCATCTTTTTATTTGGGATATTATAACATCTAATTAATTTTTAAATATAAAGGATGTGAGATTTATTAGAGTCCTTATCAAAGCAAAAAAATTGGCATAGTTATGAGTATTTTTTCCACTATCTTGCTGAAGAATATATTGAAGAAGATCATATATGGGAGTTATTTCTCATTCTATATTATCTTGAGGAAATATGGTTAAAAAACCATGTTGATAATAGTCCTCTAATGTCTGGTGATGAAGATAGAAGTTTTGATTTAAATTGGCAACTTATAGACATCTAAAGGACTATGAAGAATTGGTTTTGTTTTTGCACCAATGAAATATTCCAAAGCTATAGAATTCAAATAAAAAAACACATTGGGAAATTTTACCCTGATTAATGGAGTTTTCATCAATTATTTTCATGAGCATACGATAATGGATTGTTTTTACTTTGATATGACCCTTGTTGGCAATGTCTAAAATATTCTTCTATCATTTGCCTCATCAAAAAGACAAAAATCCTTGTATATTTGATTTATGTTAATGGGATTTATTTTTATTTTGTGATTGTGTTGTGAAAAGAGTATTGTGGTATAAATTGATGTCATAGGTGTCCTTCAAGACTAGATTCATAATTTAATTCCTTTTCCTATTCAAACTATAAATAGCCATCTCTCTATTTTATTATTTTTTCTTAGATGTTCCTTTGCCTTTAGGGAATTATACTATAAATATGACCTTTGTACAAATAGAAAATAACCATTATTATATTATCTTAGGAAGTCTAGTTTTAGATTTTTTATATTCTTATATTATTTATGTTGCATGTTTCATTCTTGTATATAAATATTAGTCACATTTTGTATCTATAATCCCTCCAAGGTTTTACCCTTTTATTCTCCATTCATAAGCTTAAAAAATTAGACATTTTAATATGATTAGATGAAGTCATTATCAATCCTTTAAGAATAAACAAAAAATTGAAACATTGGGAGAAACCCATACTAATTTTTATTTTTCTCATTCATAAAAAATTCTTCGCATTTGGAGTAATCTACTTGATAGTATTATAAGACTGATTGTAGAATCATGGTATACAAACAGGTGGTTAAAAAATATTAAGGATAAGGTCCTCCAATCTAATCTAAGAAATATTATAAATAGGGATAATTTTGAACTCTAAATTACTCTTGAAATTGAAGAAGAATGAATTACTATAGAATTCCATGGTAGATACTCTATTTATATATCCATTCATAAGTTATCTATAGATAATTGGTTTAATAATAGGATGGAAAGAATTTTAAAACTTGTAAGTATTGGTGTTGTAAATAAAATATGCATACCTAGGACATAGTTTAATAATCATGTCAATGATGTATAAATCATTTTACACCCAAACATAATTGTATTCCTTAATAAGATCCATAATAGATTCCAAAGAATAAATTTTATAATATAAGTCTAATTACTTGTTTGATGAGTAATGATACATGTTACCTAGGGTATAATTCTATAGTTATCAATACCTCACAAGAAAAAATTAAGAGGGATCATAATCATCATCTCTAACTCACAAGAAAAAATTAATAAGGATCACATATTTGGATGGCATGATTTTGATAATGTGATCAATGGAATTGTAGTTTCAAAAACCAATCAATGATCAATCTACTATATATAAATATTATTCCATCTCCACATTCTAATGATAGTGGAGAAGAATAACAATGGTAAAAAATTTAGTGGTTTTCCCATAAAATCATTTATCTTGTGGAATTAAATCCACATGGTTTAATGGTACCTTCCTTAAGCCCATTCATCTGAGGATTGATACTTCTCACATAGTTTGAGTGGCATTAACCAAAACACTCTAGTCTAATGACCAACAATCACCAGAAAGGTTTGATGGTAAGCACCCAAAACCATATGGCTTAGTGACCTAAGTTCACTATTTGTTTTATTGGATATAGCCCAAATCTAGCCATCTGAGTGAATGTTAATCACCTCTTTATCATATTTGTAATCAATGCATGGTGAACATGAGCACACACAACTTTATTTCTTCTCTTTCATGCCAAGAACCAAATCAAACATGATTATAAAATGATGTCACAATACCATCTCAATAACCAAAAATCCTAAGATGACCTCAACTTTAGGATCAAAAGGTAACAAAAAATCTCTTCCAGCATAGTTTGTAGACTACAAAAGATAAAGCCTTCAACAATCCAAAGACAAAAAACTAAATAGGTATGGCTTCTAAAATATTTTTTGAAAAAAATTAAAGATCATATTTTACCATAAACTATTAATAATATACTATCTTAACTGCATTCAAAACATGCCTCTAACATAATATCTTTGACCAATAGTATAATGGAAATATATAAATAATAAATGGAATGTTTTATGTTCTTAATATTCATGTAAATCATACATATTTTGGTATAATTCATGAGCTATAAATAAAATATGGTGAAGCTACCTTATCTAGCGGGACTAATATTTTTATTCAGCCTTTTAGAAAGGAGACTAATTCTAGTTTTGATCTCTTTCTCCCAAAACTATATACAAGGATGCCTCCATGGATGAAAGTGTTGTTTCTAATCCATAGCCCTATCTCTAAGGGTTATGATAGTCCTTATAGATTATTTTGTGATATTTCTTATCTATGTTTTTATTTTTGATACTATAACATACAATTATTAAATATAAAGGATGTGAGATTTTTGAGAATTTTAATCAGAGCAAAAAAATTTAGCATAATTATAAGCATTATTTCCACCATCTTGTTGAATATCATATTGAAGAAGATGATATACAAGAGTTCTCATTACTTATTATCTTAATGAAATATGGTTAAAAAACCATGTTGATAATAGTCCTCTGATGTATAGTGATGAAGGCAAAAGTTATGATTCAAATTGGCAACTTCCAAACATTTGAAGAAATCTAAAGAACTATTTTTTTCTTTACACTAGTGAAATATGCCAAATCCATATAATCCAACTATAAAAACAAACTAGGAAAGTTTATCCTAATTGATTGGGTTATCATCAATAATTTTAGTATCGTACAATAATATAATGTTTTTTATTTGATATGACCCTTGTTGTCCATGTCTAAAAGATTCCTTTGTCATTTGCCTCATCAAAAGGACAAAAATACTTGTGCATTTGCTTTATGTTAGTGGGTTTGATTTTTATTTTGTGAGTGCATTTTGAAAATAACATTGTGGTAGAGATCGATGGTAAATATTCCATCAAGACCCCACATGTCTCTTTATTTTGTCAATAAAGTAGATGATTCATAACTCAAGTTTTTAGGTAGATATTCTCCTTTACTTAAACATCCAATCTTCCTTTTCCTATAAAAGGAATAACTTGGCTCATTGTGAATCAACCTTAGCTCATCAGTATTATGAGTGTGCATATAAATTATGAGTCTAAGTGTGTCTATTAAGATCAAAATCTTGGTGTATTCTCTCATCTTGCACTTTATGTGATCTTGATGATCAAAAACAAATATTTTGCTTTTATCTATATATTTGTAATATTTATATTTGTAATTTTCTACTTTTAGTAATATAATAAGTCATAACCATTTGGCCAATAGCCTTCTCTACTAGTTTGCTTTAATGAACTAACTAAGGTCCTAAAGAAGTCATTAAATTTTGGTATCATAATATAGTTCTACACATCTATAAATTCCTGACACTCTCCCAAAGTCTAATAATCATATGAGTAACTTGATTATTTTTCCTTGTTGAACTCCTTCCTCCCCCAGGCTTGAGTACCCATTTTTATGACACTTTTTGTCTTTTGAAAACATTACTTATTTGTTTTGAGATTGCATAGTGGATACCCTCAATAGACTTATATACATTGATACTATATTAATAACAATAATGGTATATTTCTATAAATAAGATATCTACTTAGTACATGGCACAACCACCAAAGCAAAAACCAATAAGTAAAATCTAATTTCAATAAAAAAATTATAAGGTATGAGCATTACACTACCCTTAACTATGTCATCTCTACCCATATAAAATACTTTATAATTATATAAATAAAATGGGATGATTTTTTATAAAAGAGGAAGTGTTACAGCTCAAATTTTCACCCTTTAGAAGAGGGTTCTTCAGGCCCTTTCCAACTTGAGAAATTTTATGGGAATAACCCCAAGCTATGGGTCACCTATGGTGGGTTTTAATCTCTAGAGTAGGTTGGCTTCCTCTTTGATTCTCACCTAAAACTAATTATAAACTAATGTTTCATAGGGGAAAGGTTTATAAATGGAAAAGGGTTCTTAATAAAATTAACCAAGTGATGCAAAAAATAAAAATGGGGAACTCCCATAAGCTTTAACCCTCACTAGATCTACAGAAGCCAATACTAACCCACACAATCTTAATATCAAGCTGATTGCATAAGTATTTCATGGAAGAGGTTTAGGAATCAATGAATGCAAACAAAGAGGATTTTTAATGCTCACTTAAAGCTCATATTAATGGTAGAAAGAACACTAATATAGACCTGCAAATAATACTTAAAACTCCCTAAACAAGGTTAGAAAGAATGACCGTGGACAAGGAAGATTCTCTTTCACATAATGCCATTGTGCATAGCTCACTAAACATAGATTCAAGGCAAAATATAGGTAAATAAAGTCTTATATTGCAACAAGAGGTAGTTCTTACAAATGCTTTATAGGGTTGAACCTAATCAAGAGGAACATACTTTAAAATATCTCAAAAATTCCCCTAATTCCTCTAAAGTTTCCAAATCAGAGAGAACTAGTCTTTGAAAATTTCAAATTGGAAAACCCCTTACAAAATGAAAATAATAGGATATATAGAAGAGGGAATAGAGAGAGAGAGAGAGAGAGAGAGAGAAAGGAGAGGGGCACATTGTCCATGATCATTGAATAATATCCACCTTTCAAGGGATTCCCCACCACCCTTTTTTCCAATTAGGATAATGCCATCATCAACAATTAGCTTGCATTTGATCCAATAGTCGTCAAGTTATTATTATTAGATGATAGATCCACTAGAAGAAAAGAACTTGTTTTGAATGATGAGTCATGATTCTTTCAAGGATAAAATATCTCCAAGGGCTCTGATCAACATTGAATATTCTAACTACTTCTCTAACCATCAGATCCTCATTTGCTTTGATTTTTCATGGCACCCTCCACTTGTGATCTTCCACTTGGTCTCATTATGAGGACAAAAATCCTCATGTTCATGGGTCTAATAAAACCATGCCTAATTCTTCTTAAGCAGTAGTTTATAATTTTTTGTCAAGGATGTGTCCATTTTGGAAGATAAAACACTCTTCTATATCTTGTTTATATTTACACCTAACCCAACCCAAACATATATTAATTATATATTGAAAACCAATCTAAATTATTGGTTTCCATATAAATATTATATCGATGAAAACTTATAAGTTGCATAGCCTAGCTCTTGGACTGTATTTAGGTTTAAATAAACCTATTCTACCTTTAAACCTTGTGAAAACTTAGAGCTCTATGTATGTATAGGTCTCCTTTTGACAACTAGTCATTGACCTTTTATCCATATATTAGGTCCAAAATACATATTCTATCTCTATAACTCTTTAATTATGGAGCTCGATCCTTTAAATGTCTATTTGGTTCAACCTAGATCATGTCTGTACTTGGTTCCTTTATTTTTTACCTTGCTTGAGTCAAAAATTGCCCTATCGGCCTTCATCAAAATATCTCAGGCTTGATCCTTTACTTATTGACTATAAATCATGACTCAGCCTATTTGACATTTTGACCCATTTTTCTCCATTTATCTTGATCTATTTGATTGAGTGAGAGCCATAGATCTTGCCCTTGACTTGTCAACCTTATCCAAACTAGTGCCACTTGGCAGTCTTACATTTTCCTTCAAAATATGTTGTCAGTCTATCTACTTTACATTCTTACCCCATGTGGTAGCTTCTCAAGCTCCTTAAAATTTTGAATCATCTCACTCTATTGATCTCCCTAGGTATAAATGAGTTTCAATCATTGGATTTTCTTTAGTTTGAAAATAAATGGCTATTTACTAGGTCTTAAAATTGACGTTTGTATGACCGTCATTTGATGTTTGTATAGACATATTTGACATCCCATAGACTATAAAATTTAATCTCCAATGTATTTTTATAGTCACTTAAATTTGATTTTTTCACACATGTATCCCATTATTTGACCAACTTTGAATATTTATATCTTGAAGCAAAAAAATCATGGAGGGATCAAATTTGTTAGAGATGTTCCTGATATTAAAAGGATTGATATGTTGGTTCTAGGAGATTTTTAAGTGAATTTTAAAAAATTTCAAGTGAGCTCACCTATGAAATTATGCATGATGCCCTGATAATGATCTATTTTATTTGGCTAAGTATGGGAAAACATTGTCAAACTACCTGGAAGCCTAACTTTGCACATGTATATCTTTTATTGTGCTTCATCGCATGACCTAAAACTTAGTGCATATTAATTTGGTATAAAGTTGAACAGACTTATGTTATCATTTTCTCTTGAGGCTACCACATGTGTGATATATATCATCATCAAACTTCCCACTCAACTATATTTGAGCTCCTTTATAAATTGGCTAAGTATGGAAACTTAGCAAATTTTGTCTGAGAGGCCAACTTTGGACCTCAATAACTTTTTTTGTGCTTAGATACATGTCCTAAAATTTATGATGTAGTAACTTAGGACTAATTTTATCAGAACCATTTGACCAATTATCTTTGACTCATCCACACGTGGCAATGATAACATCAACAAACTACCTACTTAGAATTTCTACCACTAGACCCAAAATGTCTAGATGAACACAATGAAGAACTAGGTGAATACCATGCACTTCCATACTCATTCCAAAAACTCTTGACACCCCATAGGATCTCTATGACTCTGGACCTATCCGTTATAAATTGACAATTTAAACTTTTAGTTAACTTAATTATTTCAAAAGCTTTACAAGTTGCATGATATTTTTAGTCCACTCATTCCATCTAAAATTTTTCTCAAGCTCTTTGATCATTTGACCAATCAGGAACTCTACTTCTTTCTCTGCATTAAAACCTCTAGAGACTAAATTTTATCTAGGTTATTTTGTATGTGGGACAAAAATGTCCAACATTTTTGGTAACTCATAGGGAAGCATGCCTGCTATGCTTGAGAACCTAGACCAATTTGCCTTGTCTACTCTATTGGGCATGGAGTCCCCTGCCTCTACAATTGATCTAATCTAAAATTGGATACAAGGTTGACCCTTTCTAGATAACCCCTCTTGAATCAAAAGGAAAATAAGAACAAAAAAAATAAAGTGCCCAAGGCACTTATGGAAGGGAAACATAGAATAGAAAGGAAATTAACCTAAAATAAAGAAAGGATAACTAGTCTACTAAAAAAATGTTCACAAAGGCACTTGGATAAAAGCATTAAACTACCTATCCTAAACTAACCAAAAAAAAAAAAACCTATACAAAACATTTGACTAGTTTCACAAAATAGCTACCCTTCCTCACTAATTTAATATACTTTATAGGCTTGAGGGCATACACCCAATATGGAGGAGGAGTGGATAATGAACATATTGATAATACTCCTCTCCAAAAAAAAGAACAAAAATAAACTTACCCACCTAATTTGATTGATTGGACATATAAGCATCTTATAGTGGATAGGAAAGTTGATTTTATTCTTCTTGACTCTCAAATTTATGCTCTGAATTAAGCACAACATGTGATGGCTCCTCCTTATCACCTTCCATCCAAGATAAGTAACTAATAGGGCATCTTCTTGTCAACACAAATATTGAGCAACTAAATTTTACCTCACTCTTATAATTTTTTGTTCCATCATTATGCTCTTCAATAATAATCAAGTCAGAGTCTTCTTTAAGCACATGCTCATATTGAAATATTTGTTCATCCTCCAAGTTTTCCTCCAGCACACAAAGTGGTGGTTCTTGAATTTGCATTTCTTAAGCACTCAAGATGTCCTCTTCATCAACCTTTCTCAAGGTTTCTTCTTGTTTCTCAACTATAATTGAGGGTTGATTTGACCATCCAAGGTCTAAAAAGACACCTTTATCTTGATCAAGGTCTAATATCCCTTCCTCTAACTCCAAATCATTAGGGCTACCTTATTTTGATAAATCATCCTAAAGTAAACCATCATTTGGTTCCTGGTCTTGATCCCCTTCTTGATATATATAGAATGGACCTTTAGTAGTCTATTAAAGATCTACTCTATTTTTGACTTGAGGATTGTTCTCATTAGGATCTAGGTCATTAGTGTCAAATCCATGTCAATAAGATCAATATAAACCTAATTATTCCCCTTCTAAATGAAGTGGGTTGCCTATTATGATCTCCTCATCATAGACACTTGCATTGTCTTCTTCAGGTTCACCTATGACTACAAGATCCTCCTCCATCCTTTGTATAATAGGTTCCTTCTCTAAGAAGGAGATGGTAGGAGGGTGAATAAGCTCACCTAGCTTGCATCTTATAAAATTATCCTTATAGCTAGAGACTTTGAATGGTATCTTTGGTGGTTCTTGAACTGGTACTTCCTTCTTTTTTTGTATGCCTTTATTGATTGATTCTCATGAGGGGAATGTGTAAGAAATAACCACCTTTTCTTGATTTTGACTCTCTTCTTCTTTATTCATCTTCATCTCTAATTCCTTGATTTATCTATCTATATTATCTTTGAAAAGCCTCTCTTTAAGGTGGTTGGGAGCCTCATGAAGATCAAGAACACAAGAGGGATGGTATGAGATACAAGAGGATTCTTGAGGAAGATAAGTGGGATCTTGGATATCAATAATAAGATGTTCCACAATAGTCTCCTTTTTTCTTTGAAGGCTTGTTTGGATTGAATTCCAAGAAGGGAAAGTTTGAGGAATACATGAAGAACTTGGAACATAAGAGGGGTCACTTAGAGTAGTTATTTTGGGGAGGATGGGTGGCATATATGAGTGCTGAGGTAGTGTATATGAAAACACATGAGGTTGGTAGAATTAGATCTATTATCTTTCAAGGCCTCTTAGCTTATCCTCAATTCTTTGAATGTAACCACTTACATCCATCATCTCACTTGAGAGGTTTTTCTAATTTTTTGCCTCAGTATGTGTCCATTCTTCCTTCATTAGTTGTAATACATATCTTATGCCTTGAATAATAATACTAGGGATATCTTGACCATATCCCCTCTATGTATTAACATCTATCATGTACCTTTCATAGACTGAGAGCATTTACCTCCAACTTGAAATGGATTAGTTTGGGGAAAAACTAGGGACACCTTGAGCCTGAGAAGGCTAATAAAATAAATTTTGAGAACCACTTAAGGTGAATCCATAAACAATACTAATCTGATATGAAGGATGCCAAGGTAGCGAATAAGCATTTTGATCAAAAGAGTGATGATACATATAAAATAATGGTGATTAGGCACCTGGGTTGCTTACAAATAGAAACTTTGATTCATATTTTCCATTAATGTTAACTTTCTTGCTTCCAAAATCTGATTAAAGGAAAGACACACCAATCATCTTTCCACTCTTTTGGACCTTTATCCCACTAGGCATGCTATAAACTATTATGAATAAAAATTACACCCTTTGGAAGAGGGTTATTTAGGTCCTTTTCAACTTGAGTATAACTATGGGAATAACCCTAGGCTATGGATCACCTATGGTGGGGCCAAACCTTTGGATTAGGCTAGATTCATCTTTGATGCTCACCTAAAACTACTACTAAACTAATGCTTCATAGGGAAAAGGGTTAGAAATGGAAAAGTGCTCCTAAGAAATTTAACCACATGATACACCAAATAAAAATGGGGAACTCCCATAAGCTTTAACCCACACTAGATCTACAAAGGATAGTACTAGCTCACACAATCTCAAGATCAAGATGATTGCATAAGTGTTTCATGGAAGAGGCTCAAGAAGTAATGAATGTAAATAAAAAGTAATTCTAAGACTCATTGAAAGCTCATGTTAATGGTAGAAATAAAACTACTCAAGACCTAAAAACAACATTAAAAACTCCCCAAATAAGGTTAGAAAGAAGGACCATGGACAAGAAAGATTCTCCTTCACACAATGCCATAATGTATAGCTCACCAAACTAGATTCAAGGGAAAATATAGGTAAATAAATTCATATATTGCATTAAGAGGTAGTTCTTACAAATGCTTGATAGGTTAGATCCCTAATCAAGAGGATCATACTTTACAATATCTCAAAGAGTCCCATAGTTCCTCTAAAATTTCCAAATCAGAGAGAACTAGTCTTTGAAAATTTCAAATTGGAGAACCCCTTACAAAATAAAAATAATGGGATATATAGAAGAGGGAATAAAAAGAGAGAGAGAAAGGAAAGGGGCATGTTTTCCATGATCATTAAATGAGCTCCACCTTTCTAGGGATGTTCCACCACTCCTATGTCCAATTAGGACAAGTCCATCATCAATAGTTAGCCTACATTTGCTCTAGTAGTCTTCAAGTCATTCTCATTGGCTAAGAGATCCACTAGAATATAAACACTTGTTTTTCATGATGAGTCATGATTCTTCAAGGAAAAAATATCTCTAAGGCCTCTGATTAGCATTGAATATTCTAATTACCTCTCCAACCCCCAGATCTTACTGTGCTATAATTTTACACACCACCCTCCACTTATCATCTTCCACATGGTCTCATTATGAGTAAAAAAATCCTCATGCTCATGGGTTTGATAGAGCCATGCCTAATTCTGCTTGAGTGACAGTTTGTACCTACTTGTTGAGGATGTGGCCATTTTAGAAAATAAGACACTCTTTCATATATTATTTATATTTTTCACCTAATCCAACCCAAACATATATTAACTATAGATTGAAAACCAATCTAAATTATTTGTTTTCATAAAGATATTATATCGATGAAAAATTATAGGTTGTGTAACCTAACTCCTAGATTATATTTAAGTTTAAATAAACCTATTCTACCTTTGAACCTTGTGAAAATTGAGATCTCTATATATGTATAGGTCTCCTTTTGATAGCCAATCATCGACCTTTGATATATATATTAGGTCCAAAAGACCTTTTCTATCTCTATGACTCTCTAATGGTAGATCTCAATCTGTTAAATGTCCATCTAGTTTAACTTGAATCATTTCTAGACTCAACGCTTTTGGTTTTTACCTTGCTCGAGTTGAAGACTATCCTATTGACCTTTGTCAAAATGTCCTAAGCTCAATCCTTTTCTTATTTGTCATCAATCATGACTCAACCTATTTGACATTTTCCATCTCACTCTATTGATCTTGATCTATACTATTGAGTGAGAGCCATCGATCTTGCCCTTGACTTATCAACCTTATCTGAGATGATACCACTTGGTAGTCTTGTATTAACCTTCAGGATCCATTGTCAGTCTATCTACTTTACATGATTAAACCACATGGTGGCTTCTCAAGTTCCTTGACTTTTTGACTCATCTTTATTTATCGATCTCCCTTGTATGAACAAGTACCAATTATTGGATTTCCTTTAGTTTGAAAAAAATGGCTATTTATCAGGTATTAAAATTGGCATCTGTGTGATCATCATTTAACATCCATGTGAATGTATTTGACATCCTGTAGACCATCAAATTTAAGCTCCAATTTATTCTTTTAGTGGCTTAAAGTTGACATATGCACAAATGTATCCCATTATTTGACCAACTATGAAGATTTATATCTTGAAGCATAAAAATCATGGAGGGACTAAATTTACTAGAGATGTTCTTGATATTAAAAGGATTGTGCCCACTTGATCCATTGGTTCTAGGATATTCCTAAGTGCATTTATAAAATTTTCAAGTGAGATCACCTATGAAATTATGCATGATTCCCTGATGATGGTCTAGTTCCTTTGGATAAGTATAGGGAAACACTAACAAACTACTTGGGAGCCCAAATTTTCACATGTATATATTTTATTATGCTTTATCACATGGCCTAAAACTTAGCACACATTAACTAAGTAAAAATTTAAATAGACCCATGTGATCGTTTTCTCTTGAGGTTACCACACATTTGAGATATATCATCATCAAACTTCCCACTTAATTCTATTTGAGCTCCTTTGTAAATTGGCTAAGTATAGAAACTTAGCAAATTTGTCTGAGAGGCCAACTTTGGACCTCAATAACTTTTGTTGAACTTAGATGCATGTCCTAAAATTTAGTACATATCAATTTGGGACTAATATGATCAAAATAAAATAACCAATTTTCCTTGAATTTTCCACATGTGGTAATGATAACGTCAATAAATTACCTACTCAGAATTTCTGCCACTAGACCCAAAATGTCTAGATGAACACAATGAAGAACCAGGTAAATACCATGCCCTTCCATACCCATTCTAAGCACTCTTGACACCCCACAGGTATCTAAAACTCTAGACCTATCCTCTAAAAATTGACAATTTACACTTTAAGTTAACCTAAATTGTTTCAAAAGCTTTACAAGTTACATGATCCTTTTGGTCCACTCATTCCATCCAAAACTTTGCTCAAGCTCTTTGATCATTTGACAAATTAGGAAATATACTTATTTCCATCCATCAAGACTTATATAGATTACACTGTATTTATGTTTTTTTGTATGTGGGCCAAAAATGGCCAATAGGAAGATGGCCACCTCATAAAGGATGGCATAATCAAATAGAAGGACAAATTTCTTATTTTTCATATGTTTTCTAGCATTCTAGTCCCTTTGAAAGTGATCCATAGAGATAATATGATCATCATAACTATGTTTCTATATATAAAGCCCATTTTCAATAAAAAATGATTATCTATGTAGAAATTTCCAAAATATTATAAAATCTCTTATCCATATAAATTATACTGCTCAAAATTATTGTTAGTCCAACATCAAGTGATCTCATTTTTAATCTAAGGGAAAATTTAGTTGATCAGTAAGTCTATCTCTCAAAATGGTAATAGCCTTGGTATAATATACACCCATGTTCAATATATTTATTCATAATTCCATTATGTATGTACCAAGGATCTATGAATTCATTGATGTTATCCATAAAACCACATATTCTTCACTTCAAATGTTGCATTCACTACGAGATAAACTTGACCAATTTGATGATAAGTTATCTTTACTATAAAATTGTCTATCATGGTTATAAATTATAGAAAAGAATAATCAAGTTGAGAAGGAACAAGTAATAATACCTTGTAATATTGTTGCATTATTAGGAGGAGATTTTCCTCTATTTTATTTATTCTTACTAGCATTATTATTAGCATTATCATTATCATAATTCTGGGTGACAATTTTACTTACCATTTCCATGGTTATATATTTTGTTTCTAACTCCATCTAGCCTCATTCTCACCACCTTGATTTAGCAATGGTATAAAATTTATATTCTAAAGTTAAATAGAAATAATTTCACCCAATATTATAAGGCTATAAAAACTACACACTGAACAATAACGGAATGAGATTCTAACACTTTTCCTCCACAAGCTTCTCCCAATGATAAGTGTAGAGTAGGATTATAAGATGCATTAGTCCATGTGTTAGTTAAGGAAAACTCTTATAAATAAGCATATTGACACTAAAACATCAAACCCACTCCCTCATGGGGTGTTGCAAATGAATTTTAAGATCTATTTAAATAAATAATACTACCAAACCTTCTAAATAATGTCCCTCCTTCCAAAAATGGCCAAAAATCATGTTTTCCCCTAAATTTAGTGCTCCACGTCTATGTCAATGATTAGTAGCTTGCTCCTTCATCATTTCCTAGTGCATCAATGGCTTAGGCTCATGATTTTGATCAATTTGTGCAAATAGGTGAAGCTTTGTGAAGACAATTATGCATTATAACATCACACAATTCAATATATCTTAATCAATGGTGAAGCCCTATATTTATATCTTTCTAAAATGTTTAAGATCAGCCATGACTATCCATCTTGAGATCAGGATATGTGGCCTTAAAATGATTTAATTTTGGAGGGATAAGCCATAAATATTTGAAAAAATGGGGCATTAGTGAGGCATGAAAAGGCTTAATCTTGATATTTGTTCCATTAATGGCCTATGGATGCCACCCCATTGATGATGTCATGGGATGATGTAGATTTGAGGAATGAATTTCCAATTAATAGATTTTCAATAACTTCCATAGAATTTTCACTTAAACTCTTGATTTGATTTACTTAAGTGACTTTGATTAATTTCATGTAATTCTTTAGAAATATGTTGCACACTTAATGAACCTAGTCAAAAATGTTGTTTTACAAAGTCATAATTTGACCAGATTATAATTAGAATGAGGTGTCAGTTACGTATAAAATAATACCCCAATTACTGCATTATGGACATGAAATAACACATGTATGTGATGTGTGCTACCAAATTTTAAGAATTCAATGGTCCAATGTAACATTTTATGTGGTCACAATTTGACTCAAAGTGATTTGAGAAAAGATAATAATCACATAAAATGCATTACCCCATTCAGGGATACATTAGCCTAATTTGTCACTTGTATATGACAAGTTTGAAACATTTAGTAATTTTTAGTGATTTTATCCCAAATTATGTATTGTCATAGAATGTTTCTTAGATTGAAAATTTTATCACAACAGTGATAGGAATTGGGTGTCTATATTTTTCTCCTATTTTAGAAGGTGTGGAGAGACATTCGGTTGATGTGACATCTTTTCAAAGAACAAAAGGGTCATTATAATCAAAAGAAATAAATTGTGTTCCCATTTTTTGTTTTTAAAGTTTGCATGAATGGTAGAGAAATAGGTTTATGAAATTCCCCAAACATTATTTGGGTGGCCCATGATACCCCCTCGAGGAACAAATGGAAAATTTGGAAATATTTGATGGCTAGGCCCTCGATTAAAAGAAAATATAATCTCATTAATTTCAACAAAAGAGGCTACAAAATGGAACAATTAGAATAAATTAGAAGAAAAAATTGATCATAGGGGCTAAAATAGTATCCTAAGAAAGATAAAATATTGCAACTATAGGCCTAGGGGTTGAAAAAATTCAAAAATTTACTATATTTTGACCTCTAGGGATAAAAATAGTTCATTTTACACCCTAACTATAGTAAATTATAAGATTTGGTATTTTTGCATGAGAGAGATGAATAAAATGGCCAATATCTAGCACCACTAACATATTGGGGAGCATGTGAGAGAGTACCAGCAACCACTAGGGAGTGGAGCATCGGTATCTTTTTTGGTTTTTAAATTTGTCATTTATTGCATTTCTTACACATAGAAAGTGGTAGTTAGGGTGATCCCACCATTTTCCCAATTTGGAAAATGGAAATTCCACCCATGACAATGGTGGGAATGTCATGAGATCGGCAATCTCACCAACCTTTCGATGAGATCATTGGTTAAAATGATAAGATCACCAAAGCAATGAAGAACTCACATTTTTGGCTGAATTTTGCCCTATCAAATGGTAATTTTCCCAAAATCATAGGATCACCCTACCAATTGGTGAGAATGATCTACATATTGGTGAGGTTGTGGTAAATAGCATGATCACCCTGCTAAAATAGTGAGAATGTCCAGGTAAATGGAAAAATCACCAAAATAATGGTGAGAATGTTAGAATAAATTTTAATGAGGCCTCAAAGAGATTATTCTAGGCACAAAATTAGAAGAAGAGAGATAGAGACATATAGAGTACTAGTCTAGGCCTCAAAATTAAAATAATGTGATAAAAAGATAATTGACATGATGCCCTATGTTTGATTTGTAAGAGTGAGTAGCAGTTATCACATCACAAGAGTAGCACTCTTGAGTATTGTTATGATAGGGGTTAATGATGGATGAGCTCGTGGGTGTCCTTGTAGTAGTGGACTTATATCACTTAGCACTTTTACTAGTGATCAACATAGAGCATATTTGTCAGCACTGGTAGAGAGATAGCATTCTGAGACTTTCACCTTTCATCTATCAATTGGGGAGGTAATGGTGACAATGGAGGATGTTCATCAAATTTTGTGGGTGCCTATGTGAGGACCCATGATTACATAGATGGGGGATGGATGGCAAGCTCTACTAGATGATCTAATTGGTATAATGGAGTAGGAGATTGTGGATGAGTGAATAGACATAGATGCACTAGAGGACTTGGCTTGGCCCCTAAAGGGTGTAGAAGGATAGGGGATAGTCCCCCTTAGGTAGTTATTTTGATATCTAATTTTAGTGGTCTTTTATTACCTGACAAAAGTGGGTGGTTCTTTCCTTTAGGGTTGATCGGTATGGTATAATAGATGTTCAATCACCTAACATGATTTACCTAGGGACTTATGATTCTTGGATAGTTTTATAGGGATCTACACATGATTGTGTATAGGGGAGGGCATAGCATAGGCCACAACACATTATTAAAAGTATGAGCCTATGATCATATCATGATTACATAACTCATGGGGCCAAGATATTAGAGAGGACAAAAATATCTTATGGCTTAGGGATGGTATCTGATAGGACTAGGGATGCAGAGACACTTGGGAGACCTACCCTATTATAGGTGAACCATCAATGATATGGAGGATGGGGATTTAATTTGGCATCCCTACTTAAGGACACATTTTTCATGGGTGGAGGACCTATTTATGATTAGATACATGATCACACTATGTTATATCATAGGGAAACATGATTATGTGGTAGAGGGATATCGGCTAGACTAAGTCCAGTGGTAGTTTGACATGTAATAAGACATCTCAGAGGGTCCACATTAATTCACACATGTGACTTGGGAGTTATGGAGTGGGGGCCACTAGTGCTTAGGGAAAAGTTAGTCATAGATTATGACATGGTCGTTCATGTTCTATGGGACTATGTGGGAGGGGTTCTAGATGTTAGGGTTATAGATACATATGCCACATGGTGGATTAGAGTATGATCCATCCAACTTAATAATCCTTTTCCTTAGTATCCAATATTATGATAAAGATGGGTTAGGATAAGGAGGGATCAGGGATAATCCCTAGCACAGTAGTAGAGTTAGGTACAAATACGACTAGCTATTGCATATGTCATTACACTATAGGTTGTATAGCCTTAAAGGTAGCAGGATCCCATAGAAGATGTGGATATATCTGAACTAGATAGCTAGGATGTGGATATAAGGGATACCCTAGGTGCCCACAAGATAGGTTCTAGAGAGGGAGGGCCCTCATGATCAAGGAGGTCCACATAAGATCAGGCTTTGATCAAAAGGCTCTAGAGGGAGATTTCTACATGCCTCTAAAATATAGTAGGGTTATAGAGCATTGTGGATATGTTATAGGTATAGGAGGCTACTACATAGGGAAAGACCACTAGGATATAGGGTTTGATCATATCTAAGGACACATAGATTGGGGGTCTCAGGGGATAGGTGACACAACTAGCAAAGGTTTAGGCCCAATTAACCACATGGGATGTATATTTTATGATATTTATTAGTGAGTGAGACTTTATTCAAATAGAGGTTTAGTAAATAATAAAGGAGAGGGATGAAACATGTAACTAACATGGATACAAGAGTAGGTTCAATGAGAGCCTTGACTGATGTGATTATGGCCAAGTATGATGCCTTATGCATTAAATATATTTTTTTTTGCACCAAATATGAGATATCCTACTAGAGGTAGGCATATGAGGTAGTGGTTCCTTCAGAGTAGAGAGTGGCCTCCTATAGGGAGCATACAAGGTCATAATAGACTAGTCGGGCCTCCAAGTCTAGATATGGGATAGAGTTATATTAGTTGGTGGCATATCCAATTTTATAGTGGGTTGTCATGGGGCCTCCACCACCACATCCACTAGTAGTGACTACATCTTGGATAGGTCAGAGTTTCCAGCATAGTCCTCTCAAGGATGAGCATGATGAGAGATGATTGTATTAGCTATGCCTTTTGTACTTATGTTAAGTATATATATTCTCATGATGTATATAAACATGATTTTGAGAGATATATATGGCATTCATTTTTATTTTAGTGATACTTGTACATGGACACTTAATATTCTTTAATTGTCATATGATGTGTTCATTGATATTGCTCTAGTTATGATATGTTTTTATATTCTAGTTTTAGGAGATGCATTTCCTTAGTTAGCATATGAATGTTAATGTATTATTTTCTTCATGTATGACTAGATGCTAGAACATAATTTAGGAGATGCACATCCCAAACTAATTATAGAAAATAGTCAATTAGACTCACAGTGTATGTCAAGAGATGCACATCTTGAATAGAGTATCGTGTTAGGTATGGTGTATTTAAAAATTATCTTTGGAACTTTATTAACTTTTGGATTTTTATCACTTGGTGTTTACTATAGTAAATTGAAATTATGCATCATAAGTATGAGTAACTTACAATAACAGTATATTTATATTTGTAATTGACCAGTTCAAATGTAAATATTTATAACTAAAGATAATGATAAAAAATTACCAAAATCAAAATTACAGTGATTTACGTTTAAATAAAAAATAAATAAAAATAACAATAAAAATGTAACCCAACTTGAAATCAGGATATGAACAATCAAGATTTAAGTAGGAACAAGAATGTATAAAAGGCAAGGCAAGAAAAAAATAATTAAATAATGTGGAAGCAAGATATGAATAATCAAGATTCACATGGATAAATTATGTGTACTTGGAAAACAAACAAATAATAATAAAACAAGCTAAACACAACTCTAAACAAATCAATCATAAATGAAAACTAGACTAAAAATGTTTATAGAAAACACAAAAGAACAAAACAATAATATAAATAAGACAAAATAGCAAAACAAAAGATAAAAGGAAGGCATGATAAAATTCCAAGAAAAAAAGAACAAACTACCAACCAAAATGAATAAACAATAAAACAATAATAATAACTCAACAAAATAACAATGAGAACACAATTAAACACTAACAAATAAAATAGAAATGTGATGCAATACAAATATAAACTAACAAACAAACAACAAAACACCAACAAAAATAAATGAATAGATAAAAAATCACAACACAACAATAATAAAAATCAATTAAACACACACAAACAAAGGTTAGTCATAATGTTAGTGCAAATAGAAAAAAATTATTCATGCACGTGTAATAGAGGTGTTACACTCTACAACAAGATGAACCCTAAGCTAAAAAATAATGAGACTTGGTAAAATAATACAAGGACAATAGAAGACAAATTTGGCCCTAATTAATAAGTAAACAACAACACAAATTAAAATGGAAAAAATATAATAAAAGGAAGGGGTGGCCGAGTTGACTCCAAATGCATAAGGCAAGGGGGTGTTGCCTACATACTTTCATGGATGTGAGATCCAACATGAACTTTAGTCCAAATGTAGTTATCCCATGGAATGGGTTAGAAGAAAAGGGATGATAAGAAAACATGATTGTAGTTTAGAGGAATAAGTAAATGGACTCCTAAAATGGTGAGTGCATTCAAATTATTGCTCATAAAATAGTAAGAGTGTGGGATCTAAATAAATAAAAGTGCAAGATAATGTTTTTGTTCTTTTTGTCATTGATTTTATTGTTTTTGTGTTTTTGGAATAAGAAATAGAAATGAAATATTAAAAAAGGCCCAGGGACCTACTTAACTAAGGAGATGCACTTCCACATGTAAGAGTTCAAACAAAAACTAAATCAGTTGCAATGGGGATCATAAATATAAACAATGGCATAGGGAACTAACTAATTGAGGAGATGCACATCCAAGTGTATAAGTTCCAATAATATCTAAACATGGCTATAATGGCCCCTATGTTTTAGATTAAGGTAAAAACAAGTTTTGAAGGGGCCCCGAAACCCTTTACATCAGAAAAGAGATAAACCTTAAGCACACCCAGGATACAAAATAGCCTAGAACCTGCATAAGCAAGACCAGATTAACCAGGAATCTGAAAATAGCTTTCAAGAGCTGGACAAATGATGAATATTTTTTTTACAAGACCGAAGTTTCATGTCTAGAGGGGGTACCAAAGGCTTAGACTTCTTCCTCTTAATAGTTGTCCAACCATCCTATACCTTAGCTGCCTCAGCAACCCAGTCCTCAGAAGGCCATGATCCATGAAGTCCAGGGGACATCAATGCCTCAGCAAAATCCTTATGAGAGCCAGCCAACATCTGGATCCTAGGAGAATCCTTCAAAATAGGTGGAGGAACCACCACCTCCTCAGTAATCGGTTCAAAGAGATCACAAAATCCAATTTCCACCGAACCTTCAACAGGATCTGTCTCCAGTGAAGTCTCCTAATCCATCGATTCAGAATGGATACTCTTTTCATTCTCATTCTCTGAATCAGTCAAAACTTCCTTGGGTTGTTTAGAAAAATAATGATCATGATCAGCTTTAGACCACCAAGAAGGTGATCTTCTGGATTTGGATTTCCCTGTAGTACATCAGGCTGCAACATGCCCCGTCAGGTGACACTTTCTGCATCAAAAAGGTATACCTTCAAAATCTAACATTTGTGTCCAAGAACCCCTGGGGGAGTCCAGACAAATTGCCTTAGGAAGGCCCTTAGAAACATCCACCTCAACCATAAGGCGAGCACAGGTCGAGCGGTAAAACCTCTTAGTTTCATCATCCTCAAATAAAAACTCCCCTATAGCATTTCTGATGGTTTTAAACACCGATTCATGCCATAGATGCATTGGTAAATTAGGGAGCCAAACCCAGACAGGGATCTTATTGAAGGTTTCCGTGACAGGATTGAAATCCATATGCCACTGTTTGGCAAAAAGAGGGTATTTACCCTACCATAAAAAATTTCTGTTGGACAGAATAGTCTTCCTATCCTTAGAGTTATGGAATAAGGCTATAAAAAAACCTTTACCACATGGGTAAATTTCAACATTTCCATCAATCAGTGGCAGCCAGGTCTTGGAGATCCAACCATGTAAATCTGCAAGATATGGCCAGAAGCCACGAAATTGACAAATAGCCGCAAACTTTGAAAAATAATCTGCCCAATAAAAGATTGCTTCAATTGTATCAGGATCAAGATTAACCCTAACAAGATTTAAAGCACTTACTGGTGATTCACCTGATCTCCCAGTAGAAGCTTGAAGTTTCATGTCATGTATTTCAGCTTCAAGAGTAGCCACGTCCGCATAAGTTCTTCCCTTAGACCCAAGGACAGAACCAAAAATAGGGGATCCTTTAGCTAAATCCATAACTGGCAAAGAGCCCCCTTCCGTAGAAGAGTGAGCGATCAAGATCCTTTCCCCATTCGTGGGTGAAGTCTCAGCCACACCATCCACCGTATCAACGGCTACGTGGTACTGGATTTGAGTTTGCGCTCGCGCAAGTGCGCGCTCAGCATTCAAAATCTCCATGCCCCCTATGTTATTTTTTCAAGGCAATAATGTTTACCAAATAGTAGCAAAATAATAATAGAATAGTATGCAGTTTTGGATAAGTTTAAAGAACCATTCAACAGGCAAAAACCATGTGTTGATACATCCTTGTTCACTTGTCTATAAGAGGAAGCTACAAAATTTTGTTTTATATGAATGGTTTTGTATAAATGGCATTGAGTGTGTCTAAAATGATTATGAATCATAATCAAGATCATAATTGGTTATGGAATACAACTGTCTAGGTTACAACAGTCTCGAGTATGAAAAGAATATTGTTTTAAGTAGAATAGTTCAGAGTTACGATGGTCCAAAATGAAACTAAAAAATGAGTCTAGTGGAATATAAATGATCCAAAGTGTCAACAGTCTAGGGGTAAAATGGTCCAAAGTGATAATGATCTAGGGTAGTAAAAGAATAGTGTTCAAGATAGAACCGTCTAAGATAAAATGAGACAAAATAAAAATGGTCTAGGATTTGGATGGTCTAGAGTATAATAGTGGGATTAAATGACTTTAGTACAAGTTACCCCCAAGTAAGGGGTCATATAGATAATGGTTCAAAATTATATCAAGAATAGAAAAACTTGAGATGTACAATATTCATGGGTTATGGGAGTTCTTCACTATCTAGAGTAGCCAATTAGTATGCCCCCAATGCATAATTTACTATGACTACATACGAACCTAGCCAATTGGTTTGAAACTTGCCCTTCTTCTTATGTTCAACATTAGTGTTCTTTTAGTTTTCCTTCACAACCAAGCCACCAATTTCAAACTCCTGAGGTAAAATGCATTTGTTAAATATTATACATAATCTATTCTGATATGCTTTCAAATTATCTAGGGTAGCCAAATATTTGCCATCAAAGAGATCAAGCTCTTGTAACTTGAAAACTCTATAATCTTTGTCATCTTCGATATTCTCCAAGGATACCCATAGTGAAGGCAACTCAATCTCAATCAAGATGATTATGTGCCATAAATAAGAGAGTATGGAATGGCTCCTATGGGGGTTTGATTACTAGTGTGATAAGCCCAAAGGGCAAGAAAAATTTGTAAGTGCTAATTAAAGCTAGCGTCATTGACAATCTTCTTTAGGATTACTACAATGGTTTTGTTTGATGCTTCTACTTGATTTTTGCCTTGTGGGTTACATGGTGTAGATTTCTTGTGCTTGATTTTAAATTTGGCATAAAGGTCCTTAAAATCTCAACTTGTAAATGATCCTCCATTATCATATATAATATGGGTTGGGATACCATATCAACAGATGATATGGTAATGGATAAACTTGGTGATCTTCTTCCTAGTGATGTGAGTGAGAGGAATGGCCTCAATCTACTTAGTAAAGTAATTAGTAGTAGTGAGAATATTTTGTGGCCATTAGAATAGGTTGAGTTGATTTTCTTGATGAGATCAATTCCCCATGTAGAAAATGAAAAAGGTGTAGTGATTGGTTGGAGTGTCAAGGAAGGTGCATGTATCAAATTTCTATGTTGTTCAAAAGCAACACACTTTTTGATGTAATTACAAGCATTTATTTCCATCTTGGGCCAATAGTATCTTGTTTAGAGGAGTTTTTTTTTCTAAGACTACACCATTGGTGTGTGCCCCACACATTCCTTCATGAACCTCCTTAAGTGCTAGTTTGGATTCTCCCAAAGATAAACAATGAAGAAGGGTTCCATCATAGCCTTTATGATAAAGTGTGTTTCCCAGGAGGGTATAATGGGATATGTAATGAAGGAATATTTTTTGGAAATTATTAGAAAGGTCAAAGAAAAATAATTGGTCATAAAAATAATTATAGATGTCTTAGAACCAAGGTAGTTCAAGTGGGGGATTGGGACCAATGATGGTGTATACCCTATCTAAATCTAGTAGTACATGAGCAAGTTGTAGAAGATTTTCAATGAGAAACTAATGCTCTCTAACACTACTAAAAATTTGTATCATGGACCCAATTATTTCCATTACATCAATAGATCTATTACTAACCCATGGTACTTGTTCAAATTATAGGGATTTGAATTATGTCTTGATATTATCCATAATATGTTTGTAGGGTATAATCTTATCATCTCGAGTCTAACACTGATCTATGGTTCTAATTTATAATCAATTAAGAATCCCCATATTCCATTACCTATTGGATATCCCATTGTATTGCAAGATGAATTCTTATAATAAGGGCTTCATACTTGGCCATATTATTAGTACAATTAAAATTAATATGAAACATTTTGGGAATTAGGTCCCCTTGTATTGTAATCAACAAGATGTTAGCCCCAAATCTATGGCATGTAAAGGATCCAACAAAGTATAACTTTCATGGTTCAAGTTGATGCAACCCTTATTCTATTGTCATAATTGAATCATTAGGAAAATCAAATTTGAGTGGTTGAGTATCTATAATAGTAGCTTATACAAGTTGATCAGTAATGTCCTTCCCATTGATATCCTTTTGATTGTGGTACTCAACATCAAATTCACTTAAGAGCATGACCCATTTAGCCATGTGGCCTGTAAGATTTGCTTTGGATAATAAATATTTGAGAGGGTCCAATTTAGCAATAATAATAGTTTTATTATTTCTCATGTAATGTCACAATTTTTGGGAGGAAAACACCATTGCTAAACATGATTTCTCCATAGGCATGTGTGTGTGTGTGTGTGTGTGTGTGTGTGTGTGTGTGTGTGTGTTTATAAGACACAAGTGTGTGTCTCAAATAGTAAACCACATGGTCCTTTTCATGTTCATCATGTTAGGCCAAGATTTCCCCCAATGCATGTTCATTTGCTAAAATATAAAGAATTAAGGGTTATCAAAGTGTTATAAGTCTCAAGACTGGTGGGTTAGCCAAGTACATTGTGAGCTTCATAAATGTTTATTGGCACTCAACATCCCATTAAAAAGTGACCCCTTTCTTCAAGAGGTGTGTGAATGGGTGGCACTTATCTACCAATTGTGAAAGGAACCTACAAATAGATTGGATCTTTCCTTACAGGCTATAGAGTTGTTTGAGATTAGGTGGAGGCATTTCCATAATGGCCTTGACCTTATCAATATCCACTTAAATCCTTATTTTTTACACAATGAACCATAGAAATTTTCCCAAATTGATGGCAAAAACACACTTCTTAGGATTTATAAAAACTTTTTACTTGTGAAGCCTCTCAAAGATTCTCTATAGAAGATCAGGATGCCTGACACATGTTCTTGATTTGTCTAGGATGTCATCAACATAGTCCTTAATAATATCATGCATCATGTCATGTAAAATGATAGTCATATCATGCTGATAGGTGTCCCAAATTTTATTCAAGACAAATGTCATAAATTGATAATAGAATGTTCCCCATGGCATGGTGAACACAATTTTGCATTATTCCTATGGATCTATCTTGTTTTGATTATATCTTGAGAATCCATCCATGAGGGACAACATCTCATACCTTTTAGTAGAATCAAAAATGATGTCTATATTGGGTAGATTAAAATCATATTTGGTACATACCTTAATGATATATCTAAAATAAGTATAAATGTGTATACCCAATGAATTTTTACTTACTAGAACTATATTTGATATCCATTTGGTATAGTCCAATAGTATAATGAATCCTACTCCTAATATTTTATCTAGTTTTTCTTTTACCAAAAGAGTGATGTGTGGATGCATCTTTTTCAATTTATATTTGACCAATTTAGCACCTAGACGGACAACAAGTTGATACACAACCAGTTCAGGGTCTAAGCTTGGCATGTCATAATAATCCCATGCAAAGATATCAATAAAATCCCTTAAAATGGTGAAAATATGGTCATGCTCTTCATCAGTGAGGGAGGATCCAAGATAAATAATTTTGGGATTCTCATAAGTCCCTAGGTTCACTTCCATGGTATTTTCTACAAGGATTGTAGAACCATATTCTAGAATAGTGGGTAGTGTTTGATCCTAATCCTCTTAATCTACTTCATAATCTGGTTGTTGTTCCCAAAGCTTGAGATAGTGAGATGAATTTTAATCTACCTTTTCAAGTAATGGCCAACTAGAAAATATCTCTGAAAAGTTAAGAGCAAGGTGTTGAAAGACTTTATATTGCTCTAATGTGATACTGGCATTGGATATAGAGCTAGGACTTGGTGGACACCATCCATCTTTTGGAGATGAGTAAATTTTTAGACACTCTAAGTTGTACCGTTACTGAGGAGAGGAATGTTCATGTCCAATCCCCAAACCTAGGTTAACATGGGAATGACCCTAGGTTTTGGGTTACCTAATGTGTGGATCAAAACTCTAGATTTTAAAGGGATAGATCCCCTGATTTGTTAATTCTAATGCTCTTTCTAAGACTTAAATAGTTTGGATGGAAAGAATAAAAGAGATTCATAAATTAAACCTACTCTAAAATGTGGTGATGCAAGTGATAATCATTCTATCCACTAATTCAACTTGGACTCTCAACACACTAATGGACTAATCACAACCAAAAAATCATCTTCCTAAGTCCCTATGTATAATTTTTTCATATGGAGGTTTTAATAGATGAATGGAATACCAAGGTTATGACAAGTAGGTCTGTTACAATACTCTCACTAGTCATGTCACATTTTAAGACCCATTACCTACACTTTAGCACTCCACATGACCTGAATAAGACATCTCTTTGACATCTAGATGAACAAGGACCTACAATGGAAATAAAACCATCACATTTTCATATCAACAAGTATTAATACACTATAATGTCACCATAAAAGAGATGAAAAAGTTTGTTATTCAGTCTAAATAGATTCACAAGTATAAATACTGGTAGAGTCTCCTCATACCAGCTTGAGGAATACAAACTAAGGAAATATAGAGAATATTTGAGGAGAGAATAATGGGAATATATCATAAGAGAGTGGATAATGGGTCATGAATGACTAATTCCAGTCAAAATAGTAGTTACAACATTTACATAAACCTCTTTCTAGCTCCTCCATATGTTGGACCTCCTTGGTGGCTCCTTGAATGAGGTGTTGGCATTAAAAATTAGGTAATAGAGGCTAATTCAACCTTATTTATCCTTATTTAATGGATACCATATTAAAAATATTATATCATGTTCCCCTATGGTAGTTACAATCATTTAATAGGCCACCATGATCATGTAATAACCCATACTCCTCTAGACAAAATTGGTGGAGTCAAGTAAACTATCTTGTCCTTTCATCATAGCCATGAAATACACATTGAATTCCCTTTAAGGATCATTTATCAACATAACATCCATGCATTTTCCCATTCCACTAGCCTTTCAATGCCAATTTGACCTTTTTTGATGACAATATGGGCCAATTAGGCCTATTAGGCCTAATTACCTAAGTGTTGATGTATTGGCCTCCATGTAACCTATAAAAAAGCTTTAAAACCTATGTATGATTGTGATCCATGTCTAAAACAACACTTTTAACCATGGCATAGATTTAGCAATGCATTAGGAACTTAAAATTTCACTTTTTCAAGTTGATTGGTTCATCTCTCTTAATGCAGTGGCAGACTAGCAGTTTTGGATGCACCAGAAAAGACCCTTATAGATAAATTTTTTAGAATTTTATGAATTTATAATGTGGATTAAGTCCCAAACTTACTAACCTAATGATTGGAATTAATTTACACTATCAAACACCTTTTATTCTACTCAAAACCCTAAAAATGTGCTTATTTATGAGGATTTTGAACCATGTTTGTACAATTAGGTACCATAAGTGTATTTACCTCTGAGATATCTTTACCTTCTATAAACTTACCAATTCATTTCAAGGTGTTAGGTTGCTAAAATGCCAAGTTTTTTCAAACTAGGTCTACATAGGGTTTTAGGGAGGTTTATGATTGTCTAGGGGTCTTAATGATAGTTCATGAAGTATAAACATCTGATTTAGAAAAAAATGAAATGAATATAAATGATACTAACCCCCTCAACTTCCATTAATAGTTTGGGTTCCCATACAAAGGGAGGATGAAGCTATGAACATCACAAAGTGACCCTAGGGTAATCTATAGGCCATTTTTAAATTCCTAACTTCTTAATATTTTCTCATAAAAAATACCCTCCCAATTATAATAAATTTATCATGGATTTTTAGTGCACATGGGTACCTAAAAAATTATAATATAATTTTCTCATAAATATTTTGAGGTGGAGTGAGTGAGCTCTTAAAGTTGGCACTTGGGTGGACTGTGTGTAGGATTGAGTACTTTGAGAAAAATTTTGAAGATATTATGACTTTTATTCATTTTTATCCATCTATATCCTCTTAATTAGGGTCTTTACATACTCATACTACTCCACTATATCATAAAACCTACTATAAGAGCTTGAAGGAGCCTCTACAGTTAAGCCTAAAACTTGCCTATCTAGTTTATTTCCAAAGAATTTACCTCTATTTTTGAGTGTTATCATTTATGAATAGGTATTATGACCCTTAAACATAATTTTAAATTTTCCAAAAACTTCTTGAGGACTCTAATTCCACTTGTCAATTTCCTAAGACTTGGTTTTGTTTGTTTAGCACCTTAACTATTTGTCTAGACATGTCTTGGTCTAGGACAAAATAGTGGGTATACCTATTGTTTTTATAACCAGTACAATAGTATAGGTACATTTTATCACTCATAATCATCTTCTCTTCCAAATTTTGATATTTAAATCTGCCTACCAAGCCCTCAACTGACCAATTTTGCTCAAATTGGCCTCATATTGCCTGCTAACTGTATGGCTAAGTTCAGAATCTTTGAGAGTATCCTCAACACTATCTGTAGAATTTTATTAGGTCATTATGATTTTTTTAATTTTATTTTATTCATAATTATACTCATATGATCAACATTCCTTCTTTTTCATATCTTGTATTCTATAGGGTTTGGGGGTGAATGGCCTAATTTGACCCTAAAGGTCTGCAAGCATACCCCTTAAAGTTCCCTGAATTAAAAACTCATTGAATGGTCTAGGGATATATTAATTAACCTCTCCTAAACCTTAAAAAAATTATTATATCTTATATCTATATCTAAATTTATTCTTCTAATGCACATGAAGACTTTCTTAGGGCTAGTTGACTGTGTTTTACTTAAAACCCTATAAATACCCTTTCTTGTTTGTAGCTTGGCTGATGATGGGTTATATGTTGCATAAGTTTAATTTTATACTTCAAATTTTCTCTTTATTTGATCCATTTATTTATGTTACTCATCTTTTTACATCCTCTAATTGCCTTTGGCCTCTGAGCCATTAAATAGCCTTGCCTTTTTATTCTCAAATCTGCCTCACATAATTAGCCTATAGTTGTAGATTCTTGATTTCTTGACTGATTAAGGGGGTAGTCACTCTTGGTGTGAGTTTACCATTATTTTAATATCATATTTACCTTTATAATTTCCCTATTATCTTATCCTTTTCACCAACTACCCAATATAGTAACCTCTATCACTTATCACTAGTTTTATGCAAGTTAAACAAGTGGCTATAGGTGTGTACAAAGGAGGGAATGTCATTATTGATTGTTCATCCTAATATTTAATTATGTAGGTTATGTTATCTCACATATATTATTTAATCATCCTTTACCTACCTTATTTTTAAAAAACTTTATAATGGCATAGTCAACAAAATAGGAAAGACACAGTTGTAGGTGAATTCAGTGTATTGTTGTAGATGTTCTTTAGACTGAGCTTTAGACCTAGAAACTAGACCTCCTCATTGATATTCCATCAATTTTATAATTTTATCCATTAAACCTTGATTAAATTACACATGGTTGCCTCAAACTCTATTTGTATCAATTCACCTTGCTTACCCTTGATTATTGATTGTAGGTTCTATGTTAGAGTATTGTTATAGGTTTCCATATTTTATATTAGGCTCTCTTGGGGTTGTTAATGGATTTCATATGCATGTTATAGGTCCTTTTTACTAAATTAATTCCTCAATTCCCCAGAAGAATTTCTATAGTCCTATGAAATGCAACCCTCTTCCCAACTCCTTCTTTGTCAACCTAAGCCAATAGAGGTGACTGTAGGTGTTTATATATCTTGTGTGAGGTGGTGGCTTAATAAATCATGGGTTAATGATCCATTAAAACCATATTATCATGAATTTTAGGCTTAATATACCCATATTTTTCTCAATAAAATCCTTAACTCCTTTTCAATACTCCAACTATCAAGAGTCTCTTTGATTTTCTTCCCTATACGGACTGAGACAATCTACATATGTTTCTTGTGGTTGATGCCCTTAAGGCAATTTATGAAGTTCATGTATTATTGAGATCTTGTTTATGACTCATCACAAGTTCATCCTTTTCACCTGTATACTTTCCCTTGAATGATCTTCATCATGTATTTTAAATGATCTACTACAGTAGCCCTAGAAGGCTATTTGTAACTCTTAATTTGCTCTTTTGAGGTCTATGGCCAAATGGTTAAAATACCTTGTGACTTTATCCCTTTTTATTTTTCCAAGGTAAAATATAAGTTTTTTATCATGGTTAATTCATATTATATATAATTTTTGGATGAATTAAGGATGGAAATGGAGGACAAGGAGATGAGAATATGAAAATAGGGGTATGACACAGTATGAAGACAATGATGGTGATGTAAAATGGCAAAGTGTGGATTGTGGCTTGAAATTGATGGCAAGACCCCTTCTAATACCAAACAAATAAAATTTTAAGAACATTAAACATAATCTTAATCCAAAATGAATATTTTGAAGCATAAATACATCATATAAAACCTAAAAACAAAACCTTAATATCTCAAGAGTACCTTAATTTATATGAACCTTAAACTTTGCAAAAAGGGACTGAGTGTATTTAGAGGTAAGATGGGTGGTATCTAGTAATTTTTAGGTTTATATGAGGTTTATTATCTTGTTTACCATAACATTAATAACCTCCATCACCAAAATAACATCCTTTTTCAATGTTTTTGAGCTATATGTGAACTCTCCAAGTATCATTATACTACACACAATATGTTATATAGTGGTCTTCAAACAAGCATGAATCCCTTACCTTTTCAGTATCTTGAGATGATAAGAGGACATTAGTAATTAAATTTGAGAAACAAGACATTTTAACCATAAATACACCTCTTTACACTTCAAACCAATCAAATAAACTATTGGTGCTGGCCCTCAACCTTGTCCAATACAGTCAACCTTCCTAGAGGCTACATATAGTAGCTAGTCATGGAGAATTTCAAGATATGGGAGGATCATAAATGTAAAATAAGTTTTTAAATTTAAATTTAAGTATCTTTAAATACCTAAGACAACAACATCAATTATTTTATTGAGAAAACAACTCATTATTTCATGAAAATTGACCAGCTAAAATTGGTCTATGCAGATGTGAAATGCATACACATCCCTTAACTTATTAAGGAAGGTTAATAAAGTTTAGGATACCAATATTTATAAAAATTACCATGATTTGAAGATTTTTGAGTCTAATTTCCATGTCCAAGATCTAGGACCTCCACTCTCTTTCCTCTGTACAGTACAAGTAAAAACCTGAGGAGCTCTTCAAGCTTACAAAGAAGGAATAATGAAGTGTAGATAAATTTTGAGAATATTTGGAATTTATTTGGCCTAAAAATAGTTTTATATTTCATACATTATCTCATATTCATCCCTTGATCATTTGATGTATGGTACAGTCTGTACCATTCTGTATAATTATAAAAAAATATCAAAAACTATGATTTTTCACTATTTTCTTTGATTTTCAGCTATTAAAAAGCCATTTGGGGGTGAAATTAGTGGAACCATGAATTAATAAACCTTCTCCAAGAAAAATAAAATGCAAGGGCAAGTGGTAAATCCATAAAATGTCATGTGTGACCGACTTAGCGAATGAAAGAGTGTGAGTGGGTCTCAAAAAGGACTTAATGTGGCATGAAATGCATAATAAAGTTAAATTGGCATGGATAGGCCCCATTTTAATACCCTCTTTAAATTAAATTAATCAAATCACTTATTTTTCTTAAGGTTTTATAAGGTGACACAAGCTCGTAAAGTGAATTGAGAGGTGATGAATGGTTTAGGAGGGGGTCTTAAGGAGTTAAATAAGCTTGGATGAGTATTTCATGTAAAATGACTTGAATATATCATTATCTTCATATTATAGCCTCAAACCAATGCTAAAACATCTTCACATTAACAAAGACCACTATAATCCTCAAACAAGGCAAAATTCTCATGGATTTTTAGGACTCTTGACATTTTTGTCTCTCATTCTAAGACACTATGACACCAAACCTTAAGACACTCATGACACCTTAGATCAAGCATGAAACTAAGACACATCATGATTCTCTCAATAAGGATTCAAAGACTTTCATCAGGATGAGGATGACTTGACCATGTCAGGCAACACTATAAGCAGGTTAGGATCATGGTCATTGAATGTTTTAAATATAGGGTGTTGAAATTTTGCCTTTGAGGCCAAAATTTAAACATTTATGGTGACTATGATGGGTGACCAGCCTTATATTCAAGAGAACTCATACATTCAGTATGACAAGGATTTCAAAATGACTCAATCAAGGTGACATGACTTGATGACCACTTGGAATATCCAACTGATTTGTACTTTTGACACCTCAAAGACTTGCAGTAGAAATAAGACACACAAAAATAGGTAAATAAAATAAACCTAACACTAAGGAAAAATATGGAAAGAAACTAAACAACAAGACACTACTTACAAACTTATGCAAACCATATATTTGTACAAACTAACTAATTAGTACAAAATGGCATTGAATTTGATTTCATTCCCACAAGATCAAATGGGAATGTTCTCTATTCACTATGTCACCATGATGTGGAGTTCTCATGTGATGACTTGTGTGTAATCAAACTTTGACCAATGTGTGAAAACTTTCACGAACATTTAGCACTCTTCTGGTAACTTGGACGAGTGACTGGACCATTTGAATTCATCCCTAGGTGCATGGGTTAAGTATGAGGGTCAAGAACCCAACCATATTCTTCCCATACCTTTATATTTTGCATCATATGTTCTATCTCCTCTTTAGTGAATGGCTATAACTAATTCTACTCATTGGATTCTAAGTGATCAACTTCTGAAGCATTCTTGACAAGTTCCTTCTCATGCTTTGATTTGTGTAGTATTGGGGTGTTTAGAATTAAGTAGAAGTCTTATAAGTCTTCCCAAATGACATCTCATCATGGTCACTTGATAAATCATAACGTTCATTTATATTCCCTCCACCATCTTAAAAATTATCATGTTTATCATTCACCTTCTTTTCTTTGATAGGGTCCTTACAAAGCTCTGGGTCTACTAAAGTTTATTCCTCTTTATCTCTAATGGAGGGTGATAATTCATCAATCCATTCAAGAATAAGATATTTTTGTGTTGGAACTTCTTGACTCAAATTTCTTTCTTCACTTAGAATGTCACCCTATTATCCCATTACATCACTCAAGTCTGTTACACTGAGTCTTTCAATTTCATCCAATAATTTCAAACATAGGTGCATCCACTATTCTTCCAATAAATATCTAACCTTAGCATCAATGGCATTATTATGAAGGTTTTCATCTATTTTATCTCTTATGGAAGTATTAGCCTATGTTTCATCTACATCAAATCCAATATTATGACATTGTATCTGCCCCATATCATCTAAGTTTTCCTCATGTCCACCTTCTGATCTATTAGAGTGTATAAGAGTTCTAATCTAGATCTTTTCTTCATATACACTAGAAGTGTCTTCTCTAATGTGTTCTTGACACTCATCTACAAATGTAACACTGTCAAGTTCTTGAATAACTACCCCTTCATTTATTAATATTGATAGTTTGTCCACCATGATTGGATGGTCAGTCCAGATTTCGATGCACTTGACTTCCCCTTAATAGAGGAGAGAGTGGGTAGGTAGTAAACATTATTAGTCTACTTTATATTTTGAATGGTAAATATCTAGTTAGGGATCTTAAATTATTTCTTAGAAATCTCTTGGGATTGAGGAGGGATGTTAAGAGGGGTAGAAATCACTTGAGTAAAAATAGATGAAGGATTAATAGATGTATGCTTCCCTCTAACCTCTAGCTCCTTATCTATGAGTTATTGTTTATGAATTGCCATTTGCAGTAGGTTTGGCATAAAAGAGGATTGATTTGGGATATAACATGATGGTTGGTTTGTAGGGTTATCTTAACAAGGAATAAGGAATTGACACTTAATTTTATTTTGTTGCCTGAGACATCTTTGCAACTTGTCCCTTTCTTTCTTTAATTTCTCAATCTCCACGTGAAAATGGTGATTTTTTTAGTGCAGGTTGATTACAAGTGGAACTAGGTTGGCAATATGACTATTCATATGGGTGAGGAGGTTTCCATGGGGGTGGAGGAGGCTCAAAATAAAGTGGATGGTCTCGGTAGTATGTAGTATGTGTATCATATGGCTAGTAAGAATCAATGTAATGCTCATATGGGATATGATAGGGTGAATATGGAGGTAGAGGATAGAAACCTACCTCATAGGCTACCATGACTCCTTATGCAACATGTGTATTATATCATAACCATAACCAAGAAGTTTTGACCTTTACGACAATAAAACTATGATATCTATGATCTTAAAATTGATTGTAAATCTTTTAAATATGCTTGAATTTGATCAAGGTGACTACAAATATTGCTATCAATGTCCTTAACTTCCAAATTTCCTCCAATGTATTCAAATAATTATTCAAGGCACTTGAAATCTTTCCCACCAGGTGTGCTATAACTATTAGAGACTCTAGGTTGCACCCTTGCTAAACAGAGGAGTGTTCATGTCCAATCCCCAAATGTAGGTTAACATGGGAATGACCCTAGGATGTGGGTTACCTAATGTGTGGGTCAGACCTCTAAATTTTAAATGGGTAGCTCCCTTTATTTTTTCATTCTAATTCTCTTTCCAAGACCTAAATGGTTGGGATGGAAAGGGTAAAGGAGATGCATGAATTAAACCTACTCTAAAATGTGGTGATGCACTTGATAATCATTCTATCCACTATTCAATTTGGACTCTCTACACATTAATGGACTAATCACAACCAAATAGTTATCTTCTTAAATCCCTATTCACAAGTGTTTCCTCATATGGAGGTTGTACTAGATGATTGGAATACCAAGGTTATGATAAGTATGTCTGTTAGAAGACTCTCACTAGTCATGTCACACTTAAAGACCCATTACCTACACATCAACACTTCACATGACCTATATAAGACATATCTTTGACATCTACGTGAATAAGAATCTACAAGGGAAAGAAAACCATCACATTTACATATCAACAATTATGAATACACTAGAATGTCACCATGAAATAACTACAAAGGATTGTTATTCAGTCAAAATAGATGCACGTGTACAAATATTGGTAGAGTCTCCTCATACCAGCCTGAGGGATAAAAAATAAGGAAAAAATCCTTACATATATAGAAGATATGAGGAGAGAACAATGGGGATATAGCATATGAGAGTGGATAATGGGTCATGAATGACCAAGTCTACTCAAAATAGCAATTACAATAGTTACATAAACCTCCTTCTAGTTCCTCCATACATTGGACCTCTTTGATGGCTCCTTGAATGATATTTTGGCATTGGAAATTAGGTAACAAAGGATAAATCAACCTTAGGTATCCTTATTCAATGGCTAACCATACTAAAAATAGTCCATCATGCTCCCCTATGGTAGCTACAATCATGAATTAGGCCACCATGATCATGTAGTGGCCCATACTACTCTAGATAAAATTGGTGGAGTCAAGGAAACTATCTTGTCCTTCCATCACATCCATGAAATGAAAATTGAATACCCTTCAATTATAACTTATCAATGTAACATCACTACATTTACCCATTCCACTAGTCTTTCAATGCCAAGTTAACCTTATTTAATGATAACATGGGCCAATTAGGCCTATTAGGCCTAATTGCCTAAGTGTTGATGTATTAGCCTCCATAAAACCTATATAAAATATTTAAATCATGTTTATGAGTGTGATCCATTCTTGAAATAATGCTTATAACTATGACATAGGTTTAGCAATACATTAGGAACTTAAAATTTCACTTTTCCAAGTTGACTAGTTTATCTCTCTTAATGTAGTGGTAGAATGGTATTTTTGGATGCACTTGTAGAGACCCTTACAGCTGAATTTTTTAGCATGTTATGAATTTATAATGTTTATTAAGTCCCAAATTTACTATCCCAATGATTGGAATCACTCTACACTATCAAACACCGTTCATTCTGCTCAAAACCCTCAAAAAGTGCCTATTTTTTAGGATTTCATACAATGTCCATACAATCAAGTACGTAATAGGATTCCTATTTGAGTTATATTGACATTCCATAAACTTACCAAGTCATTTTAGGGTGCTAGGTTGTTAAAATTCTAAGTTTTCTCAAACTAGTTTGCCTAGGGTCTTAGGGAGGTTTATGGTTGTTTAGGGGTCTTAATGATATTTCATGAAGTACATACATCCAATATAGGAAAAAATTAAATTAATCTCAATGGTACTAACCCCATCAACTTCCATGAATATTTTGAGTTCCCATACAAAGGGAGGATGATGATATGAATGTTACAAAGTGACCCTAGGGTAGTTTGTAGGCCATTTATGAGTGCCTAACTTCTTAACATTGACTCATAAAAAATAGCCTCCAAATTCCAATAAATATATCATGTATTTTTATTTAAAATTGGTACATAAAACATTCTAATATCATTTTTTTTAAAACCATTTGAGGTGGAGTGGGTGAGCTCTTAAATTTGGCACTTGGGGTGGACTGTGTGCAAGATTGAGTACTTAGAGTAAAGTTTTGAAGATTTTTATAACTTTTACTCACTTTCCTCCATATTAAGTCTCTTAATTATTGTCTTTATATCCTCATACTCCTCCACTATATCATACAACTTGTTTTTGGACCTTGAAGGAGCCTTGACATGGCACTAGGGTTTGGAATTAGGCTTAAAACCTACTTGTCTAGTCTATTTACAAAGAATTTACCTCTAATTATGAGTGTTAGACTTTATTAAGAGGTATTATGACCCTTAAAAACCATGTTAAATTTTACTAAAACTTATTTATGACTCTAATTCCTCTTGAAAATTTCCCAATACTTGGTTTTACTTGTTTAGCACCTTGATTGCTTGTCTGGACATGTCTTGGTTTGAGACAAAATAGTGGTTATACCCACTATTTTTCTTTAAAAAATAGTAAACTAGGTACCTTTTCTCACTCAAAATAATCCTCTCTTCCAAATTTTGATACTTAACTCTTCTTCCCAAGCCCTGAAGTGACCAATTTTGCTCAAACTGGCCTCATATTGCATGTTAAATATATGGTTGAGTTTGGAATCCTTGAGTGTAGCCTCAACACTATCTCTAGAATTTTTTGAGGTCATGATGAATTTTTTCATGTTATTTAAGTAATAATTATACTAATTTTACAATTTATCAAAATTTTTTCCTTTGTATATCTTATATTCTTTAGGGTTTGGGGGTTAATGGCCTAATCTGACCCTAGGGGTCTACAAGCATACCCCTTAAAGTTCCTTGAATTCCAACTTCATTTAATGGTCTAGGGACATCTTAATTAACCTATCATAAGCCTTAAAATTTTGATTCTATCCTATTTTTTTAGCTTATTTCATGCTTCTAGTGCATATAAAGGCTTTCTTAGGGATAGTTGGTTGTGTTTTACATAAAACCCTATGTATACCCTTTCTTGTTTGTAGCTTGGTTGATGATGGGTTCTAAGCTGCATAGGATCAATTGTATACTTCACATTTTCTTGTGATTGGTCCATTTATTTATGGGACTCATGTGTTGACATCCTTTGATTTCTTTTGGCCTCTGTGCCATTAAAATAGTCTTGCCTTTCTATTCTCAAATCTACCTCACATAATTAGCCTATAGGTGTAGATTATTGCTTTATTGACTAAGTGAGGGGGGTAGTTACTCTTGGTGTGAGTTTCCTATGTCTTTTAAGATCATATATACCTTGATAAGTTCCTTATGAACTTATACTTATCACCAACTACCCAAGACATAAACCTTCATCACTTATCACTAGTTCCATGTAAGCCAACCAAGTGGTTGTAAGTGTGTACGAAGGAGGGAATGTCATTATTGAATATTCATCCTAATATGGCATTATGGAAGTGATGTGACATCATCTCTCTTCTTGAATCATCCTTAACCTACCTTATGTGTAAATAACTTTATTATGGCATAATCAACAAATGAGGAAAGACACACTTGTTGGTGAATACAATGTACTATTATAGATGTTCTTTAGACTGAGCTTTAAACCTAGAAAATAGACCTCCTCATTGGTAATACATTAATTTTGTAAATTTCCCCATTAAACCTTTATTCAATTACATATGGTGGCCTTAAACCCTTATTGTATCAATTTACCTTGCTTACCCTTGATTGTTGACTGTAGGTTCTATGATGGAGTACTATTATAGGTGTTCATCTTTTATATTTTTAGTCACCTAAAAACATCCCCTTGAACGTTTTCAGTATCACATCACCTTGGACCTAGTCTAGACCATTATTTAATTATATATCTAGTTAGCTCACCCTTTACACCTAGCCACCAAAAATTTTAACGTGTTTTCCTTGACTCTTTTTACCCTTTTGTACCAAGGGATCGACCATTGATGGTCACCCTAACCATCGACAGTTACCCTAACCATTGATGGTTAGGTCTCTACCCCTACAACACAAAAATCATCTAGTTGTGGATGAGCTTGCATAGGCAAAATAGAAACTTTCCCATCCACATCTCACAACTTTCTTTCTTCCAAAATGGGCATCTTTATCCTCCCAACTTAGCAACTTTCCCTCAAAGCTTCCCTCCTCACTTAGCAATTTTTTGATATAAATGCAAGACTCTTGGGAGAGTTATAGATCAAAAAATTTACATATCCAAGATATTTTATTTTCCTTGAGTAAGCATCCGATTCCCCAAAACCTTATCCATGTGATTTTTGAAATTCAAATTACCATTACGTTGCTCAAATCTCTTCAACACTCAAGTATCAAATCTTAAACATAATGAGGGTAGTTTGTTTTATTTTTAGTATTTTCTACTTTTCATTTGTTCTCTTGATCAGTTAGTATGAACTCTCTTCCCCACTCCTAATACCAACCTAATACCCTTTCATCCATAGATACCACCTTTTAACCATAGATACCCCCTTTCATCCACCAGATACCCTTTGCAACTCATTCTAGAAATTCTTTGATAGGTAACTATAGCTGGTTACTATAATTGTCAATGGTTATAGTAACCACTACTAGTCACCCAACCATCACCATTCAGTATAACTATAAATGGTCATCCTAAGTATCAATAGTCACTATCATTCTAGAATAATAGTTTGTTATATTGACTCTACTTTCACCCTACTAGATCTCCTTTAGCCTTCTAACTAGTGCATAACCCCTCTTTTGACCTCTCTGGACCTGACTACAATTTATCTCTTACATGTAGATGACCTTACATAGATTAACACAAAAAATTTATAACATATTTGACCTCCCCATTGTCCCACAATCCTTTATCACTAACCAAAGTAACATTGCATTCAAGTTAGCTCTATGTGCTATGGTTTTCATATCTAATTATGAAGACATTAATGAGCAAATATCTATAATTTAGGAGGATATTAACATAGCTATGGAGTTCTAGAACAATTACTTTGATCATATTAATCATGTTATGAACTAAATATCTTTTATATTGTTTATCTAGCACCATTTCCATATATATCTTTTTTAATTTATCTTTTATCGATAAACTTGAATGTTGAACAAGTGATGGCATCCATTTAAGGAAGCACATTCCTTTCTTGGGGCTGATTTCTCACCAAGTAGCCCCTTGCCTTTCTATTAACATATTTTTCATGAGTTCATGTGATTTGTAGGTCATTATTCCCTCACCAAAGAAGAGTTCACACTTCATCTAGTCATCAATGAGTGTAGCATTTACCATGTACATACCCTTTATCTCTTATTTCTCCCCTCTTTTTAAATTAAAAAAATCAAGCAAGAAAAAGTAAGGAAATAGTATTAGGCTCTTTTAGGGTTGTTAATGGCTTTCATATGCATGTATTAGTTCATTTTTACATCACTTAACACTTCAAATCCCCATAATAATCTCTATAGTCCTATGAAATGCAACCCCTTGCCCAACTCTTTCTTTGTCAACCTAAGCTAATGGAGGTTGTTGTAGGTGTTTATATATCATGCGTGAGGTTGTGGCTTAATAAATCATTGGATAATGATCCATTCCAACCATATTATCATGAATTTGAGGCCTCTAATACCGATATTTTTCTTAGGAGAAGCCTTAACTCCTTTTCAATACTCAAATTGTTAAGAGTCTCTTTGATTTCCCTCCATGTATGAACTGAGACAATCTACATGTGTTTCCTGGGGTTGATGCCCTTAAGGCAATTTATGAAGTTAATGTATTATTGAGATCTTGTTTAGGAATCATCATAATTTCATCCTTTTCACCCCTATACTTTCCCTTGAAATATCTTCATCATGTAAATGATTTGCTATAGTAGGCCAAGAAGGCTAGTTGTAGATCTTAATTTGCTCTTTTAAGGTCTATGGCCAAATGGTTAAAACACCTTGTGACTTTATCCATTTTGAGGTTTTCAAGGGAAAATATAAGTCCATTGGCATGGTTCATGCTTATTAGACATAATGGTTAGATGAAGGATGGATGGAAATAGATGACAAGGAGATGAGAATATGAAAATAGGGGTATGACACAATATGAAGACAGTGATGGTGATGTAAAATGGTAGAGTGTGGATTGTGGCTTGAAATGGATGGCAAGACCCCTTCTAATACCAACCACATATAGTTTGTATAACCTCATACATACTCTTAATCAAACATGAATATTTGGGAGTATAAACACATTATGTAGAACCTAAAAATGAAACCTTAATATCTCAAAGTACCTTAATTTCTATGAGGAAACCTTAAACTTTACAAAAAGGGACTGAGTGTGTTTAGAGGCAAGAGAGGTGGTCTCTAGGACTAGTGAGGTTGATATGAGGTTGAGGATCTTTTTTACCATATCATGAAGAAACTCCATCACAAAAATAACATCCATTTTCAATGCTTTTGAGTTATATGTGAACTCTGCAAGTGCCATTATATTGCACACAGTCTGTTATACAGTGATCTTCAAACAAGCATGAGTCTCTTCCCTTTGAGGTATCATGAGATGATAAGAGGATATTAGGAATTCAATTTTATAAATAAGGCATTATAAACATGAATACACCTCCTTAAACTTCAAACCAATCAAATAAACTATTGGTATGGGCCCTCAACCTTATCCCATACAGTCAACCTTCCTATAGACTGCACATAGTATCTAGTCATGGAGAATTTCAAGCTATGGGGGTCTCACACATGTGAAATAAGTGTTTAAATTGAAATATTATGATCTTTAAATACCTAAGACAATAACATCAATGATTTGATTAAGCAAATAACTCATTATTTCATGAAAATTGGCCGGTTGAAGTTGGCCTGTGCAGATGTGAAATGCATACATATCCCTTAATTTCTTAAGATTCATAAATTTGAGTAGACCAATATTTATACAAATGCCCATGATTGGAATCTTGTTGATTCTACTTTCCATGGCCAAGATCTGAGGCCTCCAATCTCTCTCTTTTGAAAGATAAAAGCAGAAAACTAAGGAGCTCTACAAGCTTGTGAAGAAGGGATAATTAAGTGCAGATTAGTTTTGAGCCTATTTGGAATCCATTTGGCCTAAAACTATGTTGAGACATCATACATGATCTCACCTTCATCCCTTGATCATTTGATAAATGGTATAGTCCAAACCATTCTATAAAATTGTAGAAAACTATAAAAAACTCTAATTGTTCACTATTTTCTTTGAGTTTTAGCCATTAAAAATCCATTTGTGGGTTCAATGAGAGGAAACATGCATTAATAATCCTTCTTAAAGAAAAATAAAATGAAAGGGGAATTGAAAAATCCATAAAATGTCATGTGTGACCCACTTGGATAATGAAAGAGTGTGAGTGGGTCTCAAAAAGGACTTAATATGGCATGAAATGCATCGTAAAGGTAAATTGGTGTGGATAGGCCACCTTTTAAGACCCCTTTTAATGAAATTAATCAAATCACTTGCTTTTCCTAAGGTTTTACAAGGTGACATAAGCTCATGAACTTATTTGAGAGGTGATGAATGGTTTAGGAGGGGGTCTTAAGGATTTAAATGAACTTGGATGAGTATGTCATGTAAAATAACTTGAATATATCGTGATATTCATATTGTAGCCTCAAACCAATGCTAAAACATCTTCACATTAACAAAGACTATTATACTTCTCAAACAGGGCTAAATGCTCATCAATTTTTAGGACTCTTGATAGATTTCTCTCTCATTCTAAGACACTATGACACCAAACCTATCACCAAAAATACTTTAAGACACCCATGACACCATGGATCAAGAATGAAACTATGACACATCATGATGCTCTCAATAAGGATTCAAATAAATTCATCGAGACGAGGATGACCTAACCATGTCAAGAAACACTATAAGAAGGATAGGATGATGGTCATTGAAAGTTTTTGATATAGGGGGTTGGAATTTGGCCTCTAAGGGAAAAATGTCAACATTTATGGTGACTATGATGGGTGACCAGCATGATATTCAAGAGAACTCAAACATTTATTATGACAAGGATGGCAAAATTACACAATCAAAGTGACATGACTTGATGACCACTTGGAATATCTAACTAATTTATACTTTTGACACCGCAAATACTTACCAAAAAAATAATACACATTCAAAAATGTAAATAAAACAAACCCAACACTAAGGACAAATAGGGAATGGAACTAAATAACAAGACACTACTTCCAAACTTGTGAAAAGCACTTATTTGGACAAACAAACTAATTACTACAAAACTAAATTGAATTTGATTTCATTCCCTTAAGATCAAATAAGAATGTTCTCTAGTCACTATGGCACCATGATTTTGAGGTTTCATTTTATGTCTTGTTTGCAATCAGACTTTGACCAATGTGTGACAACTTCCACCTATAATTAGCACTCTTTTGGTCACTTAGAAGAGTGACTAAACCATTTGAATTCATCCCTAAGTGCATGGGTTAAGTATGAGGGTTAAGAATCCAACCATATTCTTCCCATACCTTTATATTTTGCATCATAAGTTCTATCTCCTCTTTATTTAGGGGCTCCAACTAGTTTTGCTCATTGGATTCCAAGTGATTAACTACTGAAGCATTCTTAACAAGTTCCTTCTCTTCCTTTGATTTTTGTAGTGGCGGGGTGTATAGACTTCAGCAAAAGTTTTCTAAGTCCTCTAAAATGGACATAACATCTTGGTCACTTGATAAATCATAAGGTTCATTTCTATTCCTACCACCATCTTGAAGATCATCATGTTGATCATTCACCTTCTTTTCTTTGACAGGGTCCTTATAAAGCTCTTGGTCTGCTAAAGTTTGTTCCTCTTTTTCTCCAATGGAGGGTAACAATTCATAAATAAATTCAAGCATAAGTTATTCTTATGTTATCACTTCTTGATTCACATTGCCTTCTTCACTTATAACATCACCCTATTACATCACTCAAGTCTACTACACTGAGTCTTTCAATTTCAGCCAAGAATTTCAAACATAGGTGCAACCACTATTCTTCTAATAGATCTTTAACCTTAACATCAATGGAATTATCATGAAGGTTGTCATCCAGTTTATCTCTTAGGTAAGGATTAGTCTATGTTTCATCTACATTAGATCCACCATTATGACATTGCAATTGCCCCATATCATCTAAGTTTTCCTCATGTCCACCTTCTAATCCATTAGAGTGCATAGGAGTTCTAATCTAGATCTCTTCTTCATAGACACTCAAAGTGTCTTCTCTAATGTGTTCTTGACACTCAGATACAACTATAACATTGTCAAGTTCTTGAAGAACTTCCCCTTCATTTACCAATATTTATAGTTTTTCCACCATGATTAGATAGTCAGATTCAAATTTTGATGCACTTGACTTCCACTTAATAGAGGAGAGAGTGGGTAGGTAGTAAAAATTATTAGTCTACTTAATATTTTCAATGGTAACTATCTAGCTAGGGATCTTAAATTATTTCTTAGGAATCTCTTGGGATTGAGGAGGGATGTTAAGAGGGGTAGAAATAACTTGAGTAAAAATAGATGAAGGATTAATAGATGTATGCTTCCCTCTAACCTCTACCTCCTTATCTATGAGTTATTGTTTATGGATTGCCATTTACAGTAGGTTTGGCATAAAAGAGGATTGATTTTGGATAGAACATGATGGTTTGTTTTTAGGGTTATCTTCATGAGGAATAATGACTTAACACTCAATTTTATTTTGCTGCCTAAGACATTTCTACAACTTGTCCCTTTCTTTCTTTAATTTCTCAATCTCTAAGTGAAAATGGTTATTTTTTAGTGAAGGTTCATTAAAAGTGGAATCAAGTTGGTAATATGACTATTCATAGGGGTGAGGAGGCTTATACAGGGGTGGAGGAGGCTGTTATAGGGGTGGAGGAGTCTCAAAATAAGGTGGATGGTCTTGGTAGTATGTAGTATGTGCATTATATGGCTAGTAAGGATCAATATAATGCTCATATGGGATATGATAGGGTGGATATGGAGGTAGAGGATAGAAACCAACCTCATAGGATATCATAAATCCTTATGCAACATGTGTATCAGATCATAACCATAACCAATAATTTCTTACCTCTACAACAATGACCCATGATATTATCAATGTCCTTATCTTCCAAAGATGCTTAACTTTGATTAAGGTGACTACAAATATTGTTATCGATGTCCTTAGCTTCCAAATGTCCTCCAATGTCTTTAGATAATTATTCAAGGCCCTTGAAAGCTTTCCCAAAAAAAAATTTATAACCTTTAGAGACTCTAGGTTGCACCCTTGCTAAGGAGAGGAGTGTTCATGTCCAATCCTCAAACCTAGGCTAAAATGGGAATAACCATAGGATGTGGGTTACCTAATGTGTGGGTTATACCTCTATATTTTAAAGGGATAGCTCCCTTGATTTTTTCATTTCAATTCTATTTATAATACCTAAACATTTGGGATGGAAAGGGTAAAGGAGATGCATGAATTAAACCTACTCTAAAATGTGGTGATGCACTTGATAATCATTATATCCACTCATTCAACTTGGACTCTCAACACACTAATGGACTAATCACAACCAAACATTCACCTCCTTGAGTCCCTATGCACAATTTTTTCTTCATATGGAGGTTTTACTATACGAATATAATACCAAGGTTATGACAAGTATGTTTTTTAGAAGACTCTCACCAGTCATGTCACACTTAAAGACCCATTACCTACACTTCAGCACTCCACATGACCTATATAAGACATATCATTCACATCTAGGTTATATGATCAATTACCCTAGGTGGATTCCTATATAATTGATCTTGACCTTATATAAACTTACCAAGTCATTTTAGGGTGCTATGTTGCTAAAATTCCAAGCTTTCTCAAATTGGGTTTGTTTAGGGTTTTAGGGAGGTTTATGACCATTTAGGGGTCTTAATGATATTTCATGAATTATAGAAATCCAATATAGAAAAAAATTACATTAATCTCAAGGGTAATAACCCCCTCAACTTCCATGAATATTTTGGGTTCCCATGCAAAGGGAGGATGAAGATATGAACGTCACAAAGTGACCCTAGGGTAGTTTGTAGGCCATTTATGAGTGCCTAAATTCTTAACATTCATTCATAAAAAATAGCCTCCCAATTCCAATAAATGTATCATGTATTTTTATTGAAAAATTTTACTTCAAAAATTTTAATAGCATTTTCTCAAAAACCATTTGAGGTGAAGTGGGTGAGCTCTTAAATTTGGCACTTGGGTGGACTGTGTGTAGGATTGAGTACTTAAAGTAAAGTTCAAAAGATATTATAAGTTTTATTCACTTTTATAAATATAAATCCTCTTAATTAATGTATTTACATCCTCATACTCCTCCACTATATCATATAACCTATTTTTGGAGCTTGAAGGAGACTTGACATGGCACTAGGGTCTAGAATTAGTTCTAAAGCCTACCTGTCTAGTCTATTTCCAAAGCATTTACCTCTAGGTATGAGTTTTAGAATTTATTAATAGTTATTATAGCCCTTAAATACCATGTTAAATTCTCATATAACTTATTTAGGAGTCCAATTCCACTTTCAAATCTCCCAAGACTTGGTTTTGCTTATTTAACACCTTAACTACTTATCTAGACATGTCTTCATCAGAGACAAAATAGTGGGTATACCCACTATTTTTCTAACCAAAACAATAAAATATAAACCTTTTATCACTAAAAATCATCCTCTATTCCAAATTTGGAGACTTAAATCTGCCTACTAAGCCCTTAAGTGACCAATTTTGTTTAAATTGGCCTCATACTGCTTGTTAAATGTATGGTTGAGTTTGGAATCCTTGAGTCTAGCCTCAGCATTGTCTCTTAAATTTTATAAGCTCATGATGATGTTTTTAATGTTATTTAAGTCATAAGTATACTCATTTTATATTCTATCAACATTATTTCTTTTTCATATCTTATATTATATAGGGTTTGGGGGTCAATTACCTAATCTGACCCTAAGGGTCTACAAACATACCCCTTAAAGTTCCTTGAATTCCAAAATCATTGAATGGTCTAGGTATATCTTCATTAACCTCTCCTAAACCTTAAATTTTTGATTTTATCCTCTATTTTAATTTTATTTTATGATTTTAGTGCATATTAAGGCTTTCTTAGGGCTAGTTGGTTGTGTTTTACATGAAACCTTGTATAAACATTTTCTTATTTATAGCTTGGTTGAAGGGTTATAAAATGCATAGGCTGAGTTTTATACTTCAGATTTTCTTGTGATTGGATCCATTTAGGTATGGTACTCATGATTTGACATCCTTTGATTTCCTTTGGCCTCTGAGCCATTAAAATAGTCTTGCCTTTCTATTCCCAAATCTGCCTCACATGATTAGCCTGTAAGTGTAGATACTTGATTTCTTGAGTGAGTAAGAGGGGTAATCACTCTTGGTGTGATTGTCCTACATATTTTAATATCATATATACCATTATAATTTCCCTATGATATTATCCTTATCACTAATTACCCAAGACATTAACATACATCACTTAGCACTAGTTTCATGCAAGCCAACCAAGTGGTTGTAAGTGTGTATGGAGGGAATGTCATTATTGAATCTTCATCTTTAGATTGAATTATGTAAGTGATGTGACATAATCTCTATTATTTAATAATCATTTACCTACCTTATTTATAAATAATTTTCTTATGGCATAGTCAACATGTAGACACCTAAATCTGGCCATCGATAACCTCCAATCAGGGTTTTAGCCAATTTTCACCTAAAATGCACAATTTGGCCTAAAACCAATAAAACATGATAAATGATGTGAAAATAAAATATTCAAGTGTCAATTTTATTCAGGGTATCCCTAAATGGGGAAATGCAATTTGTGGGCTAACTTTGATTAGATCATTTTGAGTCAAAATGCCCAAATTTGCACCTGGGTGTTCTGGATTGCTCTTCCCTATCAAATTTATTACACAAGACATGTGCCTTCATTATTTATTATTGGTAACATGCTAAATGGTAATATGGTTCCAACACATCTAACATCACCTTCTAATTCTAATCTAGTCAAATTTTGAACCAATAACAAGGCATTCTAATCAATTTGGGTAATTTGTGCACAAGGTGATTAAACATGCTTAAGAGCTAATTAACCCAAATTAAGGCCTAATTAATAATTCCATGGAAACTTGTTGAATAATTTGTTTTGGAAATGAATATCAAATATATGTATCATTAATTGACCTCATTTCTTGGGAAGACATCCCTAGGCCATAAATGCCACAAATATCAGGATTCATGCCTCTCATGCCTCATCAATGCCTTCCATGATGCCCTCCATGCCTCTTAATTTCCCATTCTAAAAATTTTATGATGAGGATAACTACAAACTTAATTAAAAAAATTTAATTAATCCTCAACCACACATCTCAATCTTGAGATGGATGATCCAAGTTGATTCTAGACAAATCTAAAAATCTATAAATAGAGAGGCCATGAACATCATTTCCAAGACTTGATAATGCAAATTTATACTGCACAAATGGTTCCAAAAGCTTCAAGAAACTAGTGTTACAATGCCAAATTGATGCCAATCCAAGCCAAGCCACAAGCCAAAGGTGCTAAGGAGAGATGGAGGTAGCCAAGATTCCATTGCCAAGGACTTCATGAGCACAAGCTAAGCAAGCCACCATTACAAAGACATTTGGAGCATCCAAGGAAGGTGAAGAAATTATTGTGTTTGATTCCTTGGTTTTTAGTTGTGTTTGTTATTTGTTTTTGTTATCTAATCTCTCCCTAGTGTCTAGGCCTAGATATGTTATGTTATTAGTGTGTTTATTTCATTTTGTTTTCATTTTAGAACTAACACCATAATAACCATCCTCTCTTGAGTCAAATTCCTAGATCACACAATAAATGATGAAAGACATAGTTGTTGGTTAATATAGTGTACTATTGTAGATGGTTTTTAGACTATTATTTAAACCTAGAAGATATACCTCCTCATTGATATTCCCTCCATTGTGTAATTTTCCCCCTTTAACCTTGATTCAAGTACACATGGTGGCCTCAAAATCTACTTGTATCAATTCACCTTGATTACCCTTGACTGTTGACTATAGGTTCTATGATAGAGTACTATTATAGGTGTCCATCTTCTGTATTAGGCTCTCTTGGGGTTGTTAATTTATTTTATATACATGTATTAGGTTCTTTTTGCATCACTTAACACCTTAATTCCCCATAATAATCTCTATAATCTTATGAAATGTAACCCTCTACCCAACTCTTTCTTTGTCAACCTAAGCCAATTGAGGTGGTTTAAGGTGTTTATATGGCCTGTGTGAGGTGGTGGCTTAATAAATCATGGGGTAATGATCCATTCCAACCATATTATCATGTATTTGAGGCCTCTTATACCCATATTTTTCTCAAGATAAGCCTTAACTCCTTTCCAATACTCCAACTTTCAAGAGTCTCTTTGATTTCCTCCCTGTATGGACTGAGACAATCTACATGTGTTTCTTGGGGTTGATTCCCTTAAGTAAATTTATAAATTTAATGTATTACTCATCTCTTATTTGGGACTATCACAATTTCATCCTTTTCACCCCTATACTTTCCCTTGAATGACCTTCATCATGTATTTTAAATGCTCTGCTATAGCATCCCTAGAAGGCTAGTTGTAGCTCTTAATTTTCTCTTTTGAGGTCTATGGCCAAATGGTTAAAAGACCTTGTGACTTTATCCCTTTTAAGGGTTCCAAGGGAAAAGAGAAGTCCATTATCATGGTTCATTCTTAGGATGGATAATGTTTATATTAATTAAGGATGTAAATGAAGGAAAAGGAGATAAGAATATGAAAATAGGGGTATGACATAATATGAAGATAGTGATGGTGATGTAAAATGGTAGAGTGTGGATTGTGGCTTGAAATGAATGGAAATACCCCTTCTAAGACCAACCACCTATAGTTTTAAAAACCTCAAACATACTCTTAATCCAACATGAATATTTGGGAGCATAAACACATCATGTTGAACTTGAAAACAAAACCTTAATATCTTAGAGTACCTTAATTTCTATGAGGAAACCTTAAACTTTGCAAAAAGGAACTAGGTGTGTTTAAAGGAAAGAGGTCTAGTCTCTAGGACTACTAAGGTTGATATAAGGTTGATTATCTTGTTTACCAGAGCATGAATAACCTCCATTACCAAAATAACATCCATTTTCAATGCTTTTGAGCTATATGTGAACTCTTCAAGTGATGTTGGATTACACACAGGCTGTTACATAGTGGTCTTTAAACAAGCATGAGTCCCTTCCTTTTGAGGTATCTTGATATGATAATAGGAAATTAGGAATTCAATTTGATCAAGAATGAATTTGAACCATCAAGACACATCTTTAAACTTTAAACCAATCAAAGAAAGTACTGATGAGGGCCTTCAATCTTGTCCAATACAGTCAACCTTCCTATAGGTTGCACACAGTAGCTAGTTATGGATAATTTCAAGCAATTGGGAGCTCACACATTTTAAATAAGTGTTTAAATTTACATGGTATTATCTTTCAGTACCTAATACAACAACATCAATGATTTTATTGATCAAACAACTTATTATTTCATGAAAATCGATGAGCTGAAGTTGCCCTGTGCAGATGTAAAATGCATACACATCCCTTAAATTATTAATGAAGGTTTATAAAGTTTATGAGACCAATATTTATAAAAAAATTCCATGATTATAATCTGGTTGAGTCTACTTTCCATGGCCAAGAGCTGGGACCTCCACTCTATCTCCTGTGTACGGTACAAGCAAAAACCTGAGAAGCTCTCTACACTTACAAAGAAGGGATAATGAAGTGTAGATCAGTTTTGAGCATGTTTGGAATAAATTTGGCCTAAAAAATTTCTTATATATCATACATGATCTAACCTTCATCCCTTGATCATTTGATGTATGGTACAGTTTGTACCATTCCATACAACTATAGAAAACTATCAAAAACTCTAATTTTTTACTATTTTCTCTGAGTTTTAGCCATTACAAATCCATTTTTGGGTCAAATGAGAGGAACCAAACATTAATAATCCTTATCCAAGAAAAATAAAATTCAAGGGGAAGTGTAAAATCCATAAAATTCTACATGGGACCCACTTGGATAATGAAAGAGCGTGAGTGGGTCTTAAAAAGGACTTAATGTGGCATGAAATGCATATTAAAGGTAAATTGGCATGGATAGGCCCCATTTAAATACCCTCTTTAAATTAAATTAATCAAATCACTTGATTTTCCTAAGGTTTTACAAGGTGACATAAGCTCATGAAGTGATTTGAGAGGTGATGAATGGTTTAGGAGGGGATCTTAAGGAGTTAAATAAATGTGTATGAGTATGTCATGTAAAATCACTTGAATATATCATGATCTTTATATTATAGCCTCAAAACAATGATAAAACATATTCACATTAACAATAACCACTATACTCCTCAAACAAGACTAAATGCTCATGGATTTTTAGGACTCTTGACAACTTTCTTTCTCATTATAAGACACTATGACACTGAACCTATCACCAGAAGGACTTCAAGACACTTATGACACCATGGATCAAACATGAAACTATGACACATCATGATGCTCTCCATAAGGATTCAAAGACTCTCATCAACATGAGGATGACCTAACCATGTTGGAAAACACTATAAGTAGGCTAAGATGATGGTCACTGAAAGTTTTCAATATAGGGGGTTGACATATGGCCTATGAGGCCAAAATGTCAACACAACCTTCCCCATCTAAGAGTGCCTAAAATAAGTTTTCACTCAAGGGATTATCTTTTTATTTATTATTTCCCTGACCAATGAGTACTTCAAATAGGTTTTCACCTAAAGATCTTAATGTTTTGTGTTTTTCATGAACAAAAAAGTTTGTCTGCTCTCCAAAGTAGGTGGAAGAGTCCAAAGAGAAGTCAAATCCTTGCTTATGATCATTGATTGGCCATCTATCTCTGAGTCCCATTTACTTGGTAATAGATTCCTCATTCTAAAACTTATTAAGGGGTATAATATAATCTTATTGGTCCCAATCAATGAGGTTGAGATGGCAAAGGCAAAGGGGATAATGGGATTTGATAGTCATAATAAAGTTGTAGACAAATAGGTCAATGTTATCAAGCTCATCATAAATGCTATAATGGGCTGTAGTATCTATTCTAAGAGTCTCATTGTTAGTCAATTTATAACAATCACTATCAAAATGCATGAGGTCACCCCTAAGTAATATAAATCTAAGACCTTGACTCATATTAGGCTTACCTACTAATAATGGTTCAAGGATTCCTTGATCTCATGTTTTGAGGCCTTTACTTGTATAATCAAAGTTATCCATAATCTAATTAGGGATAGGATACTTGAAATTCTAAAAATGATTAGTATCACCTTTAGAATATAACCAGACTCCTTCAATAAAATCTTCCTAATCTTGATTTGGAGAAGTAGCAGGTATAAATACCATTGGTGATTTCTATATATCTTTCTTCTTTTTCCAAATCACGTTGGGACTATAAGGGCTTTTGGAAGGTTTGGGTTTTCCCAAATACTTAGGAGACTTGGGCCACTTAGCAATATGAAAGGCATATTTCAAATGGTATGTGGAAATACCTACATCCTCAATAGTGACTTATTGTGTAAGCATTATGGGAAATGGATCAACCAAAGTAAAATCAAGGTCACTTAGGTTGATATAATTGGATTGGGGTAGTTGTTAAACTATTTATTTATTCTTATTTGTGATGAATTTAAAAGCATATAAATAGTTATAATTATTAAATTTAACCTCTAGGTGGTTGTAATATTGGTAGGGCTGCAGATCAACAAGAATGGTAACTTCAATCCCATCATGGGGGAATGTGAGGCACTAGTTTAAAGTGAATAGGATAGCTTATAATTCATAGATCCAAGGATGACCAAAAATTATGTTATAAGTAAATTCAATATCCAAAATATGGCAAAAAATATGATGGAACATAGACCCAATAATGATTTCCAAATAGATATTTTGGAAGATTCCCTTTTGGCATTGTCATATGCCTTGATTGTGATTGTTTTAGGTTGGATATCCTTCATAGTATAACCCAATATTTTTACTAGCTTGAGTGATACTATGTTCATCCCTTAACCATTATCTAAAATAACCTGTTTGATCTTATGATTTTAAATGATGACCTCAATATATAAGGGGTTATTATGGCTAGGACCAAGAGTAGACATATCTCTCTGATCAAATGTGACTTGTCAAAAAGGATATAAATGCCCTACAAGTGTTTGAAATTGTCTAGGGTTAATGACCTAGGGAATAGTGGACTATTGAACAAAATCATTTAAAATAGTTTGGTGGATTTTAGATGTACACAAAAGATCTAAAATATAAATTTACATAGGGGTTTTACTTAGTTGGTTCAAGATACTATATGGATTTTTAATAGAAACACGACAGGGTTTAGCCTTAGTTATCACAATGTTTAACTTTGGATTCGAAGGCACAATGTTCATGTTTGGTCTAGATTTATAAGAGGGCAAAGGGCCCTAGAGGGTGACTCATGAGCATCTAGTTGTGATTGCACAATCTAGAGTTGGTAAGGAGCCATTATAATTATAAGAAGAAGGCAATGGGCCTTGGATGGTGACTCGTGAGTGTCTAGTTGTGTTTACACAATTTTGATTCATCAAGGAGCCATTATAATTAAAAGAAGGGGGTGGTCTAGAAATAGTAACCCACACAAACTAAGGTATAATGGAATTGATTGAGCCTAATACAACATTACTTGAAGAGGAGTGTGTTGAGCCTATAATGGGGGGTCTAGTATTCAATAATCATTAGATAGTTCATGAGCTTTTATGGTGATGTTGGTAACATGATTTACAGAAACACATCCCATAATGATATTATAATCATATGGCATGTTATTGTAACATGGGTTATTATCATGATCATTATGATCATGGTTATGATCATGTTGATTATGATTTTGTCCTTGTGTTTGTTGATGTTGGTTCTTCCCTTGATTATTATTATTTATTTTTGGCTACTAATTATGTTTAGGAAATGGGTCTTTGTAAATTCCCATATCTTGATTAGTGTTTTATGCCATGTGTTTTAGTTCAATTTCTCCATTTTTGATCAAGTCCTCAATAATATTTCTTAATTAAACACATTGATAAACACCTAGCCAATAACATGATGGAATTTATAAAACTAATCTTCTTAATACCAGTCAAGTATGGGATGATCTTCATGGAATGGCCTTGGCATTTGCCACATAATTAGATTAGCTACTATGAGCCTTTGGAACATGGCCTCAAAAATCTCTTTCATTTTGCTAAATACTCTATATTTATTTAATATACTTTGTGGAGGAGCCCTTTGTAATGTATTCAATGGATTAGGTGGGGCTAGTTGCATATTTGGAACTAGTAGAACTTACACCATTTGTACATGTCTAGATTCTATCACCCCATTTCCTACCATGTTCTTATTTTTGTTAAATCCTTTAGGTTTTTCTATAGTAACATATTGAATAGGTGATTGGGTCTAATTATACATTTGACCCTATGAATAAATATTGATAAGGCCTTTAGCAATAAGTGCTTTCTCAATCTACACACCCTTATCTATGATTTCCTCAAACATGTTTGCACAAGTGATTCATATATTATGAGCCACCTCAGGGTGTAATTTTTGTGTGAAGATATCATCCAGTTGTTTATCTATAAATCTGAGTTGAAATCATCAAGCTAATGCTCTCCATCACTAGAGATATGCTACGAAGCTTTCCCCATCTCATTGTTTTTCTTTGCATAAGTCGACCACAGTCAACTCATGTTCATTATTATAAGAGAAATGGTTGAAAAAAAAATCAAATAAATCATTCCAATCTACTACCAATCTCTTAGGTAATTTTAGAAGCCAATCCAAATCTTACCTAGCCAAACTATGTGGGAACAAGTGAAGCAAATAAACATTGGTATAGTCTACCTTTTGGCACAATACAAAAAAGGCTTGGATATGTTCATGAGGGTTACCTTTCCCTTTGTATCTATAAAATTTGGGTGCCTCAAAATGATGTGAAAAGGGGGCTTAAAGAATACTTAAGTCAAATTTATATGGATATATCTTGTCAAACTTATATTTCTTAACTCGATTTCATGTCTCTAGTATTGACATGATTTCCTTCATCGAATTCCACTCCTATATGTTTGGTGCATTTGTAGGTGGAATATAAATTTTTTTTGGGGGGGGTATGTACCCATATTTCATGTTTTATTAGGGATATAAACCTTATGATCTAACACTTTGTTTTGGTTTAATGCTTGAGTCGAGTAGGTCAATCATTGATTCTTAGGTAGTTGATAAACATTCCCTAAAATCCACCATGGTGAATTATAAGTATACTATTGGTTTTGAGGAGTCTATGGTTGATTCACTAAAGGATGTGATGGTTGAGAGGAACTTGACAAAGTTTTTTGAACAATACCCCCAACATGTGTTGAGTTTTTCATCCCTTGTTTCTGTGAAGGGATAAGATCCTCTTGGTGATTGAAGAATATATACTCTATATCTAGTGAAACATGTTACGAGGCATACTTAGGTTTATTTTATTCATATTAAGTTCTAGGATTTATCTACATGTAGGCTTAGCTAACGTATGTTGTATTTTATCTATCACATTATCTTTCTCTTTATAAGCCTTGTTGTTTATCAAATTTGTAGTCAAAGAGTCTATTAAATCTGTGATAATTTATTTTGCATATCGTTAACTAATTTTCTTGATCTTAGTAGCAAGATCTTGATCATTGGGAGTAGACTCTATGAGTGTTTCCTTTCCCTTGATAGAAGAAGCAATATTGGATTTTTTAATATGAGTGAGATATTTCTCTCATTATTACTCTGCTACCCTAACAAGTGTGTGTAATTGTTCCATGGGGAAATCTGGTGGCAACCTAGTGCCTGATTCTATCAACCTTAGGAGGGTTTCATCTTTGTTTTCTAATGGTTGATATTTATAATATTATTATTTAGACCTTATGATTTTTTGGATATCTTCAAACATGATGAATTTATCTTGTCCATCATAAAAATTCTCTTCTTCATAACTAGGGCCATAAGAGACCCCACTACGAGTATACCTTTATGTCATGCTTAGATGATTCTTCTCTACATTTTCTAAGATGTGAAATGTGTTTTTCAAATGTTTTAAAATGGTGTTTGAATTTATTCAAACAAATGACAAGGTAAAATGAGACTATAATAAAAGAAGTGGCATAGTACCACACAATTAAAAGAAAGTGATTACAAATTTACTCAAATTGATAGGTTGAAATCATCAAATTAGAAGAGGGTAAGATAAATTTGGAACCTAAAGTGAAGGATTTCACAATAAACTTAGGTCAAAGATACTTTAATACCCTAAAATCTAGATACAACTATGACAATTAGCGACTAGAAAATTAGAATAAGGTCCTTCTTATTAGGAAGATAATAATGTGAACTAACACAAGAACTCCTAAGTATAAATCCAAGCCTAAGGAGGTAGCACAACAATGCCACATGGAAATAAGATGTATAATGGTCTAAGAACTTAGAGTATAAGTGAATTAAAGATAATCTAAGTCCATAATGAGAATAAATTGATGATGAGTCTAGGTAATAGCATTTAATCCAATTAATAAATCATACCAAAGTTACTCAAACCAAGTGTGAAAGGATATCACCTTGGATCAAAACCTAGGAAGGTGAGACTTTAAATTTAGATATAAAATGAAGGAATTTGAATTGAAACAAAAAATGAAGGACTTTAAGATTTTACAAAGTGGGCAAATAGTCTAGCCTCAAATAGACAACATAACAATGTTGTTCAGAAAATACAAATACAATGTTCTAAATGAATATTTGAACAAGGAAAGAAATAATTTTAATTTGGTTAGAGTAATGCCTCCTTATTCAAAATAGAATGGTGTATAACAATGTGCTTGGTGTTTTGACATGATTTTGGATTATAAATAATTTTAGACTCAAAAAGACCAAGCAAGCAAAGGATAAATTGAAAAACACACCTAAGTATAATGTCCTAAATCCTAAAATTGACAACGTTGCATATTTTATGCAATAAAAAATGCATCATGTATACAAATCAATCCTAGTTCAAAGAAGATAGAGCATACCTACACTTTTGATTAGGGGTAAATTTATTAAGCAGGGGCATGACCAATATGGGGATCCACTAAACCCAATTAGGGGATCAATTGTCAAAATACACCATGATAAGTAGGGTTCAAAAGCCTACATTCTAACATAATCATGAAAAAACCCTAAAAGACTCCTAGGTTTAATGTTCACTCTATTCTAATAAACAATAAAGTATATATAATCTAGTGCACACCAAAGCTTTTGTCACAATAAAAGGGGTTAGTAAAGTAATAAAAATATGTATAAAAGAATCTCAATTAAGCTATGTATGAGTAAGACCCTAATACATGGAATATGAAGAGTAATATTATTCAAGCCAATACTTATACTACTTTTATCTACTAAAGAGAGTAATCTCTCCCTTGGCCAATGGGGCTTTGTAAGAGGTTGTTGTGGTTTGTAAGGATAACTAATAAAGGCCAAAGCATCCAAGACTTATCCACAAGACTATATTCTCCAAGTAGAAATCCTAAGCTAAGACTCCTCAATTAGATGGTGTAAGAGAAGATTGTAAAGAAGTACGAGTGAATAATAACTCTTGATTGCATATTAAAATAATGATGAAATGATCTTGTATTTATAGGTTAATATTGCATTAAATCCTCCTAGAAACATTGGTTGTACAAGGTCGACCCATTCGACTCTATATGTTTTCAAGGATAATTCACTACACTTGAGCTAGGTTGATTGAAGGGCTAACAAACTCAAAAAGTGAAAAATACTCATAGACTGTACAAGGTCAATCTAGTTGACCTAGTATAGCTAGCTATCTAAAAGGGAATTAAGGCATGAAAAGGAAGATAAATCATGGTAAAATATTAGAAGAGTTTTCAAGGGAGGAATAATAGCTTAGGGAATGGTTTTAAGAGCTAGTTGGATTGGTAAAAATATGAAAATAAGGGACAACAATCTTATGAAGCACCAATGGTCTACCCACCCCTTTCCTAGTGTACCCCTTAAGGAATTCACTTAGAGAGATTGAGTTTCTATGGGTTCTTACAAGATGTAAATTATCAGTATTTGGTAAAAGGTTGAAAATATTGTGTACACACATATTACTATCAAATTTTATGTATATATGTGCTCTTGAGAGGATTTTAATTTTTAATCCAAAAATTAAAAAACATGAAAAGTAGGGTTTTTACACCCCCTCTTATCTCAAGAGTTTTTATGGTGACATGAAACTTTGAGTTACTTTACCTACATAAAAAATATGTCCACGGTAAGTGGGGTTATTTTAGAACTAAATTTTTGTGCATCTAGATGGTCCCAAGCATGGCTAATACTAGAGATGCTCACATCAATTGGATATGCATAAATTGACTTGTTTTTAAAAGGTATTTTCCTTTTCATAACCACTACATTCATTAATTACTCAGTGTAGTGTGATGTCTGAGTTGCCCCTATGGTCCAAGGCTGATAACACTAATGGTTCTTGTTTTCATTGTTCAAAATAAACATCACAGTGGATCATCCTCAATTTATATACCCCACCATGAAGTGGGGTTGAAACTATGTTGGGAGATGAATTCTTAGGTAAATGCTTCCCTAGAGAATCCATGAGGAGGTGATAAACTCCCACTCACAATCTAAAGTACATAGAAATAAAAATAGGTGAAAAGACTTTATGGTCATTTTAAGATCACCCAAACCATACATATTTGAGGAGAGCCCTAGCAAATTTTTTTTCATGCCTTTAGACAAGGAATCAAATGTAAAGAATGAGCACTTTTGGTCACCTAAGTTCCCTAAAGGGGATGTGGAGAGAGCATACATGTAACATTAATTTTGATAAAAAAATAAATAAACAATAAAAAAACATGAAAATATAACTCTTAAGAGTGTTTAGATAATGTGAATTATTTTTAAGGCACCAAAACTAAGTATGAATTAATTTTTATTTTTCTTGTCACTAAAATGGAGATTAAGTGCCTTAAATTTGGTAAATCAGATATTAGAAGTCTAAAATTAGGGTGTGAATTTGTTAGAAAAACTTCTATCTTATTGTTTTAAGTATCTATTTTCTTATGAAAGTCAATCTCACCATTTCATAGAGTGATCTCTCCATTCCATAGTGCATTCCCATCATTCCATATGTCAATCTTGCAAAAAGATAGAAAAAATAAAACACTGGTTTACAATCTCACTGACTGATAGGGAAATATCATTGATTACCAGGGTGATCTTACTGAAGTATAGGGCATTCCCACTAAAATGATAAAAAATGATTAAAATAAAATAAAAATCACCTATCACTTCATGTTCCAAAGTGATCTCATCATTTTACATCTCAATCTCACTAATCCATAGAGCGATCTCATTGATCTGTAGTGTGTATCTACCATTCTACAGAGCGATCCCACTGATTCATCATGCAATATCGTTGATCCTATAAAACACACAAGCAAATAAAAAACTAATGAAGTGATATCACTATTCATGGACGTGTTCCTACCATTTCATAGGGTGATCCCATTCATATTTGGGTCAATCCTACTGACTTCTAAAATGATCATTCCATTTCAAAGGTCAATCCTGTCGTTTGTCTCAAAAGTCTTAGAAACATAAAATGAGAGAAAAATAAGTGCAAAATAGTCTCCAAAGAGGGCTTGAATGCAAAATTAGAATGAATAAATACTTGTGTGAGGTGCAAGTCCCATCAGACATGCCAAAATGTATATTAAGATTACAAGATGCATTAGTCCATGCATTAGTCAAGGAAATCTCCTATAAATAAGCATATATACACTAAAACATAAAGCCCACTCCCTCATGGGGTGTTACAAATGAATTATAAGAGTTATTTAATTAAGGAATACTACAAAACCTTCCAAATAATTCCTTACTTCAAGAGTAACCAAAAAGCATGTTTTTCCCATATTTGGTGCTCCAAGTCTATGTCAATGATGAGTAGCTTACTCCATCATTTCCTAGTGCACCAATGGCTTAGGCTCAGGTGTTTGATTAATTTGTACAAATAGGTGAAGCTTTGTGAAGACAATTTTGTATTATAACATTACATAATTCAAGCTCTCTTAATCAATGGTGAAGCCATGTATTTATAGCTTTCTAAAAATGTTTAGGATCAGCCATGACCATCCATCTTGAGATCAAGATGTGTGGCCATAAACTAATTCAATTTTGGAGGGACAAGCCACAAATATTTGGAATAATGGGTCATTAAAGAGGTATGTGAAGGCTTAATCTTGATATTTTTTCCATTAATGGACAATAAATGCCACCCCATTGATGATGTCATGGGATGATACATATTTGAGGAATGAATTTCCAATTAACAATTTTTTAATAACTTCCATGGAATTTTCACTTAAGATCTTGATTTGATTTAATATACTTAAGTGACTTCGATTAATTTTATGTAATTCTTTAGAAATATATTACACATGTTACAAATGTCATTTTAAGAAGTCATAATTTGATTGGAGTATAATCAAAAGGTGTCGATTGCATAGGAATAATACCCTAAGTAGGGCATTATGGATGTAAAATAACACATGCACGTGTCATGTGATATTGAATTACAAGAATTCAATGGTCCAGAGTATCATTTTTCATGGTCACAATTTGACTTGAAGTGATTTGAGAAAAGATAATAATCACATAAAATGTATTGCCCCATTCAAGGATACATTGATCTAAATCAGCACCTGTACGTGACAAGTTTGAACTATTTAGCATGTTCTAGTGATTTTGTCCTAGATTATGCATTATCATAGAATGTTGCTTAGATAAATAATTTCAGCACAATAGTGATAGGAATTAGGTGTCTACAATAAGTAAATCCATTTATTTTCATTTCTCTTATATCTATGGATAATTTTAAGATTCAAAATCTAACTTTTATGCCTCAAATATTATAAATCATAATGTTTTTTATGGATATTTGTAATTGGACAAATGTCCCTTTCACCTTTTTCTTAATAACTCCTCTCATGCCATTCCATCATAAGGAATTGGAGGAACTAGGGTGGACTTTAGGTGGTTTTTTCCTCCTAACCTGTTTTTGGTTCTTGAGAAGATCTTATTTTATAATCCTTTAAATCTACAAGGCCTTTAAATATTTGAGTTATATGGAGTGTTTGGCTAAGCACTATGGGAGGTTATGGTAATGATAATAGGATCTTTAACATGTGTTTTTTTTGGAGTTATGATGTCTTAACAAATTATCATTATTCTAGGTGTTATTTAGTACTTATTCATACACTTTACTGATGTAGTTGCCTTTTATGGGTCTTATCTCATAAATTGAGTTTATTTGAAGATTTTTTGTTATGTATTTGTAACAGAATGTTTTTTCTTATCTCTACTAGTGCTTTATTTTCTCTCTCCAATGGGAGGCCCTTTGATGTGGTTTGAACATGAAACCCATGACTCCTCACTTCTAACTCTAATTATTCCAAGATTTTTCTACAAGATAAATGGTTGTAGTTTTTCTTAAGTTTTTGTGGTCACAAATAATCTGATACTAAAAAATTTGTTCAAGGTTGGAAATTAGGTATTGTTATCATTAGAGGATTTTCTATTTCTTTCATGAAAGAGACTTTGACAAGAGTTATAGGTCTATTATTGAATGAAGAATGATGTTACATTGTGATGCGGTAAGGTTCTCATTGAAAATTATATTTTATCCTACTAGGGGAAGTTTTTATACACACTAGGATTAGCTACAAGAGATTTGAATCTTTGGCTACAGATTATTTTTGACAACTGGATGTGGTTAGGGGTTATAGACATACATTTTTAGATTTATTAATCAAGTATTGAACTTGTTGGCCAATGCTGGGGTTGATCAAAGTCCACTTTATTTGGCTTCCATCTACTCATGTGATAAATGGTAGGGCCTTTTACTAATCTTGTTATCATATATTTTGGGATAGAGGTAGCAGACTTATGTATTTGAGTCTCTAATGTAAATGGTTCCATGTTGTTGAAGTCATTTATTTTTTACTATATAATTTGTTGAGGACCTTTCCTGTGGAAGATGTTTTTCCCTTCGTTGTGAAATATTTAGTTGGTTTTTGAAAGTCCTTGGCTTTCAAATATAGAACTTATCTACTTTTGGTTATGGAAGATGTTATCTATTTTTGCCTCTCTTTTTTACATCCATCATTTTCTTATGGAAGGTTGTGGATATCTTAAAGCCCTTGGATGCCAAATTTTTTTCCTTTTGAATTCATTATTTTTTTATGGGGCTTTCTTCATCTTGGATTTTTTATAATCTTTGGAACACTTGAAGTATTTTTGGATCTAAGAATGGGCATGACACTAAATGCACTTTATTTTCAGCTTTTGAGTGCTAGCTACCATGGATATTTATCTTCTGTAACATGAATATAAAATTGAAGATGGGTTTTAGTAAGGTTTGTGGAATAATTGTGGAATATTCATTAAGTATGTGAAAAAGTGATGAATTAGTTTCAGAACATGTTGAGTTTATCAGATACTTTTGACTACAAGAGGTTCCACTAACCTTTGTTGCATATATGTTTTTTGTGTGTTTTTTCCATTTATAGAGACATTATTTTAGCTGAGGATGTTTTGATCTACAATAATTTAATTATTGTAACCTTTTTTTAAAATTAATGAAAGGGGTAAGGGACAACTCAACCCTCTTTTACTTATTAAAAAAATGATTATTAATTTGGAGGGAAAAATTTTAGTAAGAGCAATAATTGACCATAAATATATTTTAGGATTAATAATTTTTTGGATATTTGTATTAATTGGCATTTTTAAGACATTTTATTATAATAATAATTTGTAAACCATATTATTAAAAAAATTGTCTTTAAATGAAGTAGATGATTATTATTTTTATTAAATATGAAGTTTAAAGTAATTTGAAGTTCGCATGCATTCCTCACTAGCTATAATTAGCTTAGTAAAAGAAAAGGCAAGATAAAAGGTTGGCATATGGGCATCTACCACATACATCCTCATCAAAAAAGTGCAACTAAAAAAGTTATCACCAAATTTCCAAATATATATAATGGAGGGGGATAGAATAAAAAATTGATTTTTGAGAGCTAGTAAATGGTACGTTTCTATCCTACAATTCACCCTTATTTTTCTTATCTATTTTTCCCCAAAAATCTCATACAAGATATATTTATATTTAATTTTTTTCAAAAGCATGTATCAGAGATTTGTCAGAATGGGACACAATCAAAGACTAGTAGGAATTGATCACACTAAACTCTCAACATACAAAATCAAATTTATATAAAGAGTCATGTTGTGAGAAAGAGAAACCAAACATGAGTAGAATAATATCTTGTATTCAAAATGTATGAAAATAGATTTGAGAATAGGTACATAAATAGAAAAAAAAGATCATAAATCCATCTACATTTGGCAATGTGAAAACATGTCAATTGTAAAATGAATAGTGAGCACCATGTGCTAAATGTCAACATTGGTTGCCAAATGAATGGTGCAAGCACACCAACCAAGTTGAATAAAGTTTAGACATGATCATGTGCATCTCATATATATCCTAATGACATAAGTATTACATATAAGTGACCTTATTATTACACCTAATAAATCTAAATACATGTTTATGAAAAACCTTAAAATATAATTAAAAAATCTATACTAACATCTCCCCTTAAGCACAACTTAGAGATAATCCCCCCCCCCCCCGATAAAAAGTAGAGAGAATATGAAGCTAAAGTTACTTTCACCCCATGAAGAGCTCACAAATAAAGATGATATCGATGAAGGGTTTGGTGAAGATGTTATTTATCTTCATTCTAATCTATTAGAATATGAGATTAATGGCATGTTCATGAATGATCTCCCAAATTAAGTGAATATGAATCTTGATGTGCTTATTTTGTTGATGTTGGATTGGATTCTTGTAGATCTAGATGATGCTCTTATTATCATAGAATATGATTATGGTAACTTGAATTGGTTACTAAATTCAATAATAATCCATTGAATCCAAATAGCCTTATTAGAATCATTAAAAGTCCCTCTATATTCAACCTTATTATATGATAAAATAATATCATTTTGATTCTTACTAGACCAACTAATAAAACCCAAACCAAGGGAGAAACTCTATCCTAAAGTGGACTTGTGATTTTGAATATCACAAACCCAATCTAAATTTGTGTACCTAACTAATTCAACATCTATACCTACTCCATAGTGAATCCCAAAACTATAATTACCCCAAATGTAGTGGAGAATCTATTTGGGTTCTTTTCAGTGAAGCTCATTTAGTATATGTAGACATCCAATTCCTAACACCATTTGTGTCGAAATTGTCAATCTTACTCGAATTGCACTCAAATGCACATTTTAGGTCAAAATCCATAAAATACATTAAATAGTTTGAACTTGTCATTTACAAGTGCCAATTTAGGTCAAAGTATCCCTAAATGGGGTAATGTAATTTATGGACAAGCTAACTTTGAACAATTCATTTTGAGTCAAAATGATGATTTTGCCTTTTATGCTCTGGATCACTCTTTTCTCCTAAATTCATTGGTACACACCATGTACCCTTGTAATTTTATGTTGGAAACATCCTATGTGGAAATATGGTTCTAGTGCATCTAAAATCACCTTCTAATTCTTCTTGAGTCAAATTACAACTCAATAATATGATTTCCTGACCATTTTGATTAATTGAGGACCAATTTTCAAATAATTGCATAAATGTTGATTAACCTTGTTTAAGGCTAATTAATCCAAATCAAGAAATTAAGTGGATTTTCCATGAGAGTTGTTGAATTTTTTTTTTGAAAATTGATTCCTATTAACTGCATCATCAGGTGACATTGTTTCTTGGGAAGACATCCCTAGTCCATAAATGCCATAAATATCAAGATTATGGATCACCTATGCCTAGTTAATGACTCCTGTGCCTCTTCAATGCCCCTTCTTCCAAGGTAATGATGAAGATAATTATGGATTTAATTCCAAATATTAGGATTATCCATGGCCATGCATCTCAATCTTGAGATGGATGGTCATGGTCGATCCTGACCAATCTCAAAAATCTATAAATAGAGAGGCCATGGACATGAATTTTAGGGCTTAAATATTGAAAAGTTATAATGTTAAATTATTTCCATAAAGTTTTGCATTTGATCATAGATTTTGCTTACAAGCTTCATTGATAGGCTAGTTTATTGATTTGGAATCATGATCCTAGGTTTTATGGAGTGTTATTGAGGCATTGGAGGAGCTTACCACCATTGTTGACAAAGACAAGGATGCTTGATCAAGGGAGAATTTTTTTTTGAGCTACATGGGTAAGGTGAATCCATTTGGGAAGGTAATATGGTGTTTCTTTATTTCATTTGTTTTTTGGTATCCTTTATAATTCCCATGGGAATAAAGAGGCTTGGTTAGTTCTTTATGCATGTTTCATTATTTATGGACTAATGCTTAACTAACTTTCTTTGTAATCCTCTCTACATCTTGGCATACCCAGTGGGACTAGACGCATCTCACACTTGAAGGAGATCATTTTTCAACTCTAAACTATTTATTTGAGCCCTTAAAACTCATGTAAATTAATTTTCTAACTTTATTTTTCCATTTTTGTTTACCATGGTTTTACAAAGTAACTGACATCGATAGGTAATACCGACATCAATTACCTAGCTTAATCGATGTAAATTAGCAAAACTGACATTGATTAGATATCGGTTAGCCAAAATAACTATCATCAGTTATAATAACTAACATTGGTCACTATGTTTTTCTTAAAACACATACTTGAGAGCTATTTTTCCAAAGTTCATTATTTTAAGCTAAAAAGAGCTTCAAAGCTAAAGGACATGCTAACATTTTTGTTGTAGGAACAAACTTTTGCTTTAACAAAAACATGTTTAAATCACCTTTTACATGCTTAAAAATCAATTGGGAACTTTTTTTTAGTGTTTAACAAAGAATTTAGATGTTTCGGTGAATGTTTTCAAAGTTTACAACTAAGACCAAGGGGTCAAATGAACACCACCAAATATTTTATTTGGGTTTAAAATTAAACACACTTGTCAATTTTTGTTTACAATAGTTGTTTACTTAGGTTTTGTTTGAGAAAAAGAGGAATGTTTCATGTGTGCTCTTCCATTTATCCCCTTTAGGGAACCCATGGAATCAAAAGCACCATTCCTATTGTAAATAGCCTAGTCCAAGGCTTAGAAATAATGTCACTTAAAGCACTCCCCAAAAACTCATAAAATTTTGGGTGATCTTGAAAATGACCCTAAAGTCTTTTTATTTTATGCTTTCTTTATTTTCATGCAAACTTGGCTTGCGAGGGGGATGTCATTACCTCTCAAAAGTTCTTTAGGGAAGCTTTGACCTGGGGTTTCATCTCCTGGCATTGACTTCATTTGACTCCTTTGGAGTTGTACATGGGACATATCTACATTTGGACATCCCACTACACTAAGTGAATAGTAGGATGTAATGGTTTTTAAAAAGACTATACCTTTTTACAACTAGGCAATGCAATGGTCACCCAATTTTCATGCTTGTCTTTTACATCATTTGACTTGAAAGTCATTATGTAATTGACTCCCCTACAATGATTGAAACCTTGCTAGTTTAGTAGACCCCACTTTGCCATACCTTGTTAGTTTAGACTTAAGACATTTGTTTTTTGTCAATAGCTTACTGGTCTTGATTTGTGTCTAAAACTACTTGTTAACTCAATGAACTTAACCAAAACACATTCTCCTCAATTTTCCTGAGCAAGGGAGGCATTATGCTATCTAGATGGAAAATTCATCTTTTCCTTGTTTAAATTATTATCAAAATCTTTGTGTCATGTCATCCACTTTGGTGTAGTCATGCTACCCAATTGAGTCTATATTTTTTACCCAATTTGTTTAAATCCTTCATTTATAATCTACATTCAAAATTTAACCTTTCTGAGTTCTAAGGATTATTGTGTCAAAGTAGGTTCACCATTTGTGCACTAAGCTTATTTTAACTTGGGTTAAAATTTCCATTTGGATTGAAGGTCATTTATTAAAACTCAAAATCACATTATCATCTTGGTAGACTCAACTCACCTTGCGTATCGCTCACACCTTGAGTCTTAGAACATTTTTTATCCTACTAGAATCATTTGGTGATGTTGTGTTACTATTTGGTCCTAGATTTATACTTAGTGATTCGTGTATGTTTTTACATCTTGAGTTGCTTAGTTCATTTTGTCTTCTTCATAATCCAGAGAGCTTTCCTCTAAACTTCTAGGGTCAACTTGTCAAAGTTGAAGCTAGATTTTACAATACAGATGTATCATAAAGATCTAGGCTTTGGTGTACTAGTTTTCACCTTAGGTCTTTGAGTTACCTTACTCTCTTTTGATCTATATGATCTATATGAGTTACCTTACTCATGAACTGAATCTTATAAATTGTGCATGGTTTCAAACCACCATCCCTTGTAGTCTCAATGGTACCTTGGTTATTTGTTTAAAAAAGAGCTAAAGTATACTTTGATTGGTTGTCAAGCATTGGTCAAAAGTTATTCAATACGCATAATAGCTCTTTTAAGACATGACTCAAAGGTTCACTCATAGTGGGGCCTCTTATGGCCTTAGTTATGAAGATGATCAATTTTATGATGGTAAAGATAACCCTATTGTTTTTTATGACATCCCTATAATAGTATGATTCAAAGATGATTACAATGAATATCAACCCCAAGAAGATCAAGATGAATCCCTTCTTAGATTGATAGAGAAGGAGAATAATGACAGCAAGAGAAATATTTTGCACAAATAGACATACCTTCTTCCTCTAACAAAGGAAAGTAAATACAAATAGATTCAAAACCCACAAATTTAGATCTTATAGCTAAGATCAAGATAATAAGTCAATGATATACAAATCAACTTGTCACAGACTTAACTCACTCCCTAATTGCCACTTTATTTCACAATAATGCTTTGAAAGAACAAGTAAATGTGGTTGACTATACACAACAAATATTGGATGAGAACGTTACCATAGTGGATCAAGGTAATCTAAATGAACAGTTAAAGTCACAAAAGACCTTACAAAGTGTCCCATTTGATAAGGAACACACATTCTTCAATCATCAAGAACCTCTTGTTACTTTACAAACTTAGAAACCTAAACATTTAGTTTGAATTGAGGAAATCCCTCAAGGCCATTTGGCTACTTCTTTTCAACCAACCCAAAAATTGGTAAATAAACATAGAAATTTCCAAAATCAACAAAGTGCAAAATAGCCAAACTCAGGGAATGTTTTACAATCCAAAAATCAGTGGCCTATGTTATGAACTCAAGGAACAAATCGTAACTAAGACATGGATCAAAAGGTATACACTCCCTATAAATCCACATAAAACTAGGGACACATTCCACCCCAATAGCAACAAAACTAGGGGCACATTCCACCCAACAACAACAAAACCAAGGGGCACATTCCACCCCAACAATAACAAAATTAAGGGCACATTTCACCCCAAAAATGACAATACCAAGGGCACATTCCACCCTAAAAGCAACAAAACCAGGGGCACATTCCACCCCAATAACAAAAAAACTAGGGGCACATTCCACCCCAACAATGACATAACTAAGGGCATATTCCACCCCAATAGCAAAAAAACTAGGGGCACATTCTACCCTAATAGTATTAAAACTAGGGGCACATTCCACCCCAACAACATCTTATTCAATCCACAAATGCACCAAACATGCAAGAATGGAATTCAATGAAGGAAATTGTCCAAAGATTGGAGATGAATAATAGAGTCAAAACATATAAATTTGATGAGATATGCCCATATCCATTTGATTTATCAATTCTCCAAAATGCCTTTCTACCTCATTTTTAGGCACCCAAATTTGATAAGTACAAAGGGAGAGGAAATCCACGTGAGCACATACAAGTATTCTTTGTCCTATGTTAAGAGGTTGATTACAGTAATGAGTACTTATTATGACTATTTTTATGAAGTTTAGTGAGACAAGCTCTTGGTTGACTACTTAAACTACCCTAGGGATCAGTTGAAAATTGGAACAACTTATCAAAAAAGTTCATTTACCATTTCTCATATAACATATAACATGAACTGACTATTGTTGACTTATACAAAGCTGAGCAGCATGATGGTGAAAGTTTTGTTGCATATCTACAAAGGTGGAGAGCATTGGTAGGTCACTTTAAACATATTTTACCAAAAAAATAGTTGGTTAATATCTTTGCACAAAATTTACATCTTGAAGTTGTGTATAATCTATGGTTAGCTTGTGTTAACGCATTTGAAAAAAATATAGATAAAGGAGTGTAGATTGAGAAGGCTCTTATTACTAGGGGCCTTGTAAATATTTTTGTGCAAGGTCAAGTGTTTAATCAGACTAAATCACTAGCTCAAATAGTAATGTAGGATAAGCCTAAGGGATTTAGTAAAAATAATAACATGGTTGGAAATGGGGTAATGAAAATAAGACATGTACAATTAGTATAGGCTATGCCTCCTTCAAATGTACAATTAACTCCCCCAAATCCACTACCTACTTTGCAGAGATAACCTCCACGAAGGACATTCCATAATAATTTTAGAGTTAATAGAAAGTTAGGACCATCGATTGAAACAATGTTACAAAATCTCATTACAGCTAATTTAATTATATGGCTAGTATCAAGGCCATTTCCTCAAGATCAGCAAAAACTAGATTGGTATAAAGAGAATGAATGGTGTAACTTTCATCATGTTACTAGTCATGGTGCATATCTTTACATTCAATTATGACATATTATTGAGGACTTTATTGAAAGTGGTGAACTAGAAATTAAGTTAGCCCCTAATGAGGACATAAATCAAGATATGGGAATCTACAAAGACACCTTTCCTTAACATGATCCACCACCACCAATAAACAATCAAGATGGTCAAAATCAAGGATAGAAGTAGAACTAGAACCAATAACAAGGTTAGAATCGTAATGATCATAATTGAGATCATAATGTCCACACTAATAATGTGGCTTATAACAATGTACCTTATGACTATAATAATACTATGGGATGCATTTTTACAACCCACATTACCACTGTTACTATAAAACCATGTGGCTAAGCTCATGTTCTTCACAACACGATACCCATCATTATAGGGTCAGCACCCTCTCCCCCTAGTAATACCATGTCAAGTTCACATCATCATGGTGCTCCACCATTTTCACAAGTTACTAATCCTAAATAATAGTTTGATTCTTCTAATTATAAAGGCTCCTCACTAACCCAAAATTATTGTAATATGGTTAATCATCTACAAGTCACTATCCAATTCCCTTATCCTTCCTCTTCTAATTATAATAACTCCTTGCCACCTCTAGGTTGTGCAATTGCAACTAGACACCCATGAGTTACCATCTAGGGCCCTTCACCCACTTCTTTCCATAAAGCCAATGAGAACATTGTGCCAATGGTTTCAAAGCTAAATACTATCCCAATAAAGACTAAACTACTTTAATCCATAGTTTAAAGGCCTTATAGTCTAATGGGTCAATTAGATAAAATACCTGCGTAAATTTCCATATTAGAACTCTTGTGGACATTTGATGTCCATAGAACCATCTTCAACAAACTTTTACAAGAGTCTATTGTGCCTAATGATATAAACCTTTATCATTTATAGAACCTCATTGGATCTTTGTCTTCATTTTGGCAAATCACATTTGATCAAAAGGACATGTCCACCCTTAGTCCAAACCACAATAACCCACTATACATTGAGATAATCATTGTAGATTACAAGATCAAGTGGGTTCTTATAGATAATGGTTCAGGGTTGAATTGTCAGGATCTTCCTTAGAGTATAATTGATTACCTTTGTATAAGCAACTAAACACATAATTAAACCAGAAGTAATAAATAACTAGAAACTAGAAATAGCAAAGAATAAGATGTTGTTGTACAGGTACATGTGCAGTTATTTATCTTCAAGTGGGAGATTGTTGAGTTGTGGAGCTAAAAGCTTCACTAAATGTGCAAATGTGGAGGTTGTTGGGTTACACAATAACCGACATCGGTCAGAGCCAACCGACATTGGTTAGGGGTCAATCAACATCGGTTATCTTCAGCTACATAGTAACCGGTATCGGTTATGGTCAACCGGCATCGGTCAGACAGAAACCGACATCGGTCACCTTTGTGTTTCCAGAACTATTCTAATTTTAGATGAACAGTTAGTTTTCATGTAAAGACTAATTTTAGTCTTGAGTCTATGTTTCTAATTATTGTCTGGTTTGGGATCTATTTAAAAGACCCATGGGGTTATATTGTAATGTAAGCAAGATCAAGAAGATTTGCAGGGTGCAAGATCAAGAAGATATGCAAGGTGCAAGATCAAGATCTGTGGGTCATTGTAGGCAAAACAACCATTGAGTTGATTGTCACAATAACTTGGAAGTAAGCAACAACAACCATTGAGTTGATTGTCACTGGAGGGTACAACAACTCAGTATTGAGTTGATTGTTGGTTGTAATTGAGAGAGAGAGAGAGAGAAATCTTGAGGGAGAATTATTGGACACCCAAGAGGTCTAGGAAGAAGAGATTTATTCATTTTATTTCCTTCTAAAAGAGTTTAATACAATATTGTATTGTTTCTCATATCTCCTATTCTTTGTTGTTTCTGATTTCTAGTTACTTATTACTTCTAGTTTAATTTCGTGTTTAGTTGCTTATACAAAGGCAATCAATTGTACTCTAAGGAGGATCTTGACAGTTGGTATCAGAGCTAGGATCACTAACAAGTGGTAGAGTGGGTTAGTGTTTGTTGATTACAGGTTCACTCACAGGGTTTTTTGTTTGAGTGGGAGTAAATCAATGGCAGAAGAAAGTAAACTAAGAATAGAGAAATTCAATGGCAAGAATTATCAATTATGGAGGATGCAGATAAAAGATTATATATATCAAAAAGATCTGTACTTACCATTGGGTGGGGTTTCAAGTAAGCCCACATATATGCAAGATGAAAAATGGAATGTTCTTGATAGAAAGGCTCTTGGCACTATAAGGCTGAGCCTGGCATCGTCTATGATTTTCAACTTATCACAGGAAAAGACAACGATAGAGTTAATGGAATCTTTGGCAAATTTATATGAAAAACCCTCAGCTTCAAATAAGGTATTTCTTATGAAGCAATTCTTTAATTTGCAAATGCAGGAAGGTGGATCAGTATATAGTCATCTTAGTGATTTCCATGGATTAGTAAATCAGTTAAATTCAGTTAAAATAGTTTTTGATGATGAAATTAAGGCTCTCTTAATCTTATGCTCTTTACCTGAAAGTTGGGATAGCTTGGTAAAGGTAGTTAGTAATATTGCATCTGCTTCAAATATCTTGAAAGTTGATGATGTTGTTAGTGTAATCTTGAATGAAGAAATTTGTAGGAAAAGCATAGGGGAAACATCAGGTAATGCTTTAAGTGTTAAAATTAGGGGATGGCAAAGAGAGAAGGGAAAGCAAGGGAAATCAAGGTCAAAGATAGGTAGTAGATCCAAATCTAAAAATGGAAGAATAACCTATTAGAATTGTGGAAAGAAAGGACATACAAAGAAAGATTGTTGGTTGAAAGAAGATCAGCATGAAGGTAATAAAGAAGCAAAAGATGCAGGTATTGTTGCACAAGATGATCTTATATTTTCTTTGGATAGTCACGTAGAATTATGGGTTTTAGATTCTAGTGCTTCTTTCCATGTAACCCCAAATAAAGAATTTTTCAATGATTATATCCATGGAGACTTTGGAAAAGTTTATTTAGGGGATGGTGAGCCTTGTCAAATTGTTGGCAAAGGAAAAATGTAACTAAAATTGTAGAATGGTAACACATGGGTGTTGAAGGATGTCATGCATGTACCCATCCTAAAAAGGAATCTAATTTTTGCAAAAAAGTTGGGTGATGAGGGTTGCACAGTAACTCTCACAGCTGAATCTTAGAAAGTTTCCAAGGGTGCACTTGTATTAGCAAGAGGTAAAAAAGTAGGTACACTTTATCTATCTACTTGTATTACTGATTCTCCTTCTATTTTATCTACTTCAGATGTAGATGCAAAGATGTGGCATTGTAGGCTTGGTCACATGAGTGAGAAGGTAATGCATGTTCTTAAGTCAAAAGGTAAGCTTTCAAATTTGATAAATCTAGATTTTTGTGAGCATTGTATTTTTGGGAAACAGAAGAAAGTGAGGTTTCTCGCAACTAGGTCAACAAAGAAGAAGCACAAGTTGGATCTTGTTCACATAAATGTGTGGGGACTAGCTCATGGAGCTTTTATTGTAGGATCATAGTATTATGTTTCTTTCATTGATGATGCTACAAGAAAGGTATGGGTTTATTACATAAAGAGGAAATTTGATGTTTTTGACACATTTAAGAACTGGAAAGCCTTGGTTTTCAAGGAGAAGGCGATGGAAAATGATCAGCTTAAGAGGTTGAATAATTTTGAGTAGGGCAATGTTGAATTGGATGAGGTTATGATCCAAAATGAGCTCACGAGTAAAAATCATCACTCACAAGAAAACACAGACACCGACGTCAGTTAAGCAAAGACTGATGTCAATCAGGCAGGAACCGATGTCAGTTAGGTAGAGACCAAAGTCAGTGATGTCTAACAAGTGGAAACTGACATCAGTCAGGTGGAAATCGATGTTGGTCAGGTCAATCAGGTGGAACCGACATCGATCGAGTGCAGACTGAGAGATGACCAAGATCGGTCACTGTTAGAATGAAATTTGGGCAGACAGCAAGCTGTCAATGAGTCTCAAACACCCACGAAGAGGTCCAAAAGGGTAAATAAACCTCAAATTCATTATTCCCCTTATTTATACTACTTGTTGCTCACTAATGGTGGAAAACCAAGAAGTTTTGAAGAGGCAATGGAGGTAGAATCCAGGAAACAGTGGGAGCATGGCATGAATGAGGAAATTGATTCCTTGGAAGAGAACCAAACGTGGGATTTGGTAGAGTTGCCAGCCAAAAAGAAAGCACTAAAAAATGAATGGATTTATAGGTTAAAGAAAGGAGAGAATGGACAAGTGAGACATAAGGCCAGGTTATATGGTCTTGAGCAAGCTCCAAGATAGTGGTATTTGAGGTTTGATAGGTTTATGACAAAGCATGGCTTTAGTCAATGTCAATGTGACCATTGTGTTTATTTTACTAGGTTGGATAATAGTAGCTACATTATCCTATTACTATATGTAGATGATATGCTTATTGCAAGTTCACACATGTAGGGAATTATTGAGCTAAAGGTAAAATTAGCTCAGACATTTGCTATGAAGGATTTAGGAGCAGAAATCCTTGGCATGAGTATTTCTAGAGATAAGAAAAATCATAGGTTGATTTTGTCTCAAGAATATTATGTGAATAAGGTGTTGGAGAGGTTTAATATGTAGGATGCAAAATTGGTAAGCACACCTATGGTTGGATAATTCAAGCTGAGCAAAGAACAGTGTCCTAAATCACATGATGAGGTTGAGTACATGGTATATACTAGACTTGATATTTCCCAAACAGTGGGAGTCGTTAGCAAGTTTATGGCCAATCCAAGAAAGCAGCACTGGAAAGCAGTTCAGTGGATTCTCAAATATCTGAGAGGGACCAGCAGTAGGCATTTATGCTATGCAGGGTTAAACACTTATCTACATGGGTATGTAGATTTGGATATGGCAGGTGACTTGGATGACAGGAGAAACACCATAGGATATGTGTTCATTGTTGGTGGAATGGCATTTTTCAGAGTTACAGAAGGTTGATGCAATCTTAGAGGCTAGCAAGGAAATGATATGGATGACTTGGTTCATGGAAGAGTTGGGAAAGGAGCAAGAGAGTTGCAGATTGTATGGTGATAGTCAAAGTGCAACTCATTTGGCAAAGGATTCAGTCTTTCATTCAAGAACCAAACATATACAGCTTAGGTACCACTTCATTAGATAGGTATTAGAGGATGGACAGTTGAAGCTGGAAAAGATCCATATGGATAAGAACCCTAAAAATATGTTAACAAAGCTGGGAACAAAGGAGAAGTTGAATCTTTATTCAACTTTTATTGGTCTTCAAGATTGAACTTGAAGATGGAGAAACAAGCTAGAAACAAATTAGAGGATGTTGATGTACAGGTACAGGTGTAGCTATTTATCTCCAAGTGGGAGATTATTGAGTTGTGGAGCTAAAATCTCATTGAATGTGCAAATGTGGAGGTTGTTGGGTTACACATTAACTGACATTAGTCAGAACCAATCGACATTAGTTAGGGGTCGATCGACATCGGTTATCTTTAGCTACACAATAATTGGCATCAGTTATGGTCAGTCGGCATCGGTCAGACAAGAAATGACATCATTCACCTATGTGTTTCTAGAATTGTTCTAATTTTAGATGAAAAGTTATTTTTCATGTAAAGACTAATTTTAGTCTTGAGTCTACGTTTCTAATTATTGTTTGGTTTGGGATCTATTTAAGAGACCCATGGGGGTGTATTGTAATGTAATCAAGATCAATTAAATCTGTAAGGTGAAAGATCAAGAAGATCTGTAAGGTGCAAGATCAAGAAGATCTGTGAGTCATTGTAGGCAAAACAACCATTGAGTTGATTGTCACAAGAACTTGGAAGTAGGCAACAACAACCATTGGGTTGATTGTCACTAGAGGGTACAACAACTCGATATTGAGTTGATTATTAGTTGTAATTGAGAGAGAGAGATAACTCTTGAGGGAGAATTATTGGACACCCAAGAGGTGTGGGAAGAAGAGATTTCTTTATTGTATTTCCTTTTTGAAGAGTTTAATACAAGATTGTATTGTTTCTCATATCTCCTATTCTTTGTTGTTTCTAGTTTCTAGTTACTTATTACTTCTAGTTTAATTTCATGTTTAGTTGCTTATACAAAGGTAATCAATTATACTCTAAGGATGATCCTGACATGAACATCATATCTCTTAAATTGGTATGATGATTGGGTTACATGGACAAAGAAATTCAGCCAGAAACTATTACAATCAAGGCTTATGACAATGTCGAGATTGAGTCATCCGATATAATTTGGTTATCAGTCATGGTTGGGTCTATTTCTCATCACACATTATTCCATATTGTGGATATTGATCTTCTTTATAACATACTTCTTGGTCATCCTTGGATCCATGAAGTACAGACAATTCCATCTACTCTTCACCAATGCCTTAAGTTTCCCCATGATGGGATCAAGGTTACTATTCCCATTGATCAACAACCATATCAATACTACAAACACCTTGAAGTAGAGTTTTGTAATTATAACTATTTCCCATGATTGGAATTCATTTCAAAGAAGAACAAATCCATTATTTATCATCCATATCCATCTAATTACATAGACCCTAGTGATCTAGCTTCCACTTTGGCCAATCCATTTCCTGTAGTTTTAGCCAAAAAGGTTATTATTAAAGATGCAATCATTTCCATGTACCATCTAAAGGATGTCTTCTATATTACAAAATTACCAAAATCCCCTAAAACATTTGGTAAGCCTAAAACTTCCTAGTCTCCTAACAAACCTGATTAGATTTAGCAACCAAAGAAGAAGCAACTAAAACCTCCTATGGTTTTTTTACCTGTAATTGCATCAAACAAAGATCGAGAGGCTTTTACCGAAGAGATTTGTTATATTTTGAAGGCTTTTCAGATTATTTTCATAATCCAAAGTATCTTGTCCCTAATAGGATAATGGATCATCTTGACTATACAGGGAAAGGCCTTGGCCCATAAGTGCAAGGAATTTTAGAACCCTTATCAGTTGGAGTTATCAACTAGAATCATGGTCTTAGATTTAAACCACCAGAGGATGACCTCATGATATTTAATAGTGACTCTTCTAAATTGACTAGTAATGAGACTCCTAGTAGCAACACAACATCACATTATAGCCTTTTTGATGAGCTTGTTGACTTAAATTTGTTTGATTTAAATGCCATATTGACCATAATGCCTATTAGAGCTTCTCGTCCTAAAGCAAAAATTCATCCTATTGGAGCTTCCCTTCCTAAAGTAGGACATTATATCTCTACTATTAGAGCTTCCCATCCTGAAGCAAAAATCAATCCTAGTGGTGCTTCCCTTCTTGAAGTAGGACATTATATCTTTACTATTGGAGCTTCCCATCTTGAATCAAAAACCCATCCTAGTGGTGTTTCCCTTCTTAAAGCAAGACATTACATCTTTACCATTGATGCTTCCCATCTTGAAGCAAACCCTCACTATAACTTATGTCTTTGCCATTCTAAAATTATAGATTGGGATCAGCAAAATTTAATCATATGCCTTGATGAGTTCCAAAATAAATAATTGATTGTAGAATACATGGGCCTACAAGATGCATTCCCCATTGGTGATTATAAGTAGGGTTTTGATTTTTCAATGGATCCTTCTACCTATTTTGAAGAGCAAGCAAACTTTCTTGGTCATAATAAAAAATAAACATCAAGATCTTTAGGTGAAAACCTCTTTAAGGCACTTGTTGATTAGATAAAAAGTAAAGAAAAAGACAAGCCTTTTAGTGAAAACCTATTTTAGGTGATCCCAGGTGGAAAAGTTTACTCATCTCCTCAGGATGTAAAAAGCCCATCTAGCCCAAGTTCCACGGCTAGTACAATCATCTCTTCAAAACAACATCAAATATTTGAGCATCTTGCTCTTGAGTTTTTGGAGGTTTTTTCCAATTGGCCTTTACCTAAAAAGGTAGATTTTGATTCTTCATATTATCCATAACTTTGGGAGAAAAAACAAGAATATATGGCAAAGGAAGATGATCATGACCATACATTGCCTACAATTTTAGAAGATAGATCCACACTCCTTATGGAGGGTATAACTGAAGTGAATTTGGGAACCCATGAGGATCCAAAAATGGTTTATCTTGGAGCTTCTCTTACTGAAGTAGAATGTGAACATATGATATCCATTCTTAAGGATTATATAGACATCTTTGCATGGGCATACTCTGACATGCCAGGCTTGGACATAGATTTAGTTGTGCATCATCTTGTTATTCACCCTGATGTTAAACCAGTCAAGCAAAAGTTGAGAAAGATGCATCCATGCATCGCCTTTTTAGTTAAGGCTGAGTTGGAAATTTTTTTAGGAGCCAATTTTATCATACCATTGGACTAATTTGAGTTGATTTCTAACATAGAACCAGTGAGTAAAAGAACCCCAGGCATATGTGTTTGTATTGATTTTCATGATATCAACAAAGCATGCCCTAAAATTATTTTCCTCTACCCAACATTGACATGATTATCGACTCAACTATTGGGTACGAGATGTTATCCTTAATGGATGGATTTTTTGGTTACAATCAGATCAAGATAGCCCCTAAGGATCAGCATAAGACCATGTTCACCACTTCTTGGGAGACATTTTGTTACCAAGTCATGTCATTTGGTTTGAAGAATGTTGAGCCACATATCAGTGTGTAATGAATGTCATCTTATATGATAGGATGCATGACATTATCGAGGACTATGTTGATGATATATTATCAACATCAAGAACAAGAGTAGGACACCCTGACATTCTATGAAGAATATTTGAGAGGATTTATGCATATAAATTCCACTTGAATCCTAAGAAATGTGTCTTTGGGGTCATATCAAGAAAATTACTAGGGTTCATTATATCACAATGAGGGATCAAAGTTGACCCTAAAAATTTTAACACTATTATGTAAATGCCTCCACCAAAAAATCTTAAATAATTGTGAGGTCTACAAGGCAAGATCCAGTCTATATGTAGGTTCATTTCTCAATTGGTAGATAAGTGCCACCCATTTACCCATCTCTTAGAGAAAGGGGTAACATTTTAGTGGGATGAAGACTGTCAGATAGCATTTGTAAAGCTTAAAACATACTTGGCCAATCCACCAATTTTATGGCCTCAACCACAAGGAAATCCATTACTTCTTTCTATATTAGCCATAGAACATGCATTAGGGGCACTTTTGCCTCAGTATGATGATCATGATAAGGAACACGTTGTTTATTATTTAAGCTACACATTGGTATCCTATGAATATAAGTATATGCCAATTGAGAAGGCATGTTTAGCTATGGTGTTTACCACTTATAAATTGTGACATTATATGCTAAATAACAAAACTATTGTTATCGCTAAGGTAGATCCTCTCAAGTTCATTTTATCTAAAAAACTTGTCAAGGATGCATGGCTAAATGGTTTATGCTCCTCAATGAGTTTAATTTTTAGTACCAGAATCAAAAGGCAATCAAAGGACAAGTTCTTGCTGACCAACTTATCGAAGCTCTTATTATGGCCACTCAACATTTCAACTTTGATCTTACAGATGATTCTATCATGAAGATAGAACAAGCATCACAAGAACCTAAATAGTGGACACTCTATTTTGATGGATCCTTCACATCTTGAGGGTCTGGAGATGGCATATTGTTGATCAAACCATAGGGGGATTTGATCCCTAAATCATTCCATATATAATTTCAATGTACAAACAATATGGTTGAATATGAGGCATTGGTTACATAGCTCCATCTTGCCATACAATGGGATATTCAAAGTTTAAAGGTCTATGGAGATTCATAGTTAATCATAAATCAAAAAATTGACTAGTATCAAACAAAGGATGATAAGCTTATTCTTTACAAGCAAATTTTTGATAACCTCAAAACACATTTTAAATCTCTGTAGTTTGAGCAAGCTCCATGAGTCAACAACAGATCTACCGATCCATGGCAACAATTGGTTCCATGATTTAAATGCTTGATAGTGTTAAAGAGTATCAGTTCTTGATCAAAAATCCTCTTTAGCTAGCACATATTCTATCAGATTCAGAGAGGGTATGCACCATTTTTGATCTTAATCCCTCACCTGAGCTACGTGGTACCAAGATTTTTATAACTATTTCCATAGCCATGTATTTCCTGCCAACCTTTCTAATAAGCAACAAAAAATATTCCTTCATTGCTTAACCCATTATATCCTCCTTGAAAACATGCTTTATCAAAAATTCTATGATATAATGCTTCTTCATTTTTTATCTTTGGGAGAATCTAAGCTAGCACTAAAGGAGGTTCATGAAGGAATGTGTGGGGCCGATACCAATGGTGTAGTCCTAGCAAAGAAACTTCTCATAATAAGTTATTATTGGACCAAAATAGAGACAAATGCTTATAATTATGTAAAAATGTGTGTTCCTTATCAGTAACATGATAACTTGATACATGCACCTTCTTTACCATTACAATCAATTACAACACCATGGCCATTCTCAACATGGGGTCTCAATCTCATTGGAAAAATTAACCCAACGTCTTCAGATGGCCATAAGCACATTTTGACTACAATTGAGTAATTTATCAAGCAGATTGAGGCCATTCCTCTCACTTATGTTATTGGGAAACAAATAGCCAAATTCATTCATTACCATGTCATCTATCGATATAGCGTCCTAACATGTATTATATCCAATAATGGTAGATCCTTTGTGAACCAAGATGTGAAATATCTTTATGCAAAATTCAAGATCAATAATAAAAAATCAACTCCATATAACCCACAAGTCAATGGATAAGCTGAGGCATCCAATAAAACCATTTCATCCACCTTAAAAAATATTGTCAATGATGATGGTCGTAATTGGCACTTGAAACTCTTCCTTGTCCTCTAGGCTTATAGAACCAATCATCACACCCCAACTGGAGCTACTCCATACTCCCTTATTTTTAGCACTGAAGCTATCATCTCAGTCGATATTGAGATACCATCATTAAGAATATCACTGGAGAACATTGAAGATAATGAAGACTATAGAACCTCACGACTACATGAATGAGAACGTCTTGATGGTAAGCATTTGGATGCCCTAGAAAACTTGTAGGCCTAGTAGAATAGTTTATGAAGAAGCCACAAAAAATGCATTTTCCCTTGAGAATTTGAGATTGGTGACTTAGTTCTGAAAGAAAACCAGAAGAACATGAATGTTGAACCCAAAAAGAAACACAAGTTTCAACCTAATTGGTTAAGACCATATATTATCATAGTAAACTATGGATCAAGAGCATATCGACTGGCTAAACCTAATGGTGAAGAAATTTTAGATCCCATGAACATCTAATAGGTTCTACACATGAATAAATTTGAACTGTAGACATCCAATTCCTAACACCATTTATGTTAAAATTATCAATCTTACTCGAATTGCACTCAAATGCACATTTTAGGTCAAAATCCATAAAACATGCTAAATGGTTCAAACTTGTCATTTACAAGTGCCAATTTAGGTCAAAGTATCCCTAAATAGGGCAATGCAATTTATGGGTCATCTAACTTTGATCAATTCATTTTGAGTCAAAATGATGATTTTGCCTTTTATGCTCTAGATCACTATTTTCTCCTAAATTCACTGGTACACACCACATACCTTTGTTATTTTGTGTTGGAAACATCCTAAATGTAAATATGGTTCCAGCACATCTAACATCACCTTTTAATTCTTTTTGAGTTAAATTACAACTCAGTAATATGACTTTCTGACCATTTTGATTAATTGAGGACTAATTTTCAAATAATTGCACAAATGTTGATTAACCTTGTTTAAGGCTAATTAATCTAAATCAAGAGCTTAAGTATATTTTCCATGAGATTTTTTAAATATTTATTTTTGAAAATTGATTCCCATTAACTCTATTATCAAGTGACATCATTTCTTGGGAAGACATCCCTCAGCCATAATTGCCACAAATATCAGGATTATGGGTCACCCATGCCTCTTCAATGCCCCTTCTTCTAAGGTCATGATGAAGATAATTATGGATTTAATTCCAAATATTATGATTATCCATGGCCACACATCTTAATCTTAATATGGATGGTCATGATTGATCCTGACCAATCTCAAAAATCTATAAATAAAGAGGCCATAAACATCATTTCTAAGTTTTTTTGGTGCAAGGTTATTATGCTCAAATATCTTCAAGGCTTGAATATTACAAAGTTATAATGTTAAATTTTTTCCATGAGGTTTTTCATTTGATCATAAATTTTGCTTGCAAGCTTCATTGACAGGCTAGTTTAGTGATTTGAAATCATGAGCCTACGTTTTATGGAGTGTTCTTGAGGCATTAGAAGAGATTACCACCATTATTGACAAAGACAAGGATGCTTGATCAAGGGAGAACATGATTTTGAACCACATGGGCATGGTGAATCCATTTGGGAAGGTAATATGGTGTTGTTTTCTTTCATTTGTTTCTTTCTATACTTTGTAATTCCCATAGGAATTGATAGGCTTGGTTAGTTAGTTCTTTGTGCATGTTTCATCATTTATGGACTAATGCTTGAGTAACTTGCTTTGTAATATTATCTAAATCTTGGCACATTTGGTGGACAAGATGCATCTCACACCTAAATAAGATCACTTTTCAACTCTAAAATATCTATTTAGACCCTTAAAACTCATACAAATTAATTTTCTAACTTTATTTTTTTGTTTTTGTTTGCCACGATTTTACATAGTAACCGACATCAATATGAAATACCAAATTTGGTTAATTGGCTTAACCAACATCGATTAGTAAAATTGACATCGATTAGATCTTGGTTAGCCAAAGTAATCAACATCAGTGGTAATAACTGACATCAGTCACTATGTTTATCCAAAAACATAGACCCAAGAGCTACTTTTTCAAAGTTTATTATTTCAAACTAAAAAGAGATTCAAAGCTAAATGACATGCTAACATTTTTGCTACAGGACCAAGCTTGATATTTGCTCAAAACATGTTTAAATCACCTTTTCATGCTTAAAAATCAATTAAGAACTTGTTTTAAGTGTTTAACAAAGAATTTAAATTTTTTGGTGAATGTTTTCAAAGTTTACAACTAAGACCAAGGGGTCAAGTGAACACCACCAAATATTTTAATTGGGTTTAAAATTGAATACACTTGTCAATTCTTATTTGCAATATTTATTTACTTAGGTTTTGTTTGGTAAAAAGAGGAATGTTACATGTATGCTCTTCCATTTGTCCCCTTTAGGGAACCCTTGGAATTAAAAGCACCATTCCTATTGCAAATAGCCTAGTCCAAGGCTTAGAAATAATTTTGCCTAAAGCACTCCTAAAAAACTCACCAAAGTTTGGGTAATCTTAAAAACAACCCTAAAGTCTTTCTATTTTATGCTTTCTTTATTTTTAGTCAAACTTGGCTTGTGAGGGGGACATCATTACCTCACGCAAGTTTTTTCGGGAAGCTTTGACCTAGGGTTTCACCTTCCGGTATTGACTTCATTTGACTCATTTGGAGTTTCACATGGGATGTGTCTACATTTGGACATCATACTACACTGAGCAAGCAGCAAGATGTAGTGTTTTTAAAAAGGACTAAAACTTTTTACAACTAGCCAATGTCATGGTCACCTAATTTCCATGCCTATCTTTTACATCATTTGATGTGAAAGTCATTGTGTAATTGATTCCCTTAGAATGATCAAAACCTTACTAGTTTAGTAGACCCCACTTTTCCATACCTTATTAGTTTAGACTTAAGATGTTTGTTTTTTGTCATTAGCTTACTTGGTCTTGATTTTTGTGTAAAACTACTTGTTAATTCAATGAACTTAACCAAAACACATTGTCATCAATTTTCTTGAGAAAGGGAGGCATTACGCTGTCCAAATGAAAATTTCATCTTTTCCTTGTTCAAAATGTTATCAAAATCTTTGTGTCATGTCATCCACTTTGGCACAGTCATGCTGGCCAATTGAGTCTAGATATTTTACCCAATTTTTTTTTATCCTTCATTTATAATCCACATTTGAAATTAAACCTTTATGAGTTATAAGGTTTGGTGTGTCAAACTGGGTTTGCCATTTACGCACTAAGTTTGTTTTAAATTGGGTTCAATTTTCCATTTGGATTGAAGGTCATTTATTAATACTCAAAATCACATTACCATCTTGGTGAACTCAAGTCATCTTGCATATCACTCATGCTTTAGGTCTTAGAACATATTTTATCCTACTAGAATCATGTGGTGATGTTGCATTGCCTATTTGGTCCTAACTTTATACTTATTGATTCACGTATGTTTTTACATCTTGAGTTGCTTAGTTCATTTTGTCTTCTTTGTAATTCAGAGAGCTTTCCTCTAAACTTCTAGGGTCAAATTGTCAAAGATGAAACTAGTTTTTACAGTGTGGGTGTATCACAAAGATCTAGGATATGGTGTACTAGTTTTCACTTTGGGTCTTTGAGTTACCTTACTCTCTTCTAATCTATATGATTTTAACTTTACCAAAGGTTGAGTAAACTCATGAACCAAATATTCTAAATTATATGCGGTTTTAAACCACCCTCCCTTATAGTCTCATTGGTACCTTGGTTATTTGTTTAAAAAAGAGCCAAAGCATACTTTGATTGGTTACCAAACATTGGTCCAAAGTTATTCAATACACAAAGTAGTTATTTTTAGACATGACTCAAAGGTTCACTCATAGTGGGGCCTCTTATGGCCTTAGTTATGAAGATGAGCAATTTTATGATGGTCAAGATAACCTAATTATTTTTTATGATATCACCACAATAGTAGGATTCAAAGATGATTACAATGAATATCAACACCAAGAAGATCAAGATGAATCCCTTCTTAGATTGATAGAATCAGGTGATAGACTACCTTCTAACTTTCCTATAGAACAATTGCATACCTTATATGAGAAGGAGAACAATGATGGAAAGAGCAAGATTTTTTAAAAATAGACATACCTTCTTCCTCTAACAAAGGAAAGGAAATATGAATGGATTCAAAACTCACAAATCCAGATCTTCTAGCTAAGATCAAGATAATAAGTCAATGATATGCATATCAACTTGTCATAGACTTAATTGACTCCCTAATTGCCACTTTAATTCACAATAATGCTTCAAAAGAACATGGAGATATGGTTAAAGGTACACAACAAATATTGGATGAGAACATAACCATAGTGGTTACGGTAATCTAAATGAATAGTTAAAGTTATAAGAGGCCTTACAAAATGTTCCATTTGACATGGAACATACATTCTTCAATCATCAAGAACCTCTTGTTACTTTACAAACATAGAAACCCAAACATTCAATCCGAATTGAGGAGATCTCTTAAGACAATTTGGCTATTTCTTTTCAACCAACCCAAAGATTGGTAAATAAACATAGGAATTTCCAAAATCAACAAAGTGTGAAATAGCTAAATTCAAGGAATGTTTTACAAACCAAGAATCAACAACCTATGTTCTCAACTCAAGGGGAAAATCAAAAATGAGTCATGGATCAAAATGTGTATGCTCCCTATAGATCCACACAAAACCATGGGCACATTCCACGCTAATAATAACAAAATTAGGGGCACATTCCACCCCAAAAACAACAAAACTAGGGGCACATTCCACCTCAATAGCAACAAAACTAGGGGCACATTCCACCCCAATAGCAAAAAAACCAAGGTTACATTCAACCCCAATAGAAAAAAAACTAGGTACACATTCTACCCCAACATCTTATTCAATCAACAAATACACCAAACATGCAAGAATGGAATTCTATGAAGGAAATTGTCCAGATATTGGAGATGAATAATAGAGTCAAAAAGTACAAATTTGATTAGATATGCCCATATCCATTTTACTTATCTATTCTCCAAAACCCCTTTTCACCTCATTTTGAGCACCCAAATTTGACAAGTACAAAGGAAAAGGAGATCCATGAAAACACATATAAGCATTCTTCATCTTATGTCAAGAGGTTGCTTATAGTAGCAAGTACTTACTATGACTATTTCTATGAAGTTTAGTAGGATAAGTTCTTGATTGGCTAATTAAACTACCCAAGGGATCAATTACAGATTGGAATAACTTATCAGAAAAGTTTGTTAACCATTTCTCATATAACATAGAACATGAATTTACCTTTTTTGACTTATGCAAATCCAAGCGATGTGATGGTGAAAGTTTCACTACATATCTGCAAAGGTGGAGAGCATTGGCAAGCCACTTTCAACATAATTTACCATAGAAATAGTTGGTTGATTTCTTTAGATAGAATTTGCATCCTAAAGTTGTGCATAATCTATGGTTAGCTTTTGTTAACTCATTTAAAGAAATTATTGGCAAAGGAGTGCAGATTGAGAAGGCTCTTATTGTTAGGGGCCTTGTTAATATATTTGTGCAAAGTCAAGTGTATAATCAGACTAAATAATTATCTCAAATAGTTATGCAGGATAAGCCTAAGTGCTTTAGTAAAAATAAGAACATGGTTGGAAATGGGGTTATAGAAACAAGGCATGTACAAATGGTACAGGCTATGCCTCCTTCAAATGTAAAATTAACTCCCTCAAATCCACTACCTATTTTACAAAGACAACCTCTATGAAGGACATTTCATAACAATTTAAAGCCTTTAACAAGTTAGGAGAATTAGTTGAAATAGTATTACAAAAGCTCATTACAGCTAATTTAATTATATGGCTAGTATCAAGGCCATTTTCTCAAGATTAGCCAAAACTAGATTGATAGAAAGAGAATGAATGGTGTAACTTTCATCGTGTTGTTGGTCACAGTGCATATCATTGCATTCAATTGTGACATATTATTGAGGGCTTTATTGAAAGTGGTGAACTATAAATTAAGTTGGCCCCTAATCAAGAAATAAATTAGGATATGAGAATCTACAAAGACCTCTTTCCTCGACATGATCCACCACCACCAATAAATAATCAAAATGGTCACAATCAAGGATAAAGGTAGAATCAGAACCAACAAAAAAGGTCAAAATCATAATGAGCATAATCAAGATCATAATGCCCACACTAATAATGTGGATTATAACAATGTACCTTATAACTATAATAATATTGTGGGATGTATTTATACAACCCATGTTTCTACTATTACTATAAAACTATGTGGCCAATCTCATGTTCCTCACAACATGAGACCCATCATTATAGGGTCAGCACCCTCTCCCTCTAATAATACCATGTTGAGTTTGCATCATCATGTTGCTACTCCATTTGCATGAGTTACTAATCTTAAATAATAGTACCATTATTTTAATCATAAAGGCTCCTTGCTGACCCAAAATTATAGCGATATAGTTAGTCACTCATGAATCACCAACCAAGGCCCTTTACCTCGCTCTTCTAATTATAATGACTCCTTACCACCTCTAGGTTATGAAGTTACAACTAGACACCCATGAGTTATCATCCAGGGCCCTTCACCCACTTCTTTCCATAAACCCAATGAAAAAATTGTGTCAATGGTTCCAAAATCAAATATTATCCCAACAAAGACTAAACTAATTCAATCCACAATTCAAAGGCCTTATAGTCTAATGGATCAACTAGATAAAACCCCTGCACAAATTTCCATATTAGAACTCTTGCAAACATTTGATGTCCATAGAACCATCTTCAACAAACTTTTGAAAGAGTCTGTTTTGCCTAATGATATAAACCCTGATTAGTTCCAGAACCTAGTTGGACATTTATCTTCATTACGACAAATCACATTTGATCAAAAAGACATGTCCACCCTTGGTCCAAACCATAAAAACCCACTATACATTAAGATAATAATTACAAATCACAAGATCAAGTAGGTTCTTATAGATAATGGTTCAGGGTTTAACATCATATCTCTTAAATTGGTATAATGATTGGGTTATATGGATAAGGACATTCAACCAAAAACTATTACAATCAAGGCTTACGATAACACTAAGAGGGAGTCATCTGATATAATTTGGTTCCCAATCATGGTTGGGTCTATTTCTCATCACATATTATTCCATATTGTGGATATTGAGCTTCCTTATAACATAGTTCTTGGTCATCCTTGGATCCATGAAGTACAGGTAGTTCTATCTACTCTCCACTAATGCCTTAAGTTTCCCCATGATGGGATCGAGGTTAGTATTCATGTTGTTCAACAGCCATATCAATACTACAAACATCTTGAAGCAGCATTTCTTAATTATAACTATTGCCTAGGTTTAGAATTCATTACAAAGAAGATTAAAGCCATTATTTCTCATCCATCTAATTATATAGACCCTAGTGATCTAGCCTCTATTTCAACTTATCCATTTCTTGAAGCTCTAGCCAAATAACTTATTATTAAAGATATAGGCATTTCCATATACCATATAAAGGACATCCTCCATATTGAAAATTTTCCAAAATCCCTTAAAACATTTGGTAAACCTAAAACCTCCCAGAATCCTAATAGACTCAATCAGATTTAGCCACCAAAGAAGAAGCAACCAAAACCTCATATGGTTTTTGTACCTGTAATTACACCAAAGAAAGATCAAGAGGCTTTTACCAAGGGAGATTGGTTATATTTTTAAGGCATTTCAGATTGTTTTCAAAATCCAAAGTATCCTATCCCTAACATGATAATGGATCATCTTGACTATATAGGGAAAGGCCTTGACCCACATGTGCAAGGAATTTTGGAAACCTTATCAACTAGAGTTATCAATTAGAATCATAGTCTCATATTTAAACCACCAGAAGATGACCTCATGACATTTGATAGTAACTCTTCTAAAATGACTAGAATGAGACTCCTAATAGTGACACAACATCCCATTATAGCCTTTTCAATGAGCTTGCTAACTCAGATTTGTTTGTTTCAAATGCTATATTCACCATAACACCTATTAGAACTTCCCATCTTGAAGCGAAAATCCATCTTAGTGGTGATTCCATTCCTAAATTAGGACATTATATCTTTACCATTGGAGCTTCCCATCTTGAAGCAAAAAACTATCCTAGTGGTGTTTCCCTTCCTGAAATAAGACATTATATATTTACCATTGAAGCTTCCCATCTTAAAGCAAAAAACCATCCTAGTGGTGCTTCCCTTCCTGAAGTAGGACATATATCTTTACCATTAGTGTTTCCCATCCTAAAGCAAACCCTCATTGTAACCTCTACCTTTTCCATCCTGAACTCATAGACTGGGATCAATGAAATTTGATCATATGCCTTGATGAGTTTTAAAATGAAGAATCAATTGTAGAATACATGGGCCTATGAGATGCATTCCCCATCAAGGATCATAAGCAGAATTTTGATTTTTCATTGAGTTCTTATACCTACTTTGGAGAGCAAGCAAACTTTATTAGTCATAATAAAGAACAAACATCAAGATCTTCAAGTGAAAACCTCTTTGAGGCACTTGTCAATCAAGGCAAAAGTAAAGAAAAAGATAAGCCTTTGAGTGAAAACCTATTTTAGGTGCTCTAGTCAAAAAAATTTGATCATCCCCTTAGGACTTATAAAGTCTATCTAGCTCAAGTTCCATAGATGCATCTCTTTAGAACAACATCAAATATTTGAGCATCTTGCTCTTGAGTTTCTAGAGGTTTTTACCAATTGCCCTTTACTTGTGAAAGCAAATTTTGATTCTTCATATTATCCAAATATTTGGGAGGAATAAAAATAATATATAGTAAAGGGAGATGATCATGACCATACATTGCCTATAATTCTAGAAGATGGATCCACACTCCTTATGGAGGGTACAACAGAAGTGAATTTGGGAACCCATGAGGATCCCAAAATTGTTTATCTTGGATCTTACCTTACTGAAGCAAAAAGTGAATATATTATATTCATTCTTAAGGATTATATAGACATATTTGCATGGGCATACTCTGACATACCAGGCTTGGACCCATATTTAGTTGTGCATCATCTTGTTATTCACCCTGATGCTAAACCAGTCAAGCAAAAGTTGAGAAAGATGCATCCACACATCAACCTTTTGGTTAAGGCTGATTTGGAAAAGTTGTTAGGAGCCAATTTTATCAAACCATTAGACTACTCTAAACGGATTTATAACATATTACCAGTGAGTCAAAAAAACCCAGGCATATGTATTTGTACTAATTTTCATAATATTAAAAAATTATGCCCTAAAATGATTTTCCTCTACCTAACATCAACATGATTGTTGACTCAACTGCTAGGTATAAGATTTTATCCTTAATGGATGGATTTTTTGGTTATAATCAGATCAAGATTGCCCCTCAAGTTCAGCATATGACTGCATTCACCACTCTATGGGGGACATTCTATTACCAAGTCATGTCATTTATTTTGAAGAATGTTGGAGCCATATATCATTGTGAAATGATTGTCATCTTCTATGACAAGATGCATAACATTGTTGAGGACTATGTTGATGATATACTATCAAAATCAAGAACAAGAGTAGGACACCCTGACATTTTATGAAGAATATTTGGGAGGTTTCATGCATATAAAGTTTGTTTGAATTGTAATAAATGTGTCTTTGGAGTCGCTTCAAGAAAATTACTAGGGTTCATTGTATCACAATGAGGGATCGAATTCAACCCTACAAAGGTCAAAGCTATTATGAAAATGCCTCTACCAAATAATCTTAAATAATTTTGAGGTCTACAAGGTAAGATCCAGTCTATACACAGGTTCATTTCTCAATTGGTAGATAAGTGCCACCCATTTTCCCATCTCTTAAAGAAAGGGGTAAAATTTTAGTGGGATGAATAATATCAGATAACATTTACAAATATTAATACATACTTGGCCAATCCACCATTTTTACGGCCTCCAACACAAGGAAATCCACTACTTCTTTATATATCAGCCACTGAACATGCACTGGGGACACTTTAGGCATAGCATGATGATCATGGTAAGGAAAACACAATTTATTATTTAAGCCACACAATGGTAGCCTATGAACATAATTATATGCCTATTGAGAAGGCATGTTTAGCTATGGTGTTTGCCACTCAAAAATTGTGACATTATATGCTAAATAATAAAACTATTATTATCACCAAGGTAGATCCTCTCAAGTTCCTTTTATCTAAAGCAGCTCTTCAAGGGCACATGGCTAAATGGATTATGCTTCTTAATGAGTTTGATATTGATTACAAGAATCAAAAGGCAATAAAAGGTCAATTTCTTACTAACCAACTTGCAGAAGCTCCTATTACAGCGACTCAACCCCTCAACTTGGACCTTCTAGATGATTCTATCATGATGATAGAACAAGCATCATAAAAACCTAAATAATAGACACTCTATTTTGATTGATCCTTCACATCATAAGGGTCTAGAGCTGGCATAGTATTGATCACACCATAGTGGGATTTGATCACCAAATCATTCCATATACAATTTCAGTGTACAAATAATATGGTTGAATATGAGGCATTGTTTATAGGGCTCTATCTTGCCATACAGTGGGATATTCAAAGATTAAATGTCTATGGAGATTCATTTCTAATCATAAATCAAACAATGGATCAATATCAAACAAGAGATGATAATCTTGTTCCTTACAAGTAAATTGTTGATAACCTTAAAACACATTTTAAATCTTTATAGTTTGAGCAAGTTCCATGAGTCAACAATAGATCTATCAATGCCATGGAAACAATTGGTTCCATGATTCAAATGCATGATAGTGTTAAAGAGTATAAGTTCTTGATTTAAAATCTTCTTCAACCAGCACATATTCTATCAAATTCAGAGAGGATATGCACCATTGTTGATCCTAATCCCTCACCTAAGTTACCATGGTACCAAGAGTTTTATAAATATTTCCAGAGCCATGTATTTCCTACCAACCTTTTCAACAACCAAAAAAAACTATTCCTTCATCACTTAACATGTTATATCCTCCTTGGAAACATGCTTTATCAAAAAGGCTATGATGGAATGCTTCTTCATTATTTATCTTTGGGAAAATCCAAGCTGGCACTAAAGGAGGTTCATGAAGGAATGTGTGGGTTCCATACCAATGGTGTAATCCTAGCAAAGAAACTTCTTAAAATAGGATATTATTGGCCCAAAATGGAGACAAATGATTGTAATTATGTAAAGAAGTGTTTTCCTTGTCAGTAGCATGGTAACTTGATACATGCACCTTCCTTATCATTGTAGCTGATTACAACACCATGGCCATTCATAACATGGGGTCTCGATCTCATTGAGAAAATTAGCCCAACATATTTAGATGTCCATAAGCACATTTTGACTACAACCAAGTACATTATCAAGTGGATTGAGGCCATTCCTCTCACTTATGTTACTAGGAAACAAATAGCCAAATTCATTTATTATTATATCATCTGTCGATATGGCATCCCAGCTTATATTATATCCAATAATGGTAGATCCTTTGTAAACCAAGATGTGAAACATCTTTGTACAAAATTCAAGATCAAGCACAATAAATCCACTCCATCTAACCCACAAGGTAACAGATAAGCTGAGGCATCAAATAAAACCATTCTAGCCATCTTTAAAAAGATTGTCAATGATGTTCGCCATAATTGGCACTCACAACTTTTTTATACCCTCTGGGCTTATAAAACCAATCATTGCACCCCAATTTTATCTATTCTTTACTCCCTTATTTTTCTCACTAGAGTTATCATCTCAATCGAGATTGAGATCCCATCATTAATAATATCACTGGAGCACATTAAAATAATAAAGACTATAGAGCCTCACAGTTGTAAGAATTAGAACTTCTTGATGGTAAGCATTTGAATACCCTAGAAAACTTGTAGGCCTATCAAAATAGATTATGGATAATTTAAAACAAATGCATTCTCCCTTGATAATTTGAGATTGGTGACTTAGTTATGAAAGAGAACCAGAAGAATGTGAATGTTGAACCCAAAAAGAAAGGCAAGTTTTAGCCTAATTACTTAGGACCATATATTATCATAGTGAACTATAGATTAGGAGCATATCGATTGGCTAAACCTAATGGTGAATAAATTTCAAATCCCATGAACATCATACACCTTAAGAGGTTCTATGCATGAACAACTTTGAACCATTATCTATAAGACCCCTGACTTGGGGGCAATTTGTGTTATCATAATTTTGTCCTGCCCTTTTATCTTACCTTAAACACATTTTATACTACCTTGGTCTACTTTTCATGAATCCCAATAGTAAAGGTTAAAAACCCTTGGCACTTTGAACACATTCTTCATATCATTCTAGATTGCTCTCTTCGAGAAGCATATTCCTTGTTTTGTCTAGGACATGTTATAAGCTTGAACACTTTTTGTCCCTTGACTCATTATGATATTGATTATGTCTCATGAACATTATGAACATCTTCAATAGTAGTTGTACAAAGTAGTTCAGCCAAGATTTTTCTTTCTTATTTTATCAAGAACCTTACTCTCACCAATTTGTGAGCATCGGCCATTGTATCTAGCTTATTTATCATGTTGGAACCTCTACTCTCAGGATGTGCATCTCCTCAACTAGATGGTCCCACCTTGTACATATCTTATCCCAAAAACACCAAAAACATTAGAATAGGATCCACAAAAGAACAAAAACATTATCCCATGCTTCTGTACATTTGTACATTCTCATTCTACCATGCTATGCTCTTTCCATTTTACAAGCATATAAACAATACTTTATTTCATCTTATCCCATGCACTTGCCATTTTTCAAGGTCATTATTTTTCATCTCATCAGCTTCTTGTTTACTAGACCATTCTCATTTGTTTATCATATCTTCCATTTCTTCTATAACATTAATCATGTTGGTCTGATCATCATTTTTCTTCTATCCAATTTCTTGGGAGAATTACATTTGGCCTGAAGTTCATGTTGGAACATGCATCCATGGAACTATGTAGGCAGTATCCATTTGTCTTATACATCTAGAGTCAACTCAGCTAATTCCTTATTTTTCTTCTCTTCCCCCATTTCTTATGTCATTGTTCCTCTTTAATTAGGGAATAATTATCATGTCATTGTTATTTGTTATGATGTGGTGAAAAGTAACGCCTCTACCACACATGCATGAACATTTATCTTTAAATTACACTAACTTGGTTTTTGTTTGTGTGTGTTTATGTGAGTTTTCTTGGTGTTTTGTTGTGTTTTCTTAGTGTTATATTGTGCTTTTTCACCTCTCCTTTTATTTCTTCTTATTTTCTCTTTTTACTTCTTGTCTCTTCTTGGTCTTGTGTTTTCTTGATTGTTTTTTTTCTTATCTCTTTCGTGTTTCAGAACATCTTGATGATTCACAAGGATCTCGAATGTTTATATCTTAATCCTATGTTATTATGTTGTTCTTAGACTATTTTGTTTATTTGATTGTTATTGGTGTCTTTATTTTATATTTTATTTTTCTTTTGTGTTCAAGAATGCCTTGATGGTCCATGTGGGTATTGATTATTCATATCTTGGTCTCATGTCATTAAGATGTTCTTTCCATTTGTTTTTAAACATTTTTGTTCTTACTTGAGTCTTGATAGATCACATCTTGATTTCAAGTTAGGTTCATTTATATTTGTCTTTTTCTTTGTCTTTGCTTTTTTGTTTTTGTTTAAATGTAAATTATTGTAACTCTAGTTTTGGTCATTGTTTTACCATTATCTTTAGTTATAGATATTCACATTTGAACTAGCACAGTGCAATTGGAATCTTAGTCACTCTAAGTTATTCATACTTATCATACCTAATTTATTTTGCTATAGTAAGCACTTTGTGCTCAGTTCTCAATGTCTTAACATCAATATCAGCTCTAATGAATGATTTTCAAGAACACTTTGCAAAACATAGGCTCATGATATAGAATTAGGCTTCTAGGTAGCATGCATTTTAGGCTTCTTTGGCTATGCTTAGGTGTGCATCTCTTTGCATACATTATGATTCTAATCAATTTTGGTCATTTTTCATCATTCCTCATTCCATTCTCTCCCAAACTTAGGTGAATTACATTGGCCTAAAGTTCATGTTAGAACATGAGTCCATGGAACTATGTAGGTAGCACTCAATTTCTATAGAGGTCATCTTGACTATCTCCATTCTTATTTTCATCTCTCTCATCACTTTGTGCATTCTCATATGCTTGGTTTTATATGACTTCCTAATCCATTACACCATTTCATGTACATTTGTGCTCGCACAATTTAACCTATCTTTTTGGTTATATCCTTGAGCTATTTTTTCTTGCCAATTACCCATGCTGGAGCCCAACATCTGAACCACATCCAAATCAAATCAATTATACATGGGAAAAATCATTATTTATTCTTTATCAATGATCAAGATTCACCCTACTGGGGCACAACTTTTTATCATGATCAAATTTATCTTGATTAATTCATATATTATTATTATCTTCTCTTTAGAGACCCCATTCTAGTGGTGTTTCCCTTCCTAAAGCAAAATGTTCTCCCTTTTCCTCTAATTATAAGCTCTCCACATTGAATCCCATGATGGAAATATTTTAGTATGCAACTTGTCTTAGGATTGATTAATTCCATAAGTGCACAGCTTGTACTCTCAAATTAGGTACATTTATAGTGTGTCCCTTACATTTATGGATTATATCTTTCCCATTCCCCCTATCTTTGGGGCCTATTATACCTCCTAATTATATTTTAATCATTGATGGTAATCACATGTGCAAGTATTATCTCATCTGGATGTGACCTATTCCATGGGTTAATCTCTCACTTTCTCTCTCTTTTCAAGAGTCCATCCTTCTCTTTCATCCTAGTATGTCCTCTCGAGGGGGCATCATGGGTCTATTCCAATTTCTACTTGAAAACTCTTTTTTTTAAAATATGTTGCTTCACCTGAATGTCTTGTTATTCCTTCTCAAAAAGGGGCAAAATGGAGACATCTAATTCCTAACACCATTTATGTTGAAATTGTCAATCTTACTCGAATTGCACTCAAATGCACATTTTAGGTCAAAATCCATAAAACATGCTAAATGGTTTGAACTCGTCATTTACAAGTGCCAATTTAGGTTAAATTATCCCTAAATGGGGTAATGCAATTTATGGGCCAACTAACTTTGATCAATTCATTTTGAGTCAAAATGACAATTTTGCCTTTTGTGCTCTAGATCACTCTTTTCTCCTAATTTCATTGGTCCATGCCACGTACCTTTTTTATTTTGTGTTAGAAACATCCTAAATGGAAATATGGTTCTGGTGCATCTAATGTCACCTTATAATTCTTCCTGCATCAAATTACAACTCAGTAATATGACTTTCTGACCATTTTGATTAATTGAGGGCCATTTTTTAAATAATTCCATAGATGTTGATTAACTTGTTTAAGGCTAATTAATCCAAATCAAGAGCTTAAGTGGATTTTCCATGAGAGTTGTTGAATATTTCTTTTTGAAAATTGATTCCTATTAACTACATCATTAGGTGACATCATTTCTTGGGAAGACATCTCTAGGACATAAATGCCATAAATATCAAGATTATGGGTCACCCATGCCTAGTTAATGTTTCCCATGCCTCTTCAATACCCCTTCTTCCAAGGTCATGATGAATATAATTATAGATTTAATTCCAAATATTAGGATTATTTATGGCCAGACATCTCAATCTTAAGATAGATGATCATGGTTGATCCTGACCAATCTCAAAAATCTATAAATAGAGAGGCCATGGACATGAATTTTAGGGCTTGAATATTGCAAAGTTATAATGTTAAATTTTTTCCACAAGGTTTTTCATTTGATCATAGGTTTTGCTTGAAAGCTTCATTAATAAGCTAGTTTAGTGATTTGGAATCATTAGCCTAGGTTTTATGGAGTGTTCTTGAGGCATTGGAGGATCTTACCACCATTGTTGACAAATATAAGGATGATTCATCAATGGAGAACATGTTTTTGAGCCACATGGGTATGGTGAATCCATTTGGGAAGGTAATATGGTGTTGTTTATTTCATTTGTTTATTGCTATCCTTTGTAATTTCCATAGGAATAAATAGGTTTGGTTAGTTATTTATTTATGTATGTTTCATTATTTATGGACTAATGCTTGACTAACTTGCTTTATAATCCTCTCTACAGTATATGTATAAACCTAAGGACCACACCAACTACACATGAAAAGTTAGGTCTAGTGTGATTTAGATAGACGATACTACCAATGAGATGTAGATACAAGGTAGCATCAAACAATAGAGAAGAATAGTCATCCTTAAGATTGAATCCATAAATAAAGGGAGTCATAGTTAGCTTTTAGTTGGCCATGTGAAACAATGCAAGTAAATTGAGAGCATAATTAGATTGTGCAATGGTGATCCCTGAATTAGAATGTGAGATATCAATCCTAAGGAAATAGTTAAAAAAATCCAAGTCATTCATGGATAAGTTGTCATGTAAATTAGCATTCCTTATTTCAATAGAGGATTAATAACTCCTTATGATCAATAAGTCATCAACACACTAAACTAGAATTAGAAGTGATTCATCCTACCATAAAATGTAAACATTTGGATCAAAATGGCATCTAGTGAATTCAACAATGAGAAGGAAGGAATTCATCTTGTCATACCAATCCTAAGGGGCTTGCTTAAGGCCATGATAAATTTTTGAAGTTTATAAACTAAGGAAAAATCATACACAAAACCCTTTAGTTATTCCATATATATCTCCTCCTCAAGATCATTTTGAAGACATGAACTCTTTACATATATCTAATGAACCTCCCAATGATGAGTTAGGGCAATGATAAGAGTGAGCCTGATAAAGTTAATATTTGTGACTAGTGTCAAAGCTCTTGATATATTCAATGCCATGAACCTGATAAAAACCTTTTGCAACCAATCATGCTTTGAACTTATCCATTAACTCATCTATTGAAAAAAAATTGATAGATCCATCTAAATTGAGCAAGTGTCCTTTCCTTAAGAAAAGGTAAAAAATCCCATGTGTGATTCCTAATCAAATAACTATACTCATCATGCATATTTGTAGCCCACTCAAGATTGTCTCATGCCTCACAAAAATATTTTGGATCAGAAGCAAAGGTAATAAAGATATGTGGAACACCCTAGAATTATGTGTGTGTCTATTTGGTATCTAATGGATCCTCAACCCAATCACCTACACCTTGTAGTATATGTCTAGCCCAAAGAGGACCTGAAGTCAAAGAGTTAGGAGGAGATTCTTCAACCTCTTAAAATTTATTGGGAGAGGAAGGAGGTGAATCCTTAACTCTGGTATCATCATCTAAATTGGAAGAATAATACTCATCATTAGGAATCTACTAAGGCTAATTTGAAAAAATTATCATCAAATCTTAGTGAGTCCAAGAAGCAAGAAGAAGTGTCAAGTATGGAGTCTAAAGGACCCTCCTAAAAATGAACACTCATCTCAATGAGTAACTCATGTGTGGTAAGATGAAGTTATTATACCTTAATATGATATGGATACCCAATGAAGATTCAAGGCTTACTCTATGGATCCATCACCTTACATTTATTATTAAGAATGCATGCCATATCTAAAGATCAAAAATATTGAAGTGTTTAATTGTGGGTTTATAACCACTCCAATCTTAAAATAGAGTGATTCTTTTCAAGGATCGATGAGGAACGTAGTTCTATATATAATATGCATAGTTAATGGCATCTACACAATATTGAGGTGTAATATATTTTGAGTGTATCATATATTTTTCCATTTCCTTCAAAGACATGTTTTTACAATTTACCACACCATTCTATGAAGGAATTATGGAAGTGTCCATTGTAAATCAATCCCCTCTGAAGTGTAAAACTACTCAAAATGATGGTTGACATATTCACCATCATTGTCTATGAGCAAAACCCAAATGGTTTTTCCAGATTATCTCCACAAAAGCCTTGAAGTCTTGAAAATAATCAAAAACCTTAGACTTATGTCAAAAAAACTACTCCCAGATATACCTTGAAAAGTCATCAATGAGGGTAAGAATATATAGTCTTTTTAAATGAAAGATTTAGAAATTGACTAAAAATATCACTGTGAACAAGCTCCAAATTTTATTTATCTCTTGATGATTTTTATTTGTCATAATTCTCTTCAGAATGTTTACTAAGTATGCAACCCTGGAAAACACCATCATAAAAGTGGACACAATTCAACCCTCTAACCATACCATACTGATTGAGTTTATCCAAGTAGTGATAGTTAATATATCTAAATCGATCAATGTCATTACTTACTCACCTCATCTAACTGAGTGAATAATGCAATAAACGGGTGATCAAAAATAAAGAATTAGAAGGTGTATAACTATGATTAGTGATTTTTTTCCAAATTGTCACTATAAAATCATTATGCAACTCCCTAATAACCACAAAATCTAGGGTAAACTAAACTCTCTTACCTGAGCCAATATGAGTGATCTGATAAAAAATAGGAGATTATTTGATGGTGAAGGAACAAATAAAACATCCTAGAATATTCTATCACTCACTTAAACACATATTCTCCCACAAAATTATATATAATTATCATCACCCATCAAAATAGAAGGCATAGAACATGGATCCAAGGATGAGAAAAGGTCATGTGATGAAGCCATGTGATGTGAAGCTATAGAACCAATTACCTATGTGGAAGGTTGGGATGCAACTATAATTAGGTCCTTTCCCATTAATTTACCCTTACCACTATATTTTTCCTTAGAGTAATCCTAATTTTACTAACTTTGTGTGAAAAACTCAAGGACACTTATGTTATTTTTCTCAAGAATTTTTATTAAGTGATCTATCTATTTATTCATACATTTATGTTCATCATGCCTAATTATCTTGTAATATACACATTTAACCCTATCTATCTTAGATTTGGCATCTAAATATGAGGTCTGAGTTGTTTTGAAAATAGCATTAGTTCCCTTCTTTTTCTCATTTTCCTTCTTGTTCTATTTCTTATCCTCATTATTTAAATCCTTCTATTTTTCGTGACTAACAATTAGGACATGAGACTTATAAGACTTCATTGTACCCATCTAAATAATATTATCTTGTTCCCTAGTCAATGAGGTATCAAAATAATCCAAGGACGTCATGATCCATATATATCCAATGGCACTCCTAGTGGCAAGGAAGGTAGAAACAAAAATAGAATAGTTAGGACCTAATTTAGGAAGAATTGAAATGATCAATTGTTCATCCTTTTTCTATCACATCTTGATTTATCTATAAGTTGAATAACCTATTTGATTTATGGATTATCATGATTAATTAATTTATTAACTAATATTTGATTAAGATTTATGTCACATGCTAATTATGGGACATTTTTATGTTGTTTAATTTACATGATTAATTTTCTATGAGTTAGTAATACTTTTATATTCTATACATTGTGATCATGTGTGTTAATTATACAACATTATTTTATGGATATAATTATGTTTTAGGCTAACTACCTTCAATGTTATGAGGTGTATGTAGGACAGATCCATCTCTCAGAGTGTGGAGGAGGGAGAGCATCATCAGAGAGGGTGGTTTAGATGAAGATGTTAGGGGACAATTGACAATTAATCTAGAAACACTTGCATAAATCATAGTAGTATTTCATATTGTGTGATTAATTATTTGAGTATATAATTTTAGTATGCTTTGTTTTCTATTTGAATGATTGATGTGATATTTTGTGTTCTTAGATCATTTTATGTGATTATATGATTTCACTAATCTAGTCACTTTTGATGATCATGTTGATTTGTTTGAGTGATTTCACTAATTTTATGGTCATACGTAGGTTAACTTATATGACATAATTATTTGGTTGAATGAGTGAATCTGTGTATGTTTTTGCTTATTGCACTACCTTATTGGGTATAGCTATGTATTATAATGATATGATCTTATGTATGAATTTCTATAATAAGTATAGATAGGTTTCATTATTGTTATTTGATCTATAAGATTAAGGTCATAATGATAAAAAGATTATTATTATAATATATGTATATCCTAATGTCAAAATATATTGATAGCATTATTTGAAAAAGTCATTATATTTGATTTAGTGTTGACCAAATGTTAAATATTCATAATATATATTAGACAATGATTATTTTGTTAATGATTTAGGGAAATCAATGTGTTATCATTATGTTTGTGGATGACTTGGTAACATTAAACAACAGTCTTTCAACACATATTTGTATTAACCATGCTACATAGTTGATATGTTAAATGAATAGTTGATAGTCGACTTTGCATGAAAATATAATGATTATTGATTAGTCAATATTTGAGATTACATGGAATAAACTTTGGTTATTGTGACTTGTTGTTTAGTCAGTTTTGTGAAGTTGATGATTGGAATTGTGTTAAGACAATGGCATGCATATATTATAAAGGATATAAAATGATTATTTTTTTAAATCAATGGAAGTTTTGAGATGATTAGGGTTTAAAATTATGGGTTCTATATATATCCATCTAAAAAAATAGCCCCATAGCCCTTTTATTATACTAAATAAATCCAAATACTATTGTTTCACTCACACACACAAATTTTATATATATATATATAGTCAACCATTTATACCAATTCTTTTTTATCCAATTTTAATCATTATTATTCAAATAAATCAATTTGAATTAGCATTTAAGCTATATGCATATGACCAAACACATACACTTAGCCGACTATGCCCATCTTGGGAATTTTGTCATAATAACTTAGAACTGACCACATAAACCTCTTCAAGAAAATTATATATATAAAACCATATACCTAGTATTTCACCAACAATGATAAAATCTTACTCAAACATAGAATAATTTGAATATGTAATAGTAATACACAATCACAGCTAAACAATTACATAATTCACATGTAATGAATACAATGACATCTTAACTCAACCATAAAACATTAACTTATTGTGTATATATCTATGCATATAGATAATTTTACAAACAAGAGTTCATCCATTTCACCTACCCATTCCCATCATATTTTGTTATGAGTTCTATCATTTTTTCCCCAATTTCATAAATAAGTAAATATATGTCGACACTGCAAATTCAAGCATGTAACTATTCAGCACTCCTTACCATCATTTGTCTATAGCTATAGTCCATATGGTATATAGGGTCTTAAGCCTATCTAAGCACTCCTTATTCCACTCAAGGCATTGTCTATAACTTCATCTTCTATGGGTTGCATAGGTATCCAACCATCAGTACACATGTTTAGGTAGTTCATAGAAGAAAACCTCATACAAAGCATCATACAGGTTATTCTAAACCCACTTCCTTGGATTTTATCATTTATAGGATGGATAATTTATCACAAAGCTATCTTCCACTTATGACAACCAACACTTGATATTTTTAATGGAGAGTCAGAGCATTGTTTTGTTGTACCATTGTAATAATAAAATTCAACATGGGTCCTGATAATGGAACCAAAATTTTGTAAAATAGGGGTTAATTCATCAAACATGGGGTTTGATGCTCATTATATTATCTGAGTTAGTTCTGGACTCATTACAACTAGGTACAAACATAGTATATTCTATAACACTCAACATTTATCACTCTTTTATGTTGGCATTAATTCACATAAGGTACCAGCCTTATGCATTCACCCAAAGTGTAGCATAGAAAGAACTGGGGCCTACATTGGGCTAGTTGTGCCATGGTGTAATATCTTGTTTATAGGACTTGGTCCTCTCAACATAGGATTTTAATAGATTCATTGGTGTAAGTCTTATCTGGGATAAGCCTGATGGTCAATAAGCATAAGCCTATTCTAAGTGACTAGTTCTAGTCATGGGGGTGCATGTTTATATTGGGTTGGTTTTATCATCTTAAGGGCATAAGCCTTTGTTTCACTAAGCTTAGTGTCATTTAGGTGCGTTGAGGAGTTAGGGAAATACTTTAGATCAAGTTCATGTTTTGTCTATAACTTCTTATGAAGGGCATCAAATCTTTAGTGCATGAATCTCCTTACACTTAGGCTATTTTGCTAAGTATGTTGATGTCATCACTTATCTTAGAGATGTCATTAATGCCATAAGCCAAAATCATGAATATACATTCTTAATATACATGATTATAAACTAAAAAATGATAGCCATTGTGCATTCAAGGATTATTAACTAAGTCATATAAACCAAAGTCCATGTCTTACTTTAACCCTTCTATTTCATTAATTAAAATTCAATAAAATGGAGTACATTAAACTAAAAATAGAGCATATGATTTTTTAGAGCTAAAAAACTACCCAAAGGCTCATAGGTGATCCTGGGTGTATACAAGCAGATCTTGAAAGGCATCTAAGCTAATCTTAATGTTAATGGTGATCAAAACTTATAGATCCAATTCTATTTCTTTAAAGCTTCACTACATCAAAGTTTCATCCCCTCGTTCACTGGTTCAAGCTATCTTTTATAGACTACAAGATCACCTTCTACTAGGGTAGAACTATGCACACTGGGTGTCAAGATAGAGCTTTATCAATCATTCTGATGGCTCCATTACCTTATGCCCCTCATGTTTTTATCACCACTTGTAGCCACTCCTTGAAGATTCCCAAGTAATCATTAAATTGGCTAGTTGTTTGCTATCTGGTGCAAGGTGTATGTTAATTCTTCCAATTGGTGTAAAAGATATCAAAATAACAATCATCCCAAATGATCACATCACACCCATATGTCTAATGAGTTAGCATAGATCCAAACTTAGTTGAAATAGGGGCCTAACATAAATGGTGTTAGGAATTGGATGTCTACACATACATTTTACTCCTCTTTGAAAGAGCATTGAAAGTAGATGAATAAGAAGTAATGGTCTTTCAAAGAAAGACCCATTTCTTAGATGAATATTAGTAGATGATGTTAGTGGTTATGATGCCCCCTCGAGGGGACATGTATAGAAGAATGAAATAGATGGCCACTTGAAAAATGAAATAATAGGTGGGATGTGATAAATATACAAGGGGATGGGTTGTGAGATGTTGAGATAGATGAGGAATAATATGAATGCAATTTGAGTAGTGAGGTATAAAGTGATTATTCCCCTAGAAAAGACACATACATAGGGAGTAGAAATGATTGTGTCATGGTTGTTGACACATCCCAAGGGGGAATCAACTGTAACATGAGGATGATGGGACAAAAGTTAATAAGCTTTCGATGTATCCTGAGTAAGGATGCATGTAAGGGAGAGTTGTAGGCTAGGAGAAGACTGATTTGATGAGATGAAGGATGAACGTAGCTCAAATCTGAAGTTGAGTGATATTATGAAGGAGATGAAAAGGAAGAATGATATGATCGAGCAACCAAAAAAATTGGTTAGTGTGATGCATCAAATCAATGAGCCATAATGTGATTAATAGTGATGATACCCCTAACAAGTACACATGCAAGGGAGTGATATATGATGATAAAATTATGGTTCTAGTCATTCCCTAATCAAAGGAGGAACCATAAACTATAAATGATGAATTGAGCAATCAGTGATAATGGACAATTGATGGAAGAGAATATGGATTTTGTGATTTTTTTAGGCCCAATCAATAGGTGTGGGTGATTGATGAAAAGGTTAGGGAGATGATTATGGGGATGGTGATTGATCAATAGACTAATTGATGAATGATTGATATTATAGCTCAAGGATCTGACTGATGTAAGATGTGAGGATAATGAGGGACATGGGAGATGTGATGACGGATAATGAGTAAAAAATTTAGAGTGGTTGAGCTATCCTTGGGCACTAAAAAGTGGCAAGTATTGCCTACATAGTCTGAAAAGACCTCAGGCTGATGTAGTTTTAATTTGATGATAGATGACAAGATAGACTAAAGGATGATAGTGACAGTGATAGATTATGATATTAGGGTGATGACAATTATTGGACATGCTATTTATTAGATTTGATGATGATTGGGTTGGGATGTTGATGTTTACAATTAGAGAGATGATAGATGATTGGTTAGAGGATATAGATATGATGAGAAAATGACTTGATGGATACTATATGAATGGACTAAGATGATGGAATTTAGGATGGGATAATATGATTATATTATTAGGATAAATGATCAAGTCATCATTTCTATAATAAGGCTCATTATCATCTAATTAATCTAATAAATATAGCACTTGGCAATATTCCTCGTGACATAGGTATGACCAAGAGGACATTGTGCCAAAGTGTAGATAAAAGGGGAAAATAGCAAACTCTACATCATTGAGGGCACCAAAAATCATCATTATAGATTTGGTGACCTCATAACAACCTCATTCATTTCTAAAGAGACACGATGAAACCAAACTCCAAAGATAAAGACAATCAAATATTTACATGATAAAAGACATGCAAATAAGCCAAATAGAATAGATAAATAACACACACAAGTAGCTACATGCAAATGTCATAATGTCTTATCTAGTGATTGGATGAGTGATTTTGTGATGGGCTGGACTAGGATGGTCATGGTGTGATTATGGACTTAGGATAGACTTGAATTTGGAACAGACTAATGATGATGATTACGATTAGGAATTAAGTAAGGGAATGGATGTGGATATGTATTTTGAACTAGGTAAGTGACTTGGATGAGGATTTGGGTATGGGGACTTAGATTTGGATTAGGATATGGATATAGAGGTTTAGATGAGATTCATATGACTAATTAGGTGAAAGTGAGACTAGGTCAATACTAGCTCAAGATAGAGTAGATTTGACCCTGGTTTAGAATAGGAGGATGGATGATGTGATTATGAAATATGAAAGGCATGGAGATGGATGAAAATAGGGGAAAAGGCATAAGATAATACATCATGGACTATTTTTTGCTTTTTTAAATTTTATGATTTTTAGGGTTTTGGAATATTTCACTTTTTAGGACTTTTTGGAATATCAATATACAAATGGGCTTATTAACAAAGTGAATACCAAGCCTAGCAACCAAGATAAGGATGAATGGATGAAATAATGGATGGGATAGAAAAAAGGATGAGGATTATGCTAAAAAGGGGTAGATGAAATCATCATGTAAGAACTAGATATCTTTTGGTGTGAGTGTTCATTTTAGGATATGCCAAGATGATTCCATAACATTTTTTAAGACATTTTTCACTCCCTTACAAAGGTCAAGATTGGAAGAAATGAGCGACATAATAGGATGCATGAGAGGGATATGATATGGATGGGATGGATAAGGATGGGTTTGATGGGTGAAAAGGATAGATTTTACCCCTAAGTGTTGAGGTAAAATGCAGACAATAGATTATTTTACATGACATCAAAAACTAATTTTCATCATGGTACTTTCCCAAGGCACTAGAAGATTGGTTTTCACTATTAGATGAATGATTTTTTCTTATTGTATGTTTATTTTTTGATTTTTTTGATTTTTTGATTTTTTGATTTTTTTAATTTTTTATTATTTATCATCTCGATTTATTGGATATGGGTAAGATGAAATAATGCTGATATTATATAGATCTTCAATTGACACCTATTTAGAAGATATGTGATGCTAATACCATGTGATGGATGTTATATTCTTGGATGTCCTAGTGGACTTTATTGAATCTTGATTTAAAGTCTTCTAGACATCACAACTAGGTGTCTTTGTAACCCCTATGAGTGACAATGTTTCCCAGATATTTGAGATATGGTATGGATGGAATCATGTTGTGATTATGTGAATGAGGGATATGATCATGATGGATGATATAATGAGATGGTAAGAAAAAATGGAATTTGATAATTGCATACTCTATTGGATATGGTGGAGGCGATTATTTAGATTGGTGCCATGAGATTAATGGATCCAAAACCTTTTGATTTTCTAATTCTTTGATCCAAACATTAAGAGGATGGTTAGCCATATGATTATTATTTTTTACATTATTTTGATGTGTTGATTTTTAATTTTGATTTTGAATTTATTTGCCTCCTAGTGCCTGATTGTGGGCTTCACTAGAGGGAAGTGACTTTTGACTAGATAAATGATTTTAATGTGGATAGATCCCTAACACTTCAAGGATATCTATACTAGGGGATGATTATTTATGACTTATCTAATTATAAGACTTATCTTGAATTTGATTAATTAGATTTGGATCATAACAAGCTTGATGATTTGACATTATTAACTGATTATGGACTTAGATCTTTGTATAGCAGGCACATGATATTGCATGAAAAGGGGAATCCAATAATGCATATTCATGTTTACCCCCTTCATGGAGTGGGATGTATCTATTATAAAGGTGATGTGGATGATTAAGGATATGTGGTGGATTAAGAGGATAATGGGTAGCATAATCCTCATAAAGGTCACTAGGATCCCCTAGCCTCAACTTCAGATAAAGTGTCCTCAAGAATCTCAAAAGGATCACTAAGACTCTTGGGAGAATTATCATCTAAAGTTGACTCATATCCATCTCGATGGTCTTTTACTGATAAAGAATCTAAGAACTATGATTTAATTTCATCATCCTATGATGGATCAAGATCCACGCCTTCTAATTGGTTGGCATTAATGACATATTCAAAGAGATAGGTGTCAACATGACCTTCATAATCTACAAGGGATGATGATTCTAACATGATTTCTAATTTAGATGTTGTCAAACATGATCCTGACCATTCTGATGTAGAATCTGATAGAAATTTTGATGAGATGATGTAGCCTATAAATGATTTTTGGGTAGGGACCATATTATTGTCCACAAGTACCTCTTTCACCTTAGGTTTGTGAAGGGATGATTTAGGATTAATATATTTATGAATATGTGGGATATGATATGAAAAATACATAGGGATGGTCTGATCATGGATGGTTATGGGATGGATGGGACTAAAATCATGACCTTGGTTAGGGAAGAGAGAAGCTTGATTATATTTAGGAAGTAATTATTGGTATACACATTGTTTCACACTCTTAGGCATTAATAGATTGGATGTTGGAAGCAAAATGATTGAGAGGGGGGTGAATCAGTCTTCAATACTTTAAAAAATCTTACTTAAGCATTCATAGATCATTTAGACAAGCATATACATCTTAAAAAGCATAATCACCAATTCACAAGAGCATGAAACACAAAAACACAATATATATATGTGGGAAACCCTCAAGGGGAATAAAATACACTAAAACATAGCTTGGATAACTTATCCTATAATATTGTGAATAAATTTAGTTGATTACCAACCCAAAAATGAGCACTATGTTGTGTGAATATTTTTTCACCAACTAAATGATGGGCAAAATAGGTTGTTTCAACCATAGCATAAAGAGATTGGTCAACCAAATGTGGAGGTTTACCACATCAAAAGAGGACAAATCTCTCCTCTCATCAAGGAGAGGTTCCCTATAACTATAAGGTGTTATATACTATATATAAGATGAAAATAACACTCAAGGTAGGATAACACCATCCATCTCTCTTTTTTTAGAGATGATGTTCATAGACAAAGGAGAAAATCTTGGTGAAATGACAGGAGGCACTTCTCTTCTTTCAGAAGTGGTCTACAACAAATAGCAAGAATTATTTTTGGAAAGTAAAAGTAACTTTAATAGGGTGCAATAACCAGTAGAATGAGGTGTAGCACAAAGTCTCCACCTCAGATACCAAAGAGTGAAATATGAAGGACAATGGGGGCACAAATTTGTCCCAAGATCCTTTACATAGAAACAAACTAAAAACACACACACTAAAGACAAGTGTGGCAGCACAAAGTCTCTCCACAGTTGGCTTTAGGACACCCTCCTGATTACTTCCACTAGTTTTGCTTATTTAATTAAATGGACAAGAACACATTCAGAAAATAGACATAAGAACAATTTCCTCAACAACACAAGCTATTTCAGCACAAAGTCTGAAAGGTCACTTGCTTACTCATTCAAATAAAAAAATATGATTAACAATCTGAGCTCAAAGTCTCAGTAATCACCTTTCAATTGGGGTAGAGTTTTGCTTCTATAATAGAGAGATCTCCCTTTTGTATAAAATAAGAGATTAAAATATATAGTAGCCAAGAAATACTTGGTGCTTTGTTTCATGGAAAGGCCCATGCTGCATTCAATGCCTTGAATGCATTTTTAGTTCTGTCAAGGAGCCATGCTGGAACAGGGCATTGGCCTTGACTTTGGTGTACAAAAACATCTCAAATGTCTTTTCCTCAGCATGGGTCATCTAGTTTGTCTTCTAATATGTATTCAATTGTCCACTCACTTTTATTCCAAGGGAGAAAATAGGTTGTGCCTTTTAATGTTTGCACATTCAGATGTCTACTTGGTGGACTATTCCACCTACTAGAAAAACTCCTGCACAGATATTTCTAGTATTTTTCTTTTGTTCCCTCTTTCCTTACTATATTTTGTCCTTTTCTTCATGATTAGAGCTCTCAGGTTATCTCCTTTCATTTTTGTAGGCTCTTTTATCTTCTTCTTCAACTATTTGCTGAGCTTGGTTCTTCAAGTTCCATGCCATATTTGAAAATAAATGGGCATTTAATTACATTGAATTTGACGTCCACAGGGACATCACTGGTTGTTGGTCACTTGAACCATATTGAAACTTGAATATTTGAACTTTGAGAGTTCATTGGTTCCATGGTTTAACTGCTCAGGTGGTCTAATCATCTCCTTGATTAAATCTCTTCTTTAGTTCAATCACTTTCTTTCCTCTTCGGTTGAACCATCTCCTTGAACTTGTCTCTAGAATCTTCCACTTCCTTCCTTCGCTTGAAGCTTCCTTAAACCTTTGAACCTTTGAACCAATGAACTTTGAACCAATTTGGTTCAAGGTTCAATGGTTCATTCTCTTTCTCATAGTCCTTTGTTCTTCTAAGTCTCTCAAACTTTAAAATTCCTTTGGCTTTCTATCTTTGAAACCCATCGAAGGGAATGTGTCCCTTTGGGCCTTGAGAATGGTCCATTTTGTGGTCATCGAAATTCCCCCACAAGGGTACTTGCCCTTCAGGGTCCTTTAGGTAGCCTTGTTCCTCTACCTTTGTTGCTTTCTATTGGGCCTTTCAACATTCCTTGAGACAAAATGTCTGAAGGAATTCCTTCAGACATTTTTTTAAGGGATTTCTCTTGTGAAATCTTACCATAGAAAATCTTATCAAAAGATATCCTTTTGTTCCTTTTGTTCCCTACCCTCCGTGAGGGAACTTATCCTTCAGGCTTTGGGAGACTCCTTTGAACCTTGAAATTGAATCAACTGATTGAACCAATAATGGTTAAACGGTTTAATGGTTCAATACTGTGTTCCACTCATTCAATTGACCACTTTGAACCATTTGATTTGAACCAATCGACTGAAATAATTATTTGAAATTTATTGAACTCATTGAACCTTTGAACTTTGAACTCTTTTGGTTCAAATTTCAATGGATTAATGGTTCAATCTTTCTTCTTTGAAGTCTTCTTTTCATTAAGTCTTTTGAAGCCATTGAACTTTCTAAAGTGGTTAAACTTTGAACTTGCCAAAGCGGTTAACTCTTTAAGTCTACCGATTTCATTGAACTTTTAAACTCGTTGAACCTTTGAACCTTTAGAGGTAGGGTTAAATGGTTCAATGGTTCAATGGTTCATTCCATTTGTTTGAATCCTGTCGATGGACATTTTGGTTGAACCTCGACGTCGAACCAACCTTGAAATAGCCTAAGTGTTTGGAACTTGTCCCTTTATGAGAGCTCACTTGTTGAAGTTGTTGAACCCATTGAACCTACGAGTTCCTTAGCTAAAAAATCTTGAATAATTGGAGAATTTTAATACTCAGAACATTTTTTGAGAAGGGAAGAGAGAATTTTGGTCTGCAGGACCCAAAATAGTTGATATGTTGTCCCCAAAGACAAGTGATAGATTTTGGGAACAACAGCTGGCTCTATTTGGGGAACTTCTATTGATTCTAAAAATAATCAAAGGGAGTAGAATCTAGAATCTCTAGTGCCTTTAAGTATGCCATTGGGCTATGGAGTCATGCTACCCAAAAAGAAAGGTGCCAAAAAGAAATGAAAATGAAAAAGAACCAAATAGAACTAAAGACTATACAAATATACATATGTACAATTGATGTCACCTAATACTTCAAGGATTGAAGTACTTCAGATGTTGCCCACTATGAGGTAGTGAAAAGGGTGCCATCTTGATACTTCAATAGGAAATTGTTTTCACCATTGAGTTGATGAATAGTAAATGGGCCTCTCCATAGAGAATTGAATTTCCCATTCATTCCCTTTGGTTCTTTTTACTTATCCCAAAATAGAACTTGATCACTGATCTAAAAATTATGGGCTTTTGCTTTCTAGTCGAAGAGCTTCTTCACCAGGCTTTGATGTGTAATAATTCAGTCCACCACCATGGTTCATTGCTCATTCAGTTCAGTCAAGCACATGATCCTCTTATCGATGGAGCTTTCATATGTCTGATCTTCAACCACCTTTGCCAATTTCAATGCTGGTAATTCTAGGGTGATTGGTATCTTTACATTAAGACCATATAAAATTTGGAAAGGTGACATACCTATTACCCTCTTGGATGTAATTTTGTCTACCCATAAAGCATCAAAAAATGCTTTATGTCAAGTTCGTTGGTTGTCATCTACCAGCTTCTTAATGATGGTCACCAGGTTATTGTTTCTTGATTTTGCTTGGCCATTCCCTTATGGAAAATAATCAGAGGAGTGGGAGAGGGTAATCCCATAATAAAAATAGAACTGAGTAATCTCATGGGAAGAGAAATAGGCTACATTATCTATCACAATCTTGGTTGGGACCCCAAACCTGGAAATGATGTTTTCTTTGAGGAAATTGCATACTACTTCTGAAGTAGCATGCTTGGCTGGAATAGCTTCCACCCATTTAGTGATGTAATTTGTGGCTATGAGGACATAATCATGTCTAGCACTTGAAGACAAATTTACAGCACCAATGGAATCAATTTCCCATTGTTGAAATGGCTCTTTTATTACCACTGGCTAAAGAGGCAAAGCAACTAACTTGGGTCTTCCAATGAACTTTTGGCATAGTTCACATCTTCATACCCATTTTTATGCATCTTGAAATAGAGTAGGCCAATAATCAACACTCTTAACCAAGTTAACCAACACTCTTCACCTCAAAAGAAATACATTTGGCCTGATGTTCTATTTGGATTCATATCCATGAAATTATGTAGGTAGCATCCACTTATCACATGCATTTAGAGTCAGCTCAACCATCCCCTTCTAACCCATACCCAATCCACCCATGATTTCACCATGTCCACCTTAACGTTGGTTGCTTCTAACCTAGAACATTGATGTGTTTTGCAAAAACATTTGACCATAATGACCAACTTTACCATGTTGAACTTTTCAACATTTACACCACCTTATGTATGACCCAACCAATTATGTTATTTTTTAGGAGAACTTCCTACCCTAGATACTTGCGACCAACATTGAACCTATCTAGATGACTTGATAGGCCTAACTTGATCAGCTATGACCAATGTTATAGATTGGTTATCCTTATCACATGTATTTCTAGAATTGACCTTATTATTACTAATATTGGTAGCTTTAATCTTTACACAATTTTTATTATCATGCTTAGTCACATTTTGTACACCCATTTGCATTTCATATACCCAATTGGCTACCTTGTGGTACCACCTAGTGCCTCCCCACCAACTACTTACCAAACCTACATCTGATTTGGCCTTCCCTCATTGACTCTTTGATTTTAGGAGGAATACCTCCTCCGATACTTAAATCACCCTGACCTTCAACCAAGTGATTCATTTTTATTTTACAGCTTTTTAACTCAAAGCTACATAACAAAAAGGGCCAAAATGTAGACACTAGAAAACTATGCACTTGAAGTTTTTAGTGACTAAATACCTTATGACCCCCTAAATACCCCCTAAACCTTCTTAACCATTAAAAAAACCCTCTTCATCCAACTAAATCATTATTTTTCTAGTCACATAATACTATTTGAAATTACTATTCAAAAGTACTATTCACTATCATTATTCATTGTGGGACCCACTATCACTATTCATGATGACATGGCAAGTGGCATGGCATGTGACATGGAAAGTGACATGGAATGTGACATTGCAAGTTACATGGAAGGTTATTTGGGAGGTGATATGGAAAGTGACATGGCTTAGAAGTGATGTGGCTTGATATGGGACATCATACCCCACCTGGGACCCTTCCCAAAGTATTTGATGACCTCATTTAAGAATCACATGGGTAGTTATAGGCGTAGAAAAATGTCCTCCATAGGATATATTATGGAAGGACTCCAGAAGTTGGTTCTGCTACACTTTATCTATGCATCGAAGGAATACCCCATCAAGGTTCCTCTTATATAGCCCGTTGTCCCACAAGACAAAATTGGTAGCTTTTAACTTAACAGTCCTCCTTTCTTTACAAGACAAGTGAGTAGGACACTCAACATAGGTAAGGAAATGAGTAATATTTGGACACCACTCATTCATGGTGGTGACAAAGAGGACTGTTGGTGTGTCTCTCACTTTTGTTTCTTCATGCCCTATTTCTTTTAGTTTATTATCAGCAATCAATTGGCAGAGACCCCATCCCTACACAAGCTTCACTGGTTTGATAAAAAGATCAAACTCTTATATTTTAGAAATCTAATTGACCCTTTTGGTTTCAAACTCCTGCTAAGTTAATATGGATTTGACTGTAGTATCAGGAACTAGGGAAATAATGTGTGAATTCAAGATGTAAAAATGGAAGTGCTTTACTACCTTTACCACTGCATAAGAATGCTTCTCCAAATTTGAATATTTTAGTTCATGAGATTTGAGAGGATAGCTCATGAAGGATATGGGAGACTCCACACCTTCTTTGTTTTGTTGAACTATTATTGTTGAAAGTGTGTGCTCAGAAGCATAACTATACATTGTGAAACCTTTGGTGTAATCTAGACAAATCAGAATTAGAGTGTGGGTGATAGCTGTCTTGATGTCTCAAAATGCCAATTTGCCTTCTTTAGTCTAGCTGAAAGTGGCCTTTCCCTTCATCATGTTTACAATATGGTGAGTCTTCTCTGCGAACTCAGGGATGAACCTTCATAAAAATTCACCTTTCCGAAGAAAGAGTGAACTGCAGTCTTACTTGTGGGTAGAGTAAGCTCCTGGATGGATTTGACTCTTTTTGAGTTAATATTTATGCCTTCTCAAGATACAATGTGTCTAAGAAGTTTCCCTTTAGTAACCCCAAATACATACTTCTTGGGATTTAGAAAAATGCCATTCTGGTGACATCATTCTAGCACTTGCTGCAAATGGCACACATGATCAGGATGATTCTTGGAAAAGACTATTAAATCATCAAGGTACACCATAATGAGCTTACCTATTTCATCTTTGAAAGCAAGGTCCATTGCTCTCTAAAAAGTGGTGCCAGCATTTATCAAGCTAAATGGCATTCTTCAATATGCAAAGGTGCCCCAAGGTGTGGTGAAGGTAGTCTTATGCTGGTCTGCTTCACCAACTTCTACACGATTGTACCCCGAGAAGCCATCCAGTATTGATAACATCTCTGAACTAGTCACCATCTAAAGGACTTGATCCATGATGGGCAGAGGGTAGTTATCCTTTAAGGATGACTGATTTAAATTTTTGAAGTCCATGCAGAGGCAAATTTTGCCATTCTTTTTTCTCACAAGGACTATGTTTGCAATCCATGTGGAATGATGGATTGGGAAAATTATTCTAGTGTTCAACATTTTTTGTATTTTAGACAGAATAGTACCTAATATCTTTGGATTATACTACCAATATTTTTCTTATAAGGCATCGATTCACTCTTGAGAGGAATTTCATGGTGAATTTCTTTAGGCCTGAGTGACTTTAGATCACCATAGGAGTATGCCAAAACATCCATGTAATGTAAAGCAGGTTAGTAAATTTGAGTTTCTCCTCTGGAGTGTAGTGCTTCCCAATGTTCACTAATTTGGGATTTTCCTTGGTACCCAAATTTATCTAATCAAACTCCTAGGAGGAGATTGAATCCATTTGTTACTATTTGATGAACCTGTCGTGTTTGTTAAACAGTTTCTCAAAGAAAACCAATCCTTTGGGAATTTTATTCCCTTTTAGTTGTAAAAATTCTTCATCTATGTTTGAACTTGTTTCAAAGACTGATTCAAGTTCCTAAGGCTCACTACCTTCAAAGTGAAGCTGTTCAAAGCTGTCTTTTTATTCTAAAAAGGTGATGATTTGGTTGTCTCCATTGAACACTTACCAATGATTGGCATTATCAGGCACACTTGGTCAAAAGACCAATTTGATAGCGTACCTATTTCCCTTAAAATTTGGGTGAGAAACCAAGAGATTTGCAAAAATAGCTAATGCATCAGCTCAGTCATTAAATTCCCTGAGTACTATAGAGATACTGAAATCATCAAAGCTTTCAATTTGATCCCACACTAGATTACGATAATGGCACAATCTCTCATTTTTTGTTTGGTACAGGTTCTTGACCTAGCAAACCACTAGCCAGCATCTCCTTTGGCATGAAAGTGTTTGACACCCTTGTCTTGAGCAGCCTTCAACTCGAGTAATAGAGATTCATACTCAGCAGTGTTGTTGGTGTTGTTGAACTATAATTTGTATGAAGGAAAAATATCTCCTTGAGGAGATATCAACACAATCCTAACTCTTGAGCTGGTAGAGCAATATCTGCCATCCAATTTGAGAATCCACACCCTATCAGAAACTAATTTTTCCTTAGATTCTTCTTTGTTTAGAGGGGAGGATTCTTTTACACTTGCTTGCATTATACCAATCCTTTTGCTATTCTATCTGAATCGATTGTCAGGCTGTCACATTCAAGAATTTTATCAGATGCCACATGAACCTCCTTCGTAGATAAGAATTAATTACTCATGCCTAAAGACTCAAATATAATTTGAGCTTCAAGCATTGATGTTTGAGTGACAACGTATTTTGCCTCCTTCTTAGGAAGCAATCTCTGCATGATGCCTTTGACCAGGATCTTCACCTCAGATAGGTCCATACTTAACTTGCCACCAACATCCCTATAGAAATTTTGCCCAAGAAGAATGTTGTATGAGGCTAGGATGTATGCCACTAAGACTGTCATCTTAATTCTCTTGTCTGAGAATATCGCAAATGCAAATTGAGCATTCTTGATTTGTCCTAGCAGTGGCACTTGTTTGTTCTCCATGGAGAAGCACCTCCCAAATGTCTTGGTTAGTGTGAGACCAAGAGATTTTACCACTTTTGCAGGCATGATATTGTCAGACGCAACTGAGTCTATGATGTAATTGTTCAACTGGTGTCTATTTATTAGTAGGGAGACATAAAATGGTTTTGTCCTCCTAAGAGCAGTAGGAGGAGCAATGGCAAGGTTATTCTAGGTAGATGTGGGAGTCACCTTTGGAACAATTGGTCCTGTAGGGATAGTTTTATTCTTTACACATTGAACTAACTTATCTAATTACTCAGGGTTAGATTACTGAAATTCAAATTCAGACATTTGAATTTTATTTTTCTTGACATGGTTGATTATATCAAATGTCTGAAATGAATTAGGAACAGGGGAAGGCAGTTCATCCTTTGGGTTTTTAGAGGGGGAGGACTGATCTACGAAATTGAAGTTGAAGGTGAAGGCATACTTGAGGTACTTACTTTTTTATTACTCATTAGGTCCTTTGGTTGGAAAGGCAGAGAAGTTTTCTGCTTAGCAAAATAAATTTCTAGTTGAGAATGCTCCTCTATTTTTTTCTTATCAGCTTGTTGGGCTGACTGGTTCTAAGACTGGGTGAATACAGCGTATGATCCATCAAACGCTTCACCTTTACTTCTGGGTTGATTCTAGAAATTTAGGAAATTAATGTTGGAGTTTCTAGTTAATTCTTCTTCTCCCTTTGTGAAGAGATTAGCGTCATCTTCTAGGTTCAACTCAGGCTGGAAGGAGAAATCAAATTCTATTTCAAGATAGCCAACTATTGAATTGGTTGGAGGTGCTTCAATGGCAAGTTTCCCTTGTAGGGGAGGAAGATGATTTGGTTGCCCTTGATTTTTAACAACATTGCCTTGATATGACTGATTAGGGAATGTCCTCCTTGGTATATCTCGATATGAAGGAGCAGAAGACATTCCTTGTGCCATTTGCTTCTTGAGAGCTAGCAACTCATTTGCCAGCTTTTACACCATTGGATCTATGGTGCCTATAGATAGATATTCTAAGGATGAAGAATATTTACCTTTGTTAGGATCTCTCCTTATCTTTCCTGCCAATATGAGATCATCTTCCACCTTAGTAGCCAAATCCTGAGCAGCAACAAGGTCTATATGGCCAGCATGTCTTAGTAGAAAACTTACTTCTGGTAATTGAGAGTTGATGAAGAAGCATTTGAGATTCTTAGTTGTTGGTTGAGTAATGGTAGGGATCTTATTCCTTAGCTTGTCAAATTTGGCAATGAAGTCCTTCATATTCATGAGGCTCTTTCTTCATTTATGTGAGTTGGGCCAACAGGGCATGCGCATCTTCTACAGGCTTGAACCTGGCTTCAAATTTGGCTTTGAGAGTGTTCCAGTGAGTCATTGACCAAGCCTGCAGATGGTAGAACTAGTCTATAGTAATACCTTGTAATGTCTCTATGAATAGCTTAACTGTTATGTCCTCATACTCGATGCTTATCATACCACAGGCTATGATGAAGGATGTAATATGTTCATCAGGATGAACTCTCTCATCACTAAAAAATTTGGAGAAATTATTCCTTGAACTGTGTGGTAGCTCATGTAGAGGTGGAATTAAATTGAGTGGGCCAAAAGAGTTACCTCAAGGGCCTTGAACTACTATAATTTGACTATTGAAGGGAGGGATAACAAATGTTTGAGGGGTATGTATTGACAAAGCTCTACTAATAGTAGAAATAGATGCTTTGCCTAGTAATGGAGACCTAAATTTTGTAGGAGGGAAACTCCTGTTTTGTTGAAGATGAGATGGTGAAGGGAAAGGATCAAAAACACTTTGTTATACCAACTCGAATACAAGGTCAATAATACCTTTAGTTCTCTAGCTTTGCATATACCGTGGATCTACTAGAGTGTAAAACCAAAATGGATAAGGAAAGGAACTGCTTCAATTTGAAGCTTGAGGCTTCAAACTATAAAAAATGTTCCCCAGTGGAGTTACCAAAAATTGTTGAGATAATATTTTGTCACCAGCTAACTGATGGGCAAAATAGATTATTTAAACCATAGCATAAGGATATTAGTCAGCCAAATGTGTAGGTTTACCACATCAAAAGGGGACAAATCTCTCCTCTCATCAAGGGGAGGTTCCCTATAACTATAAGGTGTTATATATTATATATATAAGCTGAAACTAACACTCAAGGTAGGATAACACCATCCATCTCTCTTTTTTTAGAGATGATATTCGCAGACAAAGGAGAAAATCTTGGTGAAATGATAGGAGGCACTTCTCTTCTTTCAGAAGTGGTCTACAGTAAACAGCAAAAATTCTTTCTAAAAAGTAAAAGTAACTATAATAGGGTGCAATAACTAGCAGAATGAGGTGTAGCACAAAGTCTCCACCTTAGCTGCCAAAGAGTGAAATATGAAGGACAATGGGGCACAAATTCATCCCAAGATGCTTTACATAGAAACAAACTAAAAACACACACACTAAAGACAATTGTGGTATCATAAAGTCTCTCCACAATTGGCTTTAGGACACCTTCCTGATTACTTCCACTAGTTCTACTTAATTAAATGGACAAGAATGCATTCAGGAAATAGACATAAGAACAATTTCCTCAACAACACAAGTTATTTCAGCACAAAGTTTAAAAGGTCACTTGCTTTCTCATTCAAATAAAGAAATATGATTAACAATCTGAGCTCAAAGTCTCAGTAATCACCTTTCAATTTGGGCAGAGTTTTGCTTCTTTAACAAAGAGATCTCCCTTTTGCATAAAATAAGAGATTACAATATATAGCAGCCAAGAAGGACTTGGCACTTTGTTTCATTGAAAGGCCCATGCTGCATTCAATGCTTTGAATGCATTTTTAGTTCTGTCAAGGGGCCATGCTAAAACAGGGCATCAACCTTGACTTTGGTGTATAAAAACATCTCGAATGTCTTCTCCTCAGCATGGATCATCTGGTTTGTCTTCTGATATGTACGCAGTGGACCACTCATTTTTATTCCAAGGGAGAAAAATAGGTCATCTTTTAATGTTTATGCATTTATATGTCTACTTGGTGGACTATTCCACCTATTAGAATAACTCTTGCATAGATATTTCTAGTCTTTTTCTCTTGTTCCCTCTTTCCTTGCTGTATTTTGTCCTTTTCTTCATGATCTAAGCTCTCGAGCTATCTCCTTTCATTTTTACAGGCTCTTTCGACTTCTTCTTCAGCTGGTCACTGAGTTTGGTTCTTCAAGTTCCATGCCATATTTGAAAATAAATGGGCATTTTATTACCTTGAATTTGACATCCATAGAGATTTCACTAATTGTTGGTTGCTTGAACCATATCAAACCTTAAACCTTTGAACCTTGAGATTTCATTGGTTCCATGGTTCAACTATTCAGGTGGTCTAATCAGCTCCTTGGTTCAATCACTCCTTTAGTTCAATCACTTTCTTTCCTCTTCAATTGAACCATCTCTTCAAACTTGTCTCTAGAATCTTCTGCTTCCTTCATTCACTCGAAGCTTCCTTGAACCTTTGAACCTTTGAACCAATTTGGTTCAAGGTTCAACGGTTCATTCTCTTTCTCAGAATCCTTTATTCTTTTAAGTCTCTCAAACTTTGAAATTCCTTTGGTTTTCTATCTTTGGAACCACCCAAAGGGAATGTGTCCCTTTGGGCCTTGAGAATGGTCCATTTCATGGTCACTGAGAATCCCTCGCAAGGGTACTTGCCCTTTGGGGTCCTTCGAGCGGCCTTGTTCTTCAAATCTTTCAAACAAAATGTTCGAAGGAATTCCTTTGGACATTTTCCAAAGGAAATATTTCCTCTACCTTTGCCTCTTTCTTTCAGGCCTTTCAACATTCCTTCAGACAAAATGTCTGAAGGAATTCCTTCCAGACATTTTGTCTGAAGGATTTCTCTTGTGAAATCTTGCCACAGAAAATCTTTCCGAAAGATATCCTTTTGTTCCTTTTATTCCCTACCCTTCACAAGGGCACTTATCCTTCAAGCTTTGGGAGACTCCTTTGAACCTTGTGATTGAACTGACTAATTAAACCAAAAATGGTTCAATGGTTCAATGGTTAATACTGGGTTTTGCTCATTCAATTGACCACTTTGAACCATTTGCTTGAACCATTCGATTTGAACCAACCGACTGAAACAATTCTTCAAATTTTATTAAACTCATTAAACCTTTAAACCTTGAATTCTTTTGGTTTAAGGTTCAATGGTTCAATGGTTCAATGGTTCAATCTTTCTTCTTTGAAGTCTTCTTTTTGTTAAGTCTTTTGAAGTTGTTGAACTCTCCGAAGTGGTTAAACTTTGAACTTGTTGAAGTTGTTAACTCTTTAAGTCTGTCAATTTCATTGAACATTTGAACCCGTTAAACATTTAAACCTTTGGAGGTGGGGTTCAATGGTTCATTCCATTTGTTTGAAGCCTATTGATGGACCTTTTGGTTTAACCTCGACATTGAACCAACCTTGAAATAGCCTAAGTGTTTGTAACTTGTCCCTTTGTGAGAGCTCGCTTGTTGAAGTTGTTGAACCCATTGAACCTGTGAGTTCCTTAGCTAAAAAAGCTTGAATAATTAGAGAATTTGAATACTCAGAACATTTTTTGAGAAGGAAAGAGAGAATTTTTGTCTAAAAGACCCAAAATAGTTGATATGTTGTCCCCAAAGACAAGTGATGGATTTTGGGAACAACACACTAACCCCTAAATTTATCAAGCACTAACTTGACTTTAGTAAACACCAAATTGTTATAAGGATAAAACCCCCTTATTTATCAAGTACCCACTCAATCAACACTATAAAATTTTTCACCTTGATATTTTTTCCCTCTCATAATTGATGATTCTCTATCACACTCAAATCTACCTCTCACACAACCAAAAATTATTCTTTACCTTCTTTGCTCAATTCACCCTTCTCCTTGACTTGATTAGGTGATATGACCTTGATTATCACACTAAACCTTCACAAATTTTTCATCACTAATCCTCTATCCTCTTCTAATTTTCAACAATACCTCCTTTTAATCTTTAATATCCCCTCTTTTTCACTTAGACTCTCCACTTAAAAGGCCTAAAAATGCCTAGTATATATACAAGACATTTTCTTGTTCAAATCCTTCTTAGTCAGCCAAGAAGTATTATCCTTCTTATGTCAGCCATGAAATGGATCTTAGGATATCTCATAGACATGGATAAAATTTTCTTTGAGTCCCTTTAGGTCTGACCTTTTTCAAATGGGCCTTATCTATCTTTAAGGTCTCATGGAGACCTAATCATATTAGGCATATTTAGCACATGTTACCCTTTGATATTTTGGAGAACATTAAAACACTTTAAATGGAATAATCACATCATATTTCATCCCAATATACCTATTTCAAGATCATATAGGCTCTATAACACTTTATAACTCAAATCACTCCCTGGAGCACATCATTAGAATAGTTCATATTAGCCCTATGTAAACCCAGAAATTCTATCTAAAATAGATTTTTTAAAAAAATAATAACCATGGAAAAAACATATGCATATAATCCTTATGACCTCAAGGTCATCACCATGTGCATTAAACCTCACAAGCCAAGGCAAAAGTGTTCAAACCCTTATCTATAAGTGACTTACTTAGCAGTGCCAATTGGTCTTAAAACATAGTCATGGAACCTTGAAATTTTGACACCTATAGGAACCCTCTTAAGGTCTTCCAATGCATTATTATTATCTTACATCATAATAAAACCAAATTTAATGAAAAGGATCACAAGCACACATGACAACTATTGGTCTTACAAACCAATCTATTGACCTCCTCTCTTACAGACCTTACACAGTTAGACAAGCCATTTTGGATTTAATGTTCCAACCTCTTATAATGACTTCCAATATTATGAAAAAATGTATGGGTCATTAAATTTCCAAAAAAAAACATGTGAATTTTATTCTTCAACAAAGATCAGAGAACCTCCAACTCATCACTACAACTTGCTTACCCAAAACTACCAATTTGTTTTGAAACATAGTCATGGTGATAATGACCTTCAACACCTATATAGACACTTTTAGAGACTATTGAAGAATAATTTTTATCCTATGAGATCATTTTAAAAATATTAGATATAAATATACTATGTTCAAGTGACAATTTTGGTCTTACAGACCAATCTCACAACCTTACACCTTCAATGTCTCATCTGCATAAGACAGTTCAACTTATGAGCAATATTTTAAACCTATCCAATTACATACAAAAAATATAACCAAAATTAATATTTAATATATGTCTTTAAAAACAACCCCATGCATTTGGATTCATCCCTAATCCATGACAATACATCCCTAATCTCATTCTCACTTATGTCTGGTTTTCCTCACTATCTGCATCATTAGGCCTGTTAGCAATAGGTCAATTTGAATAACTAATTTAGCACATCTAAGGTATATAACCTACTCATAAACCAAAATATACATAATAAATAAGTCTCAATATTCAACCTTCATCCTTGTATCAACTTTGACTTGGTCAACTCTATCTGTTATAGCAAATATTTTATAAATGTGGTTTTTCTTGTAGGGTCCCCTCACTCACCTGACATAACAATTCCACATAGAGGTACTTGGGAGAGTCAAATACATAATATAATCATAAAAATATGTCATCTAATCCATTTTTATCCATTTCCATCAAAATCGTCCATATCATATCAAAGTTAGGGTTTTAGAGAGGTTTAAACCATCTTATAGTCTTAATGATCATTCATAAAGCTTAGGCCCTTAATCCAGAAACCAATGCTTGTAACTTTGAGATATAACCCTTCCCCATATACCATGAATGTATTATTTTTTCATGAATAGGTTATACATTCAAATGAGTACATGAAATTTCTTTTCAGGTTGAGAATCCTTTATTTTATGCACATAAGAAACCTCAAAATCACATTCCATGCCTTTCCTTACAAACTTTGACCTTATACTTGGTCAACATACCTAAAACAACATGAAATACCCATGTCAATTATCATTTTTTAATGTTTACCTTGGAAACTGATCCTGATACCTCATTACACCACCATCTTTCTCTTTGCTCTCTAAAATTTGGACATATAAGTCATATTAGATCTTTGAAACTAGCCTCCAAGATCTTTTAATGTGTTATCCACCTCATTTATATTTTCAATTAATATCTTACATTATCAAACACTAATTTGAATCCTTCATAGATCTTGACAACATCTCATGACCCCCTATTAGGTTAGGTAGAGTCTAGAACTAATCTATTTGCATGCTAGTCCTATAGGGTCTACTCATATAGACTCACCTTCAAGCTCTCCTAAGTGATACAATGCTTAATATACATTATCAATTGTCCTCAAACATCTTATTATGCTTTTTTTTCATCCATATTACTAGGCCACCATGTTCATACCTTCACACAAGTTTCCTTCATGTTATGACTTGTGTCATGAGTGGGCTTCTCAAGCACTTTGAGACTTGACACTTGATCTTGAAATAACTACTTAAAGCTTTTATACCTTGATCTCATACCTTTCATTCACCTCAAATAATATCATACCTTTGTACATAATTCGTAATGCTCATGATATGACTAAGCTTGTTATGTCTAGGCTTCTTAAGGCACCTAGTACTCAAAACATGCTTACCTTGACCTGATCATCAAAACCTCTTTGTGACAACAAGAAGACCTAAATTGTGACATTTTCCTTAAAATAATCATTCGATTTCCTTCAAATTATCTCATGTCACATGGTTTCTTTATCACATACCACTTCACCATGCATCTTTACTAGATTTACTTTAACATCAATGGTATCAACCTTGACCTTGACATCAATGTCAACACTTCTCAACAAACTCCCCCTTTGTCATTGATGGCAAATCATTCTTCAGATTGATCTCTCATCTCCCCTAGTCTAGTCAATCTCCCTTATTGGGCTTCTCCCACTTTGACATTAATGACAAAGAGTCCTACATAACTATCATATTAAGCCATACTTTATTGCTATATGAGCTCATTACATATAATATGAAACATTAAGGCAACATTTTCCCCCTTACTACAAGAATACCTCCTTGAGATAGATTCTGTTAACAAGACCAATTCTCAACACAAAACAAACTTACTCACAAACCTTAATATCTCCCCCTCAATCCAATCATCCATCATGCTTCTGCTACCTAAATAGTGTCTTTAAGAAGCCTAATAGATTCACCACATCTTATAGGGCACTAAAATATTACAAGTTCAAGAGATTCTAAGATTTCCATGATCCCATATGATTGAATGTCCTTCGATACCCTTTTAGGCTTGATTTTCATTATAGTTTTGATCTCTTCATCATCTATTTAATCATCAATGTGGGATGACAATAGGCATTCCTGACTTGTTTTCACATTTTAAGCATGCTCTATAACAACCAATAGTCCACTTGAGCTTATAGACTGATCATGACTCATCTTCATTATCTTTGGTTTCCAAAAATTCATTTATCTTTTCTCTATCACTCCAGAGGCTTCAAACTTTCTATTTTTGACTTGATGACCTTCAAACCTTGTTAGGATAGAATCTTGCAATGTGTCCTACATCATGACAACTATATCAAACCACATTATATATACCTTTTTATTGATATTAACTATGACTCCTTCCATAGTCTCATGAATACTCATTCTTGAAGGGTCTTCTATATTCTCTTGCTCTATGACCAAATTAATTGCACATACAATAGTAACCATTGAATGAATTGGCATACCTTACAAAATATAGTTATTTGATAGGTCTTTTCATGTTGACCTTCTTGTCTTCCATAGTCTTTTCCTTAACTTGAGGTGCCTTCTTTTGGTTTTATTTAAAACCAAGACCTGTTTTGTCACTTTTAGACTTTTGACAACTCAATATATCATCTAATGCATTAGTTCTCCTTTAAAACTATGAAAATATTCTCACCTTGATAAATGTTTGATTCAACTCAAGTTTCAAATATTCTACTTTAGTTTCATACTTGATACACTCTTACTTTGTATTCTTTAGGCTTGCATTGACTACCTCCATCTGTACCTCAACTTAATTGATGATCTCATCATGATATTTAGAAGCATTACTTAGCCTTTCCTCAAACCATCCAATTTTATCCTCATATTCCTTTACTATTTATATTAGTTTGTGATTATTTTCCTTTTATAACTTCAATTCCTCTAGTTCACTTACCAATTCTACCTCAAGATCTACTTCAGCTTCTTATTCATCTAATTTCACATCAACCATAATGTATTTCCCACTTGAATAACCCTCATTTTTTGATTTTATGGCCATAAACAAGGCTTAATTATTGTCATGTTTAGGTTCATGACTTCCATCACTATCAAATTCACTTGAGTCACTTACATCAGAAGGATTATCTTTCTTAGTGTATAAGCTTTTCTTGTTCTTGAAAGTTCCTTTTCTACCTTCATACTTCCTTAACTCCTTCTTGGTATTATTAGTCTTATAGTTCTTTTTTTCATCTCCATGATGGTCATCATGTTCTTCATTATGCTTATAATTATCCTTGTTAGGACAATTGGTTGCAAAGTGACCAATCTTACCATAGTTGAAACATTTAAAGGGAAACCTACCTTTGTATTTACCAAATCCAAACCTCAACTTCCTTGAAAACATGGATATTAGTTGATCATCATCAAAATATGATCATTTTTCATCCTTGACCTTCTTGGATTTTGACTTCTTTTCAAATTTTAAAGCTGCTTATTTTTTAGGAGGTATTCCTTCATTAGTTTTCATCTCATAAGAAATCAAGATGCCATGAATCCCATTCATCTATAGGTTGTCCAAATCTTGCATCTCTTTTACTAAAGATACCTTAGAGTCAAACTTAAGAGTTAGTGATCTCAACACCTTTTGAACAATAGTGTATTCTTTGACTTCTCCCAATCCTATAATGATATTCACAACTTCATCAACCTTAAATAGGTATGATGTAATGGTTTCATCTTTAGGATTTAAAACTATCTTTGATGAATATATAATTTAGCCATCTTAATCTTGGTGTCTCCTTCATATATGGTCTTCAATTTGTCCCATATATATTTATTTTTATCACAATGCATTACCTCCACCAACTCTACCTCTAATAGACCATAAAGAATGGCATTCATTACCTTAGAGTTGTTTTCACTAACCTTCTTACCTGTTGCATATGTTGGAGGAATAGAAGGACTTGTATAACCATACATAACTAATTACCAAATAACATGTCCTTGTGACATCAAATATAACTTCATTCTGACATTCCAAAAGGCATAGTTAGATCCATTTAATAATGGATCCTTACTAGTAAAGAAATCACCTTGACTTGTTGACTAGCCATCCTTACTTCTAGGATTTCCTTTAAGGTTTTATACCTATTTCAAAAGATCAAGATCTGATAACAAATGTTTAAATCAAAATTATTGAGAGGGGGGTGAATCAATCTTTAATACTTTAAAAAATCTTAAGCATACATAGATCATTTAGACAAGCATGTATATCTTAGTAAACATAAACACCAATTCACAAGAGCATGAAACATAATATATATGTGGGAAACCCTCAAGGGGAAAAAACCCACTAAAACACAGCTTGGAAAACTTGTCCTATAATAACATGAATCAAATTTAGTTGAGGACCAACCCAACAAGGAGTACCAAACCCTAAATTTATCAAGCATCAACTTGACTTTAGCAAGAACCAAATTAATAAGAGGCTACAACATCTTTGATGATCAATAACCCACTCAATAAAAAATAAAAAATTATCCACCTTTCTCTTATTTCCCTCTCACAATTGATGATGGTATTATTTTTCTCCATCACACTCAAATCTACCTATCAGATAAGCAAAAACTATTCTTTACTTTTTTCATTTAATTAGCCCTTCTACTTGACTTGATTAGGTCATAAGAACTTGATTCTCACACTAAACCTATATCAAATGTTCATCACTAGTCCTATATACTCTTATTATGGTCAAAAATACCTCCTTATATTCTACAATATCTTATCTTGTTTGCTTGCATCTCCACTCCTCAGTAGGCCTAAAATGCCTAGTATATATACAAGACATTTTATTGTTCAAATCCTTCTTAGTCAGTAAGTAGTCTTATCCTTCTTATTATATCCATGAAATGGATCTTAGTATATCTTATATATAGGTATAAAATTTTCTCTGAGTCCTTTCAGGTCTAACCTTTCTCAAATAGGCCTTATCTCTCTTTTAGGTCTCAAGGAAACCTAATCCCATTAGGCCTAATTAACACATGTTACCCATTGATAGTTTGGAGAAAATTAAAACACTTTACATATAAAAATAACATCATATGTCATTCCAATATACCTTTTATAGTCTTATATATTATATATAACACTTTTTAACTCAAATCACTACTTAGAGCACATCATTAGAAGAGTTCATATTAACCCTATGTAAACCCAAAAAGATTGTCTAAACTAGTTAAAGCACAAACACAAATTTTCAAAAAAACCATTATAAAAAAACATATATAGATAATCCTTATGACCTTAGGTTCATCACCATTTAATTATACCTCATAACCCATGTCAAAATTTCTCAAACCCTTCTCTGTAAGTAGCTTACTCAACACTACCAATTAGTCTCAAAACACAGTCATGGAACCTTGCAATTTTGACACATATAAGAACACTATTAAGGTGTTAAAATTCATGATTATGATCTTAAATAATCCTCATATAAACTTACATCAAAATTATAAAAATCATAGATGACAACTATTGGTCTTATAGACCAATCTATTGACCTCCTCTTTTACAGACCTTACTCAGTCAGACAAGACATTTTGGATTCAATGTTCTAACCTCTTATACTAAATTCCATTATTATGAAAAGAATTTGTGGGTAATTAAAGTTCCAAAAAAAAACAATATGTGAATTTTATGCTTCATCAAAGGGTAGAGAACCTCCAACTCATCATTATAAGTTTCTTAGCCAAAACTGCTAGTTTATCTTAGAACACATTCATGGTGATAATGACCTTCAACACCTGTGACACTTTTTGAGACTATTTAATAATTTTTATCATCCTATGATATCACTATTAAACTCTCAAATATAAATATACTATGGTTAAGTGATAACTTTGGTCTTGCAAACCAATCTCACAACCTTACACCTTCATTATCTCATCTACACAAGATAGGTCAACTTATGATCAATATTATCAAAATATACACTGACCTAAAAAAATATATAACCAACATGAATATGTATTATAGGTATTTAAAAACAACCCCATGCATTTGGATTCATCCCTAATCTATGACAACACATCCCTAATCACATTCTCACTTCTGCTTGGTTTTTCTCACTATTTGCATCACTAGGCCTTTTAGCGATACGTCAACTTGCATGACCAGTTTAGCATATCTAAGGTATATAACCTACTCATAAACAACCATGGATTTAGCTTAAACCTTCATAATTTTAGAAACTTTGACTTGGATAACTCTGTCTCTAATAAAAAAAATTGATAAACATGGCTTTTCATGTAGGGTCCACTCACTCACCTAACAGACCAATGCCACCTAGAGGTACTTGGGAGAGTCCACTACATGACCTAATAATAAAAATAGGTCATCCAATCCATTTTAATCAATATATTACATATCAAATCAAATTTAGGGTTTTGGAAAGGTTTAAACCACCTTATAGTCTTAACAATCATTCATAAAGCTTAGGCCCTTAATCTAGAAGCCAATGCTTGGAAATTTTATCTAAGACCCTTATCCATCTACCATGAATGTCTTAGGTTATCATGTAGATGTTACATGTACCAATGAGTACATGAAATTTATTCTTAGGTTGAGAATCCTTTATTTTATTCACATAAGAAACCTCAAAACCACATTCTATGCCTTTCCTTACAAAATTTGACCTTAGACTTGGTCAACATAACTAAAAAAACATGACATATGCCTATCAATTCTCATTTTTCCATGCTTACCTTAGAAATTGATCCTAATACCCCATTAGGCCACTCTATTTCTCTTTGATCTTTAGGCTTTAGACTTGTAAGTCATATTAGGTATTTGAAATTGACCTCAAATCTCTTTTCATGTGCTATCTATCTCATAAGTCTCAATCTTCAACCTCCATACTTCTATCAACTTTGACTTGGTAAACTATATCTACTATAGAAAATTTCCAAAAAACATGGCTTTTCATGCAGAGTCCACTCACTCACCTAATATATGAATGCCACTTAGAGGTACCTGGGAGATTTCACTACATGATCTAATCATTCAAACTTGGTCATCCAATACATTCTCACTCATATCCATCAATATCTTCCATATTGGATCAAATTTAGGGTTTTAGAGAGGTTTAAACCACCTTACAGTCTTAAAAATCATTCATAAATATTAGGCCCTTAATCTAGAAAATAATTCTTGTAACTTTGATCTATGACCCTTCTCCATCTACCATGAATGTATTAGGTTCTCATGTAGATGTTACACATGCTAATGAATACATGAAAGTTTTTCTTAGGTTGAGAATATTTTATTATGTGCACACAAGAAACCTCAAAACCACATTACTTGCCTTTCTTCATAAAATTTTACCTTAGCCTTGGTCAACATACCTAAAATAAAATGACATACCCCTATCAATGCTCATTTGTCCGTGATTACCTTGGAAATTGATCCCGATACCCCACTGGGCCACCATCTTTCTCTTTGCTCTCTAGGCTTTAGACTTGTAAGTCATATTAGGTCTTTGAAACTAACCTCCAAGATATTTTAATGTATTATCCACATCATATACATGTTCAATAAATCTCTCACATGCTCAAACACTTATTTTCATCCTTCATATATCATAACAACATCTCATGACCCCTTATTAGGTCAAGCAGAGTCTAAAACTAATCTATTTGCATGTTAGTCCTATAAGATTTACTCCTGTAGACTCACCTTAAAGCTATCCTAAGTGATATAATGATTCATATACATTCTCAAGTGTCCTCAAACATCCTATTATGATTCTATTCATCCATATTACTAGGCCACCATGCTCATACCTTCACACAAGTTTCCTTCATGCTATGACTAGTGTCATGACTGGGCTTCTCATGCACTTTGAGACTTGACACTTAATCTTGAAAGCACTGCTTGATGATTTTATAACTTCATATCATACCTTTAATTCACCTTATATAATATCATACATTTGTACATAGTTCTTTATTCTCATGATATGACTACGCTTATTATGACTAGGCTTCTCAACCTAGTACTCAAAACATGCTTACCTTGACTTGGTCATCAAAACCTCTTTGTGACAATAAGCAGACCTAAATCATGATATTTTCCTTAGAAGAATCATTAGGTTGACTTAAAATTCTCTCATGTCACATGGTTTCTTTGTCACATACCACTTTACCATGCATCTTTACTAGATATACCTTGACATCAATGACATCAACCTTGACCTTGACATCAATGACAACACTTCTATACATTGTATTCACCCTCAATTTTAGTGTCACCTTTATCAATTAAATTTTAAATATAATATCTAAATTGGTAACATCTATTGATATAATTCCTAGGGAATTTATGGTATATACAAATTTATTTAGCTTGATACCATAAGGGCACATATTTAGACAAATTTAGAGGTCGTGTTTAAGGGTGGAAAATCATGCCTATAGACCTCAATTTCTAAAATAGGGTTTCCATGGATATTGAGAGAGGGGTATATTAATTTTATATGGTGTGGGATTTATAAGTGTAAACTTTTCATGGTAATTTCATAATATGGGGAGATGATGAGGTTGACAAGTTAGGCTTCCCTTTTCTAGTAGGATGAGAGATTAGTGATGGATTATGACTAGTAGATCGAGGATTTGATTGTGGATGGGTGTAAATTGGAGGTAAGGTTAATTAAATGGATTCAAGGTATTTATAAATTTAGGAATCCATATCAAGGATATAAAATAGGACTACCTCCTTGTTTTCAGCAATATAATTATTAAACAAGGAAATTTTTGGATTGGGAAGGTCATGACTAGGACTACGACTAGTGGATGGTAGACTAAAATGGGATGGGGATGAGGGTTGGTGAGGGACTTGATTGAGAGGTAACCTTAGGCTTAGGGGATCAAAATCATTTGGATTGTGGGAACCCATCTCTAATAGTCATAAAAGGACCTCATATTTATTGTCTAAGATATATTCATTAAATAAGGCAACTTTATCACTTGTATAGTGAGGACTATGATGAATGGACGATGGGGTTGACCATGATAGGATAGTAAATGGGGATTGTTGATGGGGAAATACATGGGACACTAGTTTAGGCTTTATGGGATCAAGGTTAGAAGGTACGTGGGCACCCATTTTAGGGCCCACAAAAGGATCTCATCTATATTGGCAAATAGGTATTGGTCCATGAGAATAGGGTCCAAATCCATGCAAAAAGATGGATGATGAAGGGGGCTGATGTAGAGGTAGACTAAGGATTAGATATGGTCCCTTTAATAAAGTAGGTTTGAATGACTAATATAGTATGATAGGTGATGATGAGTATGAGATAAACTAATGTATTAAATACTAGGATCAAACTTTAGACCTAATAGTATGATATGTTCTAACATCTTATCAATAATGCATAGTTTTTAAGCTAGAAAAAGGATTGGAGATTTGATTGGTGCCTAGATTTAAACTAGAAATATTATGATTATATGGGTGGTAGTTATGAATAGGTAAGATTACTGTATTAGAGATTAATAGATTGATGATTGATTAGATGCTAGATTGAAATTGATAAAGTGACAAGATGCTAGCAAGACACTGACTAGGTATGAGATTTGACCAAGTAATGAGTGATAGTGGACTAGATTTATATGATGATATGGATGGATAACAAGAGGAATATCTCAAAACATTATACCAAATTTCTCAAGGTGAGATGGATATGAGATTAGGTGATGGGACATTGGGATAATGGGATTAAGACAAGGACAAGTATATACAGGTGATGATGAAATGATAAGGGGTAAGATGAATGAGATGGGGATGGTTTGGATGCATGTGTGACCAAAACACCAAAAAAATAAGATGGGATTGAGATGAAAATATTTTGATAAGGATGGTATAAGGATGTCAAAAATTGGAATGAGATGATGGGATGTACAATACAGACAAATTTATACAAGATGAAAGATGTACAAGAAATAGGTAAGAATATATAGGATGGTGATACGTGTAAAAAGACATAGATAGCCATGTATGGGCCTGGGGTGAAAGTCTGACTTAATTCAAAAATAGTACTAATCTAACATGAAACACACCCAAATAAGTAGACCATAATATTAAGATTAGTAAATTGATGGGTGTACAACCCAATCACCACACTATCTAATGGTTTTACAAGTAAGGTTATAGGTTGGTGACCCATTATAGTATTGATAGAACCCTTTCAACCCCATTTACACATGATGGTCACTTGGGAGTTGATACTGACTTTGGTAGTGGATCACTTTTTATATCCAAAAATTCTTATGCTAGGCTATACAAGATCTCTAGGGGAGTCTCCAATATACATTAAGTGGGGCCTAAATCCATGTAGGGTGTTGTCTAATGCTTGGTTTAGATTATGAACTCTTTCCCTTCATGAATGACTTGTATGGGGTCAGCTACTTAGCCAAATGATAGTTATCCTTAATATTTATACTCTTCCAAAACACAAAGTTTGGATTAGTGTGTGGTGGTGAAATCCACAATCAGTAACCCTAAGACTATGGCAAGTGAATGGGTATTAATTCCACATCACATTTCCCCTAAAAGATAAAAAAGGGAGGGTTTTTCAGTGGTTTTTGATCCTCCAAAAATCACCGTAAGGATGCAAGGAGGAGATTAGACACCATCTTAGCCCTCAGGTGATAAACAAGCTAACCAAAAAGAGATTAATTAAATGATTAATTATATGTGAGATATATATAAAGGAATTTAGATAACACAATTTTATGATGTTAGATGAAAATGAGTTTTAAGATATTAAAATATCTTTGATAGGTGGCCTAAAATAAAAAATAGTAGTTTGATTGGCACTTATGAAAGGGAAACCTTAAAGACAAGATGTTAGACAAAATATATGACCTGCAAGAGAAGATGTTATCAAGACAAAATAGCCTCTAGTTCACCCATACAAGAATTAAAATGTTAGTCTAACAAGCCTTAATAAAAACCATTGACAAAATTTTAATTTAACTCTATAACTTCTTTGGGTGAGGGGGCCATGATGTGGGGATCTAGGGGTAGCAACCCTTAGTGGGGTCAAGGGGCAACACCCCTTATGGGGTTAAGGGGCAGCGAGATGCTTAGAATGGCTCAAAATTCACCAAATTTTGTCAAAAAAGAAAACACTCAAAAAGAATAATTTGAAGGAAAACAGAGTTTTAATAGCTATAAAAATGACGAACTTGGAATATAACAAAAAAGATAACCCAAGTCCACTACCACCTATCCTTTATTAGCGAGACACCAAAGAATATTACCTTCATGTCTAACATTAAATTCATTACAAGTAGTAGTCTAATAGATTAATTTGCAATTTTTTTATTGGATTGAGATCAAGTGTCAATCAAAAATCAATAATTATTATTACCTACCCATTCAGTTGCTAGGTGACTCAAATCATTAAAGGTCAAGAAAAATTACACTTTGCCCACCTGATAATCAGAAAGTAGTGAATAAGCTTAGACACGTGGTAAGACAAATAATATAAACTGAACAAGATAACAAGGAGTAATGATTTTAGATGATGGTGTTTTAAAGACTAAAATGGTGTTGTATGATATAGGCAAATGCTCTGTTAAAATGTCTTAAACAACTGTCAACATAATGACTATAGAATATGTCCAAGATGCATTAGGTGTTTGACCAAATTTGTTTACCTTTGCCAGCTATAAAGGGCATGACATGTTCTATAAAGTGCCTTGAAAGTGTATAAAAATCTAAGGGTTCAAGGTTCTAAAACCATCCACATTTAATGTAAAATGGCACAAATTACGAATAGCTAAGAATAGATGGATTGTAGGTCTTCATCCCAATGGCTTAAAAAAAGGAATATTTTTAGAAAACAAGAGACAAAGCTTGATAAAATATGACTGATTAGCTTTCAAACTAACATAGACTTAAATTTTAGCACCAATTCAAAGTTTCACCATCGTTTTAATAGATATAAACTCAAACAAAAAATTGTTCAACATAATCCTCATGACTTATTTGACAAAATGTCCCAAAGGATTATGGTTTTAGGCATTGTTTGTCAAAATATTTCAAAAGGCATTGTTGAAGGTTCTAGGTTGCACCCTAGCTGAGTAAAGGATTATTTAGGTCCTCTACATAAACCTAGTCCAACATGGAAATGACCCTAGGTTATGGGTTACCTAATCTTGGGTCAGACCTCTAGGGTTTTTAATGAGGCTAGCTCCTTTGATACATCACTTAGCATTTATGCTAGAGCCTACTAATTGTTGAGTTGAAAAGGGAGAGAGATAACTAAAAGGGAAATCTAAGCTAAAGGTGGCGATGCACCTAAATGATTGTTCATCCACTCTTACTTGATTTTATAAAAACACTAATGAGATAATCAAAAGACTAAATCTAATACTCCAAAATCTCTTACGTGTCAATATTTCATGTAGAGGTTCATCAAGTGATCAAAACATGAGGGAAGTGATGGAGATGCCTGATTCAAGGCACTAACTAGTCAATATATCCACAGGCTAGCTTCAATAAAATGGTATTAAACACTAAACATGACCTGCATAACAAGATGAACTAGTAGCTAGGTGAGATCAGGACTTGATAAAGGAGAAATCTCTACCACATATTCAAATCAACTAACATAAACACACTAGATAAGCACAATGAAATCTAAAAATAGTCATCTATTTATCTCAAGAAATTACAAAGCGCAATCTTGGTGGAGTCTAGTCATGCCAAAGAGAGGGATCCCAAATGAAGAGTTCAAAGCAAGTATTTATAGGAAGAAATAAGGTCAAAGAGATAAAATGTGGTATTAAAGGGGTTAATTAAAGAGCCTAATTCCACTCAAAAAAAACACCATCACAATCCTTCTTGAGTCTTTGTGTGGCATTAATGTCACTCTATCTTTTTTTGGCGTGATAGAGAATGGGAAGATCAAGATTAGCTATAGAAACCAATCCCCACCACCATATGAATCTCTCTTAAGCTCTTCATCATTAATGTCCTTCACTGTGTTCTTTGATCATGCTCGATGCTCTTCACATTATCAGGCAGTTACTTGAGCTCACTTATTAACATTCCTTTTGACATTTCTTATGCAGTCACCATTATATTATTACTTCTAAATCTTGAATATAGATCTATTATGGATGGAAACTAATCTCCTTTATTGGTTTACATATAGTCATGATTACAAATGGATATTTGTAGGCTAGGGTCTCAAGTCTGAATGAGATATAAAACCTATGTCTAGAAGTTCTTGAAAATATCAACAAGGATTTAATGGTGTTAGACAGATTTGCAAGGGCTGCTCCTAGTAACCTAGGTCATGTTTGATCTTTTATTTATGTATTTTACGTGCTCAAGGTGGAAAAATCCTTTATCTAATGTGTCTACATTCATGGCATCCTTTGGTTTTACTTGGATCTTATTTGAGCTCAATTCCTTTGTATTTACTTTAATCAATTTAAAAACTACTTCTTCAACCTCAAATGAAAAAGCTCTTGGGCTTGCGTTTATTCATTGGTTGTCAATAATTACTTAGCCTATTGACTCCTTAAACCAACTCACACCATCAATCTACTTGGTATGAATTTTTGTGAGCCATAGATCTATCACCAGTCTAGCGTGTTATCTAAATCTATTAGGTTGTCCTCACTCTGTTGGATCTTAATGTATGATTGAATGTTGACTATTGGATTTGCCTCTATTTTAACTCAAATGGCTCTTTCATGAGGTCCAAATTTGACATTTGCATGCCCATCTTTGACATCTACATGAACATCAAAGGAATTTTAAATCAAAATGGTTATTTCTAGTGGCTTAATTTTGACATCCATGTGCCCATCATATTTTGAGCCCCAACAATTATTTATTGTGGCTTAATTCTGACATTCATCAAAATGTTTCAATCTACACGCTAAACTTTGAAGACTTATATCTTGAGATAGAGAACTCAACGAGACATGAAATTTGTAGAGGATGAACTTGGTACTTAGAACATTAATTCCATGTTATCCTTTGGCTCTAAGAGGATTTCTAAGCAAATTTATTAAATACATGATCAAGTTTACCCATCTATTACTTCATGACATCTTGATGATGGTTTGGCTCTTCAAAGTTTGTGTAAGTCATCATTTGACCCTTCAAAGATCTAGAAATCTAATCATCTAACCCATCCAAGTATATGTTTTGTAAGTGGGCCAAAATTGGCCAAAATTTTTGGTGACTCATAGGGAATTGTTGGAGGTTCTAGGTTACACCCTAGCTAAGTAATGGATTGTTCATGTCCTCTACCCAAACCTAGTCCAACATGGGAATAACCCTAGGCTGTGGGTTACCTAATCTTGTGTTAGACCTCTAGGGTTTTTAATGAGGCTAGATCTTTTGATGCATCACTTATATCATTTACGCAAGATCTTACTGATTTCTAAGGTGAAAAGGGAGAGAGAGATAACTGAAAGGGAAATATAATCTAAATTTGGTGATGTACCTAAATGATTTTTCATCCACTCTTACTTGAGCTTCTAAAAACTCTAATGAGACAAGTAAAAGACTAAATCTAAGACTCCAAAGTCTATTATGCATCAATATTTCATATAGAGTTCACCAAGTGATCAAAACTTGAGGGAAGTGATGGAGAGGCCTGATTCAAGGCACTAACTAGTCTATGTATCCACATGTTAGCTTTAATCAAATGACATTAAACACTAAACATAACTTGCATAACAAGATGAACTAGTAGCTAGGTGATATCATGACTTGACAAGGGATAAAGCGCTACCACATATGCAAATCAACTAATATAAACACACTAGATAAGCATAATGAAATATGAAAACATTCATCTATTTATCTCAAGAGCTTACAAAGCTCAATCTTGGTAAAGTTTAGTCATGCCCAAGAGAGGGATCCCAAATCAAGAGTTCAAAGCTAGTATTTATAGGAAGATATAAGGTCAAAGAGAAAAAATTTGGTGATGAAGGGTGTCATTAATGAGTCGCCACAATCCTTTTTGAGTCTTTATGTTGCATTAATGTCACTATATCTTTCTCTAGTATGATATAGAATGGGAAGATCAAGATCAACTATAGGAAGCAATCCCCACCACTATATGAATCTCTCTCAAGTTTCACAACATCAATGCCCTTCACTATCTTCCTCGATCATGCTTGATGTTCTTCATATCAGGCAGTTACTTGAACTCACTTGTTCACATTCCTTTTAACATTTCTTACGTAGTCACCAATCTACCATTGCTTTTAAATCCCAAATATAGATCAATTATGGATGAAACCAATATCCTTTATTAGTTTTCATATAGTCATGATTGCAAATGTAGATCCATAAGCTAAGGTCTCTTGAGTCTGAACATGATGTAAAACTTACATCTAAAAGTTCTCAAAGAGCTCAATAGGGATTTAATGGAAATATATGGCTTTATAGGGGCTTCTCCTAGTAACATAGGTCATGTTTGATCTTGAATTTATGTATTTTACATGTTCAGGGTGGAAAAATCCTTTGTCCAACATTTAAGCCTTCATGGCATCCTCTAGTTCTACCTAGATCCTATTCAAGCTTAGTTCCTTTGTATTTACTTTACTCGGGTCAAAAACTACTTACTTAACCTCCAATGGAAAGGCTCTTAGGTTTTCCTTTATTCATTGGTTTTAAATAATGACTCAACCTATTGACTTCTATACCCATATCACACCATCAATTTACTTGGTATGAATGTCTGCGAGCCATAGATCTTCCGCCAATCTAATGCATTGTCTAATTCTGTCAGGTTATCATATCTCCATTGGATCTTAATGTATGATTGAATTTTGACCATTAGATCTAACTCCATTTAAACTCAAATGGATCTTTCACAAGGTCCAAATTTGACATCTACATGCCCATCTTTGATGTCCATGCAAACATTTCATTCTATAAGCTAAACTTTGAATACTTATATCTCGAGATAGAGAACTCATCAAGACATGAAATTTATAGAGGATGGTCTTGGTACCAATAACATTGACTCCATGTGATCCTTTGGATCCAGGAGGCTTTCTAATAAAATTTATTAAATTCATGATCAATCTAACCCATCCATTCCCACATTATGTTCTAATGATGGTTTGGCTCTTCACAGTTTGTGAAATTCATCTTTTGATCCTTTAAAGCTCTGTAGCTCTACTCAGCTAACCCATCTAGGTAGAAGCTTTATAATTAGGCCAAAATTGGCCAACATTTCTAAAAAATCATAGGGAAGCATACCTGTTATGCTTGAGAACCCAGACACTTACATGACTTCTTGGACTCATGAAACAATGGCAAATTGAACCTTGACTACAAGTAACCTCTTGAAAAAAAACACCCAACAAAGCAAGAAAGGAAAAACACAATAGGAAAACTAACCTAAAAAAATCAAGAGCAAACAATCTAATGTGTCATGATAGCACTTGGATGAAAATGAAAAAAAAACTCTAATATGTACAATTTAAACTCACATATGCTTTCCTCCTAGATCAAAAAAAAAGTTGGATGGTCCAACTTGGAACTTTGAAACATGTTTGCCATGTCTTGATGGCCTCTTCTTGTAGACTAGATCAATTAGATGTTCATGACCTCTTGATGAGGTAGATGGGCCTCCATATATCATTATGAGTTGTATGGATTGAAGATGTGGATCTAAGACCCAATCATCCTACTCCCACATTCTTCCATTTTGAAATAATGCTACTAATTCTTCTTCATTCACTAGCTACCAATGATCTGATGTATCTCCCATTGTGCCTTCATTCTACTCCTCATGAACAAGTGAATTGTCAAGGTTTTCATGATTAGCCTCTTGTATCTATTTAGGCATGCTAGATGAAAATACCTCTTCATTTTATTTTTGTTTAGGAGCAATGATCTGATGCATTAGATCACCAAACACTTGGTCATTCTTCCCATCTTCATGCACTTGCTTTCCTTGTGATCCAATTTCAACAGCTAATTAGTCTTTAGGATATTCAATAGGAAGTGTAAGACCTTAAATATCTTGATAATCTTTGAAAATATCCATATATTTCTACCATAAATCCCTATCATTACATTGATGTTTATCTCCCTTGGTTGGGTTTTACTCATCAATGGTCAATTCTACAAGTTATTGAGAAGCATTTTGATGTGAGACAGTTGGTATGTGATCAAGAGGTTATTGAAAAATAACCTTCTGTAGCACATCTAAATCTTCTTATTCATGGATCTCCCCTTCTACTTGCACTTGTCCCTACAACTCATCCTCTTTGACACTATGGAAGAATGAATCATGCTCGATCTTACCAAGTGGTGTTCCAATAATGATTTATTATTTTTGATCACTGAAGTCATTATTAATTTTCATCTTTTTAGCTACATATTCTTGATTTTCCTCACAAAAGAGAGGCTATTTATCTAGGATAGGAATAATATATCCATGAAAGTACTCAATAAGATGAGAAAGGTCCATAGAAGTAACCATATATATCTAATTTTTCTCATGGACCTGCCCTTCTTGGATCACATTCACTCCTCTTTTTGCTACACTACTTCTTGGATGTCTTTCCATGAAGGAAAGGACTTGGGTTCCTAAAGAGAGGGAAGTGGAAGCTAAATAGTCTCTTGTTTGACTTTTATAATCACCTCTTCCTCCTTTTGCATACCATTTTGGATGTATTTCTAAGAGGGTAAGGGCTTAGATTCTTGAGGATGGAGGGGTGGGGATTGAGTAGCTTTGGGTTTGCTTGACTACATAACTTGACTCTAAGATGGAAATTTGGGCTCATGGTTACCTTGTATAGTGTTCATTATGGATTGAGGGATGAAAGGAGGTATGTGTAGTTGAGGTGATGTTGACTTTGTAGCTATCAATGTCTAGTCCAATTATTTATCTATAGCTTCAATTTTCTTAGCAAGGGAGGCTTAAAATTAGACCTTGATTGCTCATGATGGCTATCCCTTTCAACACAAACTTAATTATCCTCTTGGACTCTCCCTTGGATATATTTACATGAGGGTAAGGTTGAGAGGAGTTGGGGATAACTATGATGACCTTGAAACTCATATGATGAGGGCTTATGAGTGATGATGGGAAGCTCGGTATGAGGTTGACATGGAGTGAATGAAGGAAGACAGGGTGGTTAATGGGGCATATGATGTTTTTCATGGGCTCCCAACTTCTCATCAATCTTGGAGATGAGTCCATCTATATCAAGCATGTCACCATTATTTCTAGGATAATCTTATCTAATGAATGACATAAAACTTTCTTTTGACTATTGCACTGAAGTCCTAAACCATTTAATGACATGTTTTAGAATTTCCTCCCCATACCCCTTCAACATATCAATGTTTATCATATTCCTCTCCTAGTCAAATAAAGATTTTTTTAAGGCTATATATAAAATGGCTTGGGGTATGAGTAGGATTTTTAGGAATGTCATGTAGCTATCATAACTTATCAGGAGGGTAACCAGGCTTAAGAGGGGGTAGATGAGGCTCATAGAAGGTTTGATGATCTTGGTAATAAAGGGGTTCATCATAGGATTAGGAAGGGCAATATTATAATGGATTGGCTATTCATTGGTAAGATCAGGGTAGTACTCATGCATGTATGACTAATATAGGTCCTCATACTATTGGTGAGGATCATAACAAGATGTATATGGATCAACTTAAAACTATTAATAAGGAGGTGAAAGATAGCATTCTTATTTATAGTCTATCATAGCCTAGAAAACATGAAGATAACTAAAATCAAGAATAAGAATATTCCTCATACCTTTAGATAAGAACCAAGGAATACTTGAAACTACTTTTGAAGATGAATGTGCTATAGACTTGCTCTAATATCTAAAATTGGGTCCCACCACGCATGCTAAAAATGTTGGAGGTTCTAGGTTACACCCTAACTAAGCAAAAAATTGTTCAAATCCTCTATCCAAACCTAGTCTAACATGGGAATGACCCTAGGTTGTGGGTTACCTAATCTTGGGTCAAACCTCTAGGTTTTTTAATGAGGCTATCTCATCTGATATATCACTTAGCTCATTTACACTAGAGCCTATTTATTGATGGTGTGAAAATGGAGAGATAGATAACTGAAAGTTAAATCTAAGCTAAAGTCCATGATGCACCTAATGATTATTCATCCACTCTTACTTGAGTTTCTAAAAACACTAATGAGACAAGCAAAAGACTGAATCTAAGACTCCAAAGTATGTTATGCATCAATATTTCATGTAGAGGTTCACCAAGTGAACAAAACCTGAGGGAAGTGATAGAGAGGACTAATTCAAGAATGTATCCATATGATAGCTTCAATCAAATGGTATTAAACATTAAACATGACCTTCATAATAAGATGAACTAGTAGCTAGGTGAGATCAGAACTTGATAAGGGATAAATCTCTACCACATATGCAAATTAATTGACATAAACACACTAAATAAGCTTAATGAAATCTGAAAATAGTCATCTATTTATCTCAAGAGGTTACAAAGCCCAATCTTGGCAGAGTTTAGTCATGCCCAAGAGAGGGATCCCAAATCAAGAGTTTAAAGCTAATATTTATAGGAAGAAAAAAGGTCAGAGAGAGAAAATTTAGCACTAAAGGGGGTCATTAATGAGACTAATTCCACTCAAGACAACCACTAATGCAATCCTTCTTGGTCTTTATGCTACATTAATGTCACTGTATCTTTCTCTAGAATGATAGAGAATGGTAAGATCAAGAATAGTTATAGGATAAATCCTAACCATTATATGAATCTCTCTCGAGCTCCTTAGCTTAATGCCCTTCACTATCTTCCTCAATCATGCTTGATGCTCTTCATGTTATTAGGCAGTTTGTTGAGCTCACTTATTGACATTCCTTTTGACATTTCTTGTGCAGTCACCATTCTGGCATTGCTTCTAAATCTTGAAAATATATCTATTATGGATGAAAACCAACCTCCTCTATTGGTTTTCATATAGTCATGATTACAAATGGAGATCCGTTGGCTAGAGTCTCTTGAGTCTGAATGAGATGTAAAACCTACATCTGGAATTTATTAAAAAGCTTAACAAATTTTTAATGGCATTAGATGGATTTGCAGGGGTTTTTCTTGGTAATCTAGGTCATGTTTGATCTTGCATTTATGTATTTTACCTACTCGAGGTGGAAAAATCCTTTATCTAATGTGTCTACCTTCATGGCATCCTCTGGTTCAACTTGGATCCTATTTGAGCTCAATTCCTTTGTATTTACTTTTCTCAAATCAAAATTTGGTTCTTCAACCTCCAATGGAAAATATCTTGGGCTTACCTTTATTCTTTGGCTATCGATAATGACTTAACCTATTAACTCCTTGACCCATCTTGTACCATCAATCTGCTTGGTAAGAATTTTCATGACCCATAGATTTGTCACCAGTCTAATGCACTATCTAACTCTATCAAGTTATCCTCATTCTATTAGATCTTAATGTACAATTAAAAATTGACTATTGGATCTATCTCCATTTGAACTCAAACAGATCTTTCAAAAGGTCCAAATTTGATGTTTTCATGCCCATCTTTAACATCTATGTAAATGTTTTTGACGTATGCACGAATGTTAAAGGATTTTTAAATCTAAATGGTTATTTAATGTGGATTAATTTTAACTTTTGAATTCCCATCATTGACATCTGCATGACCACCATATTTTAAACCCCAACCATTATTTATTGTGGCTTATTTTTGACGTCTATGTGAATGTTTCATTCTACAAACTAAACTCTAAAGACTTATATCTTAAGATAGAAAACTCATCGAGACATCAAATTTTTAGAGGATGATCTTGGTATCAACAAAATTGATTCCATGTGATCTTTTGGCTCTAGGAGGATTTATAATCAAATTTATTAAATTCAAAATCAATTTGACCCATTTATTCCTACATAATGTCCTAATGACGGTCTGACTCTTCACAGCTTATGCAAGTCATATTTTGATCCTTCAAATCTTTGGAACTCTACTTAGCTGACCCATCTAAGTAGAAGATTTATATGTGGGCCAAAATTGGCCAACAGGCATGTGGATTGTTTGACAATGCATCACAAAAGACATGGAATGTGATGATCATAGTATAGGCACAAGACCAAAAATGTGTCAGGTGTTGGGTTCTATCGAGTGGAATTCTATAGAATAAGTTGCATGGGCATAAATATAGGTATTAATGTAAAGAGGATTTTTTTAAATGTTGTATTCATTAATGACCAGGTAGATGAGCTTGACTCTATAGTTTTTTTTGCCTTTCATCCTATGTTAAATGAAGGGTTTACAAGATTTAGATATCCTACAGATGAATATGCATGTAAAATTTATAATGCCTTCACAAAAGCCATGAACTTCTTGAAAAAATATTTTAAGACACCTACATATTTTGAAGCTTCTACTTATCCAATGCTGTAGAATAAATTAGATATGCTAAATTAAAAAAAAAATTATTTTGATAGTCTGTGACAGACTAAAGTAAAAAAATAATGTATTTTGGAAACATTTAGGACTACAAATTTATAACTAAATGACCAAAAATAAAGTGTATCACTGTAGTTTTGGACACAAGGTATGTATAATGGACTATTAATCCATGTAGAAGATTTTTGAAAAGTCAGAGTAAAGGATGATTTTTGATATTTTCCCAGTAGAAGTAGACTAGAGAATTATTTATTAATAATTCTAATCAACTACAAAATATATTTTAACTAATTAAAAAAATAGGTTTCCATATTTTACATACAAGTGAAAAACCTAAAATTGATCATGTATGGTTATTTTTGAATTTATGGTTGCCTTTTTCCTTATTATAGACCTACAAGTTGTCCTTAAAAGACACTCATAACTCCAATAGGTCTGTATCAAAAGGGAGCCATCCCACTATGGTCTCTAAATGTATGACTATAATTTTGAGTAATTATTTAAATATGATAAATAAGACTCAAAATGCACAATATACTTAACATGAGAGATTATGGAAGAAAATCAAAAAAGACAAAGATGACCTTACCAATTCCTTGCTTCAACTATTCTCCCTCTAATATCTTCAAACTGAGCTATTGAATTGTTGATTTTATTAATTGCACTTAGACTCAAAATGGTGATCACTTGATCAAATAATTATGGATATATTTCATGGATTTTTGATATGATTCTTATAGTTTTTCTTGATTCCTTTCAATGGAAGATTGGAGTTGTTTATATAGAAGAAAGAGGAAGGATCAATGGCTAGATTTCAAAGTTGGTTTGTTGTGATCTATGGTGGAGGATCATTCAAGGAATTAAAAATTTCTTGGAGGATTATAGAGGAGAGAATTTTTTAGAGGTATAAACCTCTAGAATCTCTTTGGGAGGTTTAATCATGATTAGGGGTAGATTAGACAGGTGATTAGGGGATTCTAGAGAATCTAGGGGTTAGGCTTGTAGGAAAGCCTAGGACTAGGTAGGTAGGTGGGCCATGGGGATTTAAAATTACCAAATAATGGATAAGTGGGGTTAAGATAAGATAATGGGTATTTAAGATAATTAATGAAGAAGTGGGGGAAGAATAAGGTTAGTAAATGATGAACAATGAAGGGGGATGTTAGATAAATTAATATAAGGGGTGATATTTGGACAGAATTAAATGAGATGAGTGGAATTAGTGTCAACTAATAGTAATATTAGTGATGAAAAATTAAGTGAGTGAATTTATGTGCATACAATAAGTACTCATTTTCCTTTATTTTCTTCTCCAATTAGGCCTAATTAGCCCTCTTAGGCCTAGAAAGAGAAATATTTCCCCAAAAATCTCCCACATGTGTTAAAATACCAAAAATCATGTGATTAAATTTCAGTAATCTATCACCAACCTCCATATCAATTTTGAGGTCCTGAGGCCTTGTGAAGTATGCAAACCATGAAACCACTTTGCCACCTAGTCTTATTTTGAGCTTGTTTGGGACTACCTTGGAAAATGGGTCTGGTTTGATCACCTAAAAAAAATCCCATGAAATTTTTTTGGATTTAATATATATATAACATCCCAAAGGACCTCATCCAATCATTTTTAAGTTATCCCCTTCTCAGAAACACTTGAAAAACACCAAAAACATGTAAAAATAGGGCATTTGTGGATATCCATATAAGTAACATCAACAAAAAATGACATTTTTATAACCTCCTTGGAGTAATAAAAAACATCCAAGGGGTTTTAAGATCAAATTTTTTCATTATATATGCATTTTAGGTCTTTTTTCCATGACTGGTCAATATCAAGGTTTAAAAGAGGTTTAAGACATGTTTGGGATTTTAACAATTATTCATAAAGAATAGATCATTAATTGACCTCCTTCCACATTAAAAATTTCTTTAATTACCTAATAATCTATCCCAAATGTTTCATCTCCCCATGAAAAGTGTGAGAGATAATATGAGTATGTAAAGTTGTTCTTCGAGTGGCTTGCTTAGCATTCTTGAGCTTTGAAAGAGGTCAAATATCAATTCTGGGTCTCAAAATTCATTCCCACTATTTTTAAGAGTTAATAAACCTTAAAAAAAAATACCCTCAATGATTATACATTCTTTTATAGTCCTTTTTACCCTATTGTATGCTTATAATGTATTGGTCAGGGTATTTGGGGTTTAGACCTATCTTCTCTTTGCTAGCCCTCAAGGACCTTGAAGTGAAAATTGAAGTTTGTGTGCACCCTAAAAATATTTTGAAACAATTTTAATTTCCATGTGTTTATTAAATCTCCATTAATGAGGTCTATAATTCTTACTTTGTGCCTTGGAGCTCAAGTGGACCCCTAAGTTTCATGGTTGCCCATTGCCAAAAGAGTGGGCCAAGTCTGAGACAAAATAGTGAGTACTTACACTATTAGTATGGATTTTATATGGTAATTAACATCTTGTTAAACTCATAAACATAAATTTTACTAATTTATAAATCTTGATCATACTTATGGATGTCTCCATTCTCTTCTCAAGACTGATTGGATAGCCTATATATGATTGTGTGTTGATTGTCTGTATATGGAGCTTGGAAACTCAGTTTGATTCATCTTCTCTCATTTTTCCTTTGGTATCATGACCTTATGTCCTTTATATATAATTAAGGTGGGCCTCATAGTTACCTCATGTCATACTTTTATCTCCCTTTAAGCTTAAGATATATCTTCTCTCAACCTATAGGTGATTGTTTAAGGTAGTCTTGACTATGCAATAGTGTTTTAAGACCTTGCATCTTCAACTTATGATCTCTTCACTAAATTTTATTAGTAATTGAACTTATTTGAGGCCTTAAATTTGGTTTAAATCAACCTTAAATATCTATACTAATTCTTACTTAGGCTTAGAGACTAAGTTTATCCTTCAAATAGGACTATAGCCTACCTATTAGAACACTTGAATGTGTTTTGTGTTCAAGAACCTCACCATCACACAAATAGTCCTTTTCACTATTCTTGAATTTGTATTATTCTCTTAATTAGGCTTTAAAATCTTTTGAATTTTACTCTATCCTCTTTATTTACTAGGCTTAAAACCCATTATCATCTTATAGCTTCCAAGTGTTTTTCTTAGGGTCACCTTGCCTACATTCTTTGTTTTCTAGGACCTCATATTCATACCCCTGATCTCATCCATATAATTTGACCTATTTGGAGTATAACTATGGAATTATGGATATTTCACACACTACAACTCTTCTTTTCATCTTAAAAATGGACTAGTCCTTTTATAGTCTTGTAAATGATGTTTAAAAGACTCACTTAACTATGTCCTTTGGGTTTAGGACCTCATCACTAACATCCTAACCTTTTCAATGGTACATGAACCTAGATGCAGTCTTATTCATATTTCAAACACATTTCAAACTTACTTTGTCCCTTTATTGTGTACATTTCAACCTACACCTTCAAGACATGGTTGTAGGTGCTTGTTAGGAGTCAAGACTATGTTTAGGGGTTTAAACCTTATCTCAGCTTATGATCTCCTTAAATGGACCTATATTTTATTTAGATAGGTTTAAAATATATATTATATACCTCTATCAACACTTTTGTGACATTTTCAAACACCTATCCTTGTCTCTTCCATATAAGGTCCTGTACATAGTCCTATAGGTGTTTATACCATCAACTTAGTTTCATTGATTTCCTTGACCTTTCAAGTGGCTTATCATCTCTTATGTGAGTTGGAATATATCTCCATAGAAGCTAAGATTTGATTTTTTAGCCTTTCTTTTTTTTGGTTTAATGTTGACTTGGTCCATAATGAGGACCTATAGGCTTGAGGCTTATAGGTCTCATTCACTTGCTTTAGGGCTCAATAGAGTAACCTCTTTAGTTATGAGATTTACAAACCTATCAACTCCTTACACACATATTATCACTATTTCAATACATTACAAATTCTCTATCAAATTCTTATATCACCTTCAACTTACCCTACAAGTATGTATAGACCTGTATGTGGATACTTAATTATCTTATCAACTCAGTTTCATCTCTCTCCTAACTATCCAAGTGACTAGGTCTTTTTTGATGAGTTAGATCACTATCTAACTACAATAAGTTTAGGCTCTCAAATTTCAAGGCTTCCTTGAGTTGGTTTGAGGTTTAGATAGGATGTCCAAGTGGGGACCTACAGGATTGGGGGCTTATAGGTCTCTATTTGACTGCTCAAAACTACCAAAATCCATTATTTTAATTATTAAATCTCTCAACCTTTTCAAACCACTATATACTCTCATTATAATTTTTCAATGGTCCAAAAAGCCTGTAACTAGAATCAAGTCACCCTCAACTCACCTTACAATCATGTATGGACTGCATATAGTCCTCTTATGCATGAGGTCTATGAGTTGTGAATTAGAGAATTATAGTTAGTTTATATAATTTGATGATGGTACTGAGTTATTAAATATTATATAATTAATGTAGAAGTGTGTTAGGTCCTTCTATGAGTAATGGGAATCTTTCAAACACCCTATAGGTCATACAAACCTATAAGTAAAGGAAACACTCATGATCCTAATTGAAAGTGTGAATTTGGATTCCCATATTCACTTTTATTCACTTATAATGATTCAATATAATTTAAAAACTTCACAACATGATGTATCACTAGCATTTTATCCAAGATTATCAATTAAAACTCTAGTGGACTATGCAAACCTTGACCATGCCTCTAAAGAGTAACAATACTTAAAGAATATGGACCAAAGACCATATAAAATAAAATAACATGAAATACATGAAATTGAGGGATATTATATTAAAAATTAAGTATTATAAACCTCTGATAATGACCACCATGAAAAGGAAACAAGAAATTATAGCAGGATTGTTTGAAATAGCTTGTACACCAAGACATTTTTCTTCCAATTTAAGACACCTCATAAAGATGAATTTGCTAATTAAACAACCATGAAAATAATATCCATGACTTATAAAAACCACCTTAAAAACCATTCCTCTACACCAATTTTTGAATTAAATAAATATATGTAATAACAGACCCCTTTCAGATGAATAGGTCATAGTGACTTGTTGTCACTCTTAGTGATTGTTCATAAATAATAAGCCATAAATATAAAAACCAATGCCACTAATTTAAATATTAATAATACCCCTAAAAATTTCCAAATTTTTACCTCTTAACTCTCTCTCTCTCTCTCTCTCTTGTCTATATCTGGCACTTGAAAATTGCTCTTTTAGAGCTGCCAAGGAGGTCAATATGAGAGATAAATTGGTTTTCTTGATTTTGAGACCTAAAACCTATTCCAAATCATTTGTTTGAACTTATAAAGACAAATAATGTCCTAAAGATACTTTAAGCTCAATTTTTCCTTGAATAATTATATATATGGTCTCAAAATAGGTCTTTTAACACTAAAACTACTAGAATCATTTAAGATGCCTATTGAAAATGTTGAAAAATGTATCCATTAGATATTTTTAGGCCTTAAAAAGTACACCCTATATTGATAAGAAAATTTTCAAGTGGTATGGGTGATAATTTGACCTATGAGGTCAAATTTGTCAATAGTAAAATTATTTATTTTGTCTTCATTTGGTAGTTACTTGTATTATTCACTGGGTCTTTGAGTGTCTAGGTTAGAGGTGTAAGTTTTATTAGTGTCTTTTGTTTTGATTTTATTCATACTAACATGATACTAATCTCCCCTCTTATATTCCTATTGATCACATAATGGCACACTCGATGGGATCACATACACCACAAGTATAAATAGAGTATCTTGGGAGCTTTTTGGATCCAAGAAGATTTCATTATAGAGCTTAATTTCTTAATTTTTTGCTAAATTTTATGTGTTTGGCTTATGACTGTAGATTTTTGAATTCATGATTGAGTAAATGTGAATTCAGTGAGGTAAACCATAAAATCATCAACTAAAACTATGAATTCATCCTAAAAAACCATGAAATCATCCTGGTTTGGACTCAGCTCTGTGAAACTATGAAATCAAGCCCAAATTTAGTGAAATTATTGAGCAAAATTATGAATTCATTCTACAATCTTAACATTTTTTCTTGGTTTTATGTAAAATTGTGAATTTGTAGAGTTTGATTATGAAATCATAGAGTTTAGTTGTAAAATCATCAATTTAATTGCAAAATCATAGATTTTAATTGTGAAATCATCAATTTAATTGTGAAATCATCATTTTAATTATGAAATTATTGTTAGGATCTAGGACACACAGCTCTGATACCACTTGTTAGGATCTAGAACACAAAGCTCTGATACCACTTGTCAGGATCCTAACACACACAGCTCTGATACCACTTGTCAAGATCCTACTCTCAAGAGCACAATTGATTACCTTCGTATAAGCAACTAAACATGGAATTTAACCAGAAGTAATATGTAATTAGAATTCAGAATCAGCATAGAATATGAGAGACAATACAATCTTCTATTAACACTCTTCTAGAAGGAAATACAATGAAGAAATCACACTCTTCCCACACCTCTTGGGCATACAGTAATTCTCCCTCAAGAGTTCTCTCTCTCTCAATTACAACCAATAATCAACTCAATATCAAATTGTTGTTTCCTCTAGTCCTTGTGACAACCAACTCAACTGGTTGTTTTCCCTACAATACCAATACCTGGTGACAATCAACTCAATGGTTGTTTTGCCTACCTTACATACACAAGCAGATCTCCTTAATCTTGCTCCTTGTTATGTTGTAGATCTCCTTGATCTTGCTACCCCACAAATCTAACTGACCTTGCACACACACACACCCATAGATTTCCTTGATCTTGCTACACTGCAAATTAACTAACCTTGCTTACCATGTAGATATCCTTGATTTTGCTACCTGTAGATCAACTAATCTTACACCCCTTGAGACAACCAACCCAATTGTTGTTCTTGCCTTCAATTGAAGGATCTAATCCTTTTGTCCTTAGACTTGTCCTTGGTGTTGCAGATCTTCTTGATCTTGCTACCCTACAAATCAACTGATCTTACACACAACCTTGGCACACTTGCAGATCTCCTTGATCTTGCTACCCTGCAAATCAACTGACCTTGATTTTCTACACACCCTTACAATACAACCCCATGGGTCTCTTAAATAGATCTCAAAACAAACAATAATTAGAAAAGCAGACTCAAGACTAAAATTAGTCTTTACATGCAAACTAATTATTCGTCAAACTAACTGTTCGTCTAACTAACAATTCTAAAAATGCATAGGTGACCGACATCGGTTCCTGTCTGTCTGGAGATGACCAACGTTGATAGCTTTTGGTCAACCCTTGACTGATGTCAGTTGGTCCTGACCGATGTCAATGACTATCTAACTCCAACAACCTCCACATTTGCATAACAGTGAAGCTTTTAGCTCCACAACCTAACAATCTCCCACTTGGAGATAAACAGCTACACCTGTACCTATACAGCAACATCCTCTAATTTGTTTCTAGCTTGTATTCCACATCTTCAAGTTTAGTCTTGAAGACTAAAAAAAATTGAATGAAGATTCAACTTCTCCTTTGTTCTCGGCTTGTTAACGTACCTGTAGATTTCATATCCTTGCTAGCCATCATGACTGCAACAACCTTCTACAACTCTGATATCTAGCTAATTGTCATTCCACCAATAGTGAACACATATCTTATGGTGTTACTCCTGTCATCCAAGTAACCTACCATATCCACATTTACATACCCATGTAGAGAAGTGCTTGACCCTGCATAGCATAAATACTTGCTACTGGTCCCTCTCAGATACTTGAGAATCGATTGAACTGCTTTCCAGTGCTCCTTTCTTGGATTGGCCATAAACCTGCTGACAAGTCCCACTGCTTAGGCAATATCAAGTCTAGTACATACCATGTACCCAACCTCATCATGTGATTTAGGACATTGTTCATAGCTCAGCTTGAACTATCCAACCATAGGTGTGCTTACCGGTTTTGCATCCTACAAATTGAACCTCTCCACTACCTTATTCACATAATCCTCTAGAGACAAAATCAACCTATGACTTTCCCTGTCTCTAGAAATACTCATGCCAAGGATTTTCTTTGCTCCTCTTAAATCCTTCTTGGCGCATGTCTGAGCTACTTTTACCTTTAGCTCAGCAAATCTCTGCATGTGCAACCCTGCAACAAGCATATACACTACATACAGTAATAGGATAATGTAGTAACCATTATCCAACCTGGTAAAACAAACACAATGGTCACATTGACATTGACTAAATCCATGTTTTGTCATAAACCTGTCAAACCTATACCACTGTCTTGGAGCTTGCTCAATACCATATAACCTAGCCTTCTATCTCACCTGTCCATTCTCTCCTTTCTTTAACCTATGAATCCATTCGTCTTTCAGTGCTTTCTTTCTGGCTGACAACTCTACCAAATCCCATGTTTGGTTCTCTCCCAAGAAATCAATTTCCTCATTCATGCCATGCTCTCACTGTTTCTTGGATTCTACCTACATTGCCTCTTCAAACTTCTTGGTTTTCCACCATCAGTGAGCAACAAGTAGTATAAAGAAGGGGAATAATGAATTTGAGGCTTACTTACCCTTTTAGACCTCTTCATGGGAATTTGAGACTCTTTGACAGCTTGTTATCCACCCAAAATTCATCTTAAAAGTGACCGATCTTGGTCATCTCTAGCCGACCTCTATCTGCACCCGACCGATGTCATTTCCACCTGATCACCGATGTCGGTTTCTTGACCAATGTTAGTGTCCACCTGCTCAACATCACTGACTTTATTCTGCACATGACTAATGTTGGTTCCTACCTGATCGACATTAGTTCTCACCTGACCAATGTCGGTAATTATATTTTCTTGTGAGTGATGATTTTTACCCGCGAGCTCATTTTGGATCATAACCTTGTCTAAATCAACACTGCTCTGCTCAAAATTATTCAGCCTCTTGAGTTGATCTCTGTCTATCATCTTCTCTTAGAAAACCAAGGCTTTCCAGTTCTTAACTTTGTCAAAAACATCAGATTTCCTCTTTATGCAATACTTTGATCCTCCAATAGAAGCTCCTTTCTTTGTTGACCCAGTTTCAAAAAACCTCACTTTCTCTTGTTGCTTACAGAAATCATGATCTATGCTTTTCAAATCTAAAATCTTACCATTTGACTTAAGAACATCCATTCCCTTCTCACTCATGTGACCAAGCCTATAGAGCCACATCTTTGCATCTACATCTGAAGTAGATAAAACAAAAGGAGAATCAGTAATACAAGTAGATAGATAAAGTGTACCTACTTTCTTACCTCTTACTAATACAAGTGCACCCTTGGAAACTTTCCAAGATTCTGCTATGAGAGTTACTGTGCAACCCTCATCACCCAACTTTTCTATAGAAATTAGACTCCTTTTCAGGATGGGAACATGCATGACATCCTTCAACACCCATGTGTTGCCCATCTGCAATTTCAGCCACACTTCTCCTTTGCCAACAATTTGATAAGGCTTACCAACCCCTAAATAAATATTTCCAAAGTCTCCATGGACATACTCATGGAAAAATACTCTATTTGGGGTTGCATAGAAAGAGGCACCAGAATCTAAAACCCAAGATTTTACTTTATCTAAGGAACATATAAGAGCATCCCGTGTAATAATACCTGCATCATTTGCTTCTTTATTTCCTTCATGTTGATCTTCTACCAACCAACAATCTTTCTTTACATGCCCTTTCTTTCCACAATTCCATAATTGATAATTCTTGCCATTGAATTTCTCCATTCTTAGTTTAATTTCTTCTGCCATTACTTTACTCTCACTTGAATAGAAATCCCTGTGAGTGACATATAATCAACAAACACTTAACACACTCTAAAACCAAGGTGTTAGTGAACCAAGCTCTGATACCACTTGTCAGGATCTAAAATACATAGCTCTAATACCACTTGTTAGGATCTAGAACACAAAGCTCTGATACCACTTGTCAAGATCCTATAACACATAGCTCTGATACCACTTGTCAGGATCCTACTCTCAAGAGCACAATTGATTACCTTCATATAAGCAACTAAACACAAAATTTAACTAGAAGTAATATGTAACTAGAATTCAGAATTAGCACAGAATATGAGAGACAATACAATCTTCTATTAACACTCTTCCAGAAGGAAATACAATGAAGAAATCACACTCTTCCCACACCTCTTGGGCATATAGTAATTCTCCCTCAAGAGTTCTCTCTCTCTCAATTACAACCAACAATCAACTCAATACCGAATTGTTGTTTCCTCCAGTCCTTGTGACAACCAACTCAACCGGTTGTTTTGCCTACAATACCAGTACTCGATGACAATCAACTCAATGGTTGTTTTGTCTACCTTACATACACAAGAAGATCTCCTTGATATTACTCCTTGTTGTGTTGCATATCTCCTTGATCTTGTTAGCCCGTAGATCTAACTGACCTTGCACATGCACACCCATAAATCTCCTTGATCTTGCTACACCGTAGATCAACTGACCTTGCTTACCATGTAGATCTCCCTGATCTTGCTACCTACAGATCAACTGATCTTACACCCCTTGAGACAACCAACCCAATTGTTGTTCTTGTCTTCAAGTGAAGGATCTAATCTTTTTATCCTTAGACTTGTCCTTGATGTTGCAGATCTTCTTGATCTTGCTACCCTACAAATCAACTAATCTTGCACACAACCTTGGCACACTTGCAGATCTCCTTGATCTTGATACCCTACAGATCAACTGACCTTGCTTTTTTACACACCCTTATAATATAGCCCCATGGGTCTCTTAAATAGATCCCAAAACAAATAATAATTAGAAAAGCAGACTCAAGACTAAAATTAGTCTTTACATGTAAACTGATTGTTCGTCAAACTAACTGTTCATCTAACTAACAATTTTGGAAATGCACAGGTGACCGACATTGGTTCCTATCTATCTAGATATGACCGATGTCAGTCGATGCCTGACCAATGTTAGCAGCTTCCAATTGACCCCTAACCGATGTCGGTTGGTCCTGACCGATGTCGGTGACTGTCTAACTCTAGCAACCTCCACATTTGCATAACAGTGAAGCTTTCAGCTCCACAACCTAACAATTATTATGTATTCTATGTTTTCATGATTATTTTGACTATTTATGAATTCAAGACACTTACTAGCAAAATCATACACTTGAATCATGAAATCATTTGTCTATTTTGGTATTTTTATTGAAGGCTTGAGACAATTACAAAATTACAAACCTTAGTTGAAAAATCATAGAGTTTTGAAATCATTCCCCTGAGTTGTAAAATTATTACCCTAAGTTATAAAAGTATTTATCAGAGTTACAAAATCATAGAGTTATGAAATGTTATACTGGGTTGCAAAATCATTTTTCCTAAGTTATGACATTTTTAAATAGAGTTATGAAATCATTTTAAAATGGCAAAATTGGCTACTGTAAGTTTCTACTTGTCTAGTTTTCTATATTTTTATATGTTTGAATAATTTTGTAGTTCATAGTTTATTATGTAACTACAAAATTATTTAAAAGAGATAAATGTTGTGTTTTCTTGAGCTAAATTATAAAATTTCACCTTGGCTTAAAGCATAAATTAATCCACTAACTTGTTTGCAAGGAATCAGCCCAAGGAAGAAGTTTGAAAATTTTTTTAAAACATTTTTACACAATCCAAGTTTTATAAAGGTTGAAAATACATTCACATTTTGTTAAGTTGTTTTAAAATTCATTTAAACAAAAAAAATTAGCATTTTATAAGCTTTTACAAGTGCAAACACGGTCAAGGGGCCAAAAATTTCACAACATATTTTAATTTGATGCTAGTAAAAAGAATCAACGTCTTTAATTAGAGCCCCTAAGGGCTTTTTCAATTTTTGTTTATTCCTTAAAATGGTTTCAAATTACTCAAATTAGATTCTTTTATTTTGATAAAACACAAAGTTTAGCATATATTCCCTCCCCCCATCCCTTTTAGAAAACTTGGGTGACAAAAAAATGCTTAGTTTATTACACTTTTTAAAATGTGTGTCAGAAAGAAAGTCATGTATGTTCTCCCCAAACTCTGAGTGACTTGGGTGATTCAAAAGTGATCTCTAAAGTTTTTCCCTTTTAATTTATTTATTTATATGCACTTGGCTTATGGGTGGGAGTTCATCTCCTCCCCATGAGTTCTTTAGGGTTGTGTTGACCTAAGATTTCATCTCTCAACATTATAACAACCCCATTCCATAGTGGGTTATAGAAATTAGGGTATGTGATACTAGGATTACCAGGGGTTGAGCGGCTAGCCTCTTCAATCCTATCAAAAACTTGAGTTAAGTTTGGCTAAACATCAAACTCCACTAAGAAGCATACGAATAGAGTCACTATGAAAAGGAATAGACCTTTGCATAGTAAGTTATCCGGTATGAACTCAATTGACATGATTTCATAACTAGTGTTAACCATACTTGAGATCATCTATATCACTCAAAACTTATAGTTTTTAGACAAACCCCATTTGCCATATAAATATTGTTAATGAAGGACTAGTAGCCTGAAGTTCCATGTCACCGTATGAATTATTGAGAGAAGAGAAGGCCCTAAAAACCCTAATTTTTCATGTACATCTAATTTTATTAGATTAACACATTATTTCCTTTCAAAAAGGAATATATCGACGGAATTTGATAATATGAAGCAAACTTGTTAATTTTTAGGGATAAGATGATATACTTAGGTGTTTTTGTGTCTATTTATTTTACTTGCATTATTTTTACATCTAAAACAATTTTGTTTGTCAAAAATGCATCAAAACAAGTCATGAACCAATCACATGTTTGTACACCATTTTTAGCCTAAAGAGTGTTAGGAATATAGAACACAAAGCAATATTAATGAATTAAATATGGAAATAAAATGCAAAAATCATAACACCATAGAGACACATATTTTACGTGGTTTACATAATATAAGATACGTCCACATAGAAATAGTCAGTCTTTCTTATTATTCAATCCAACAAATGAAGGAAAAAACCTATAATACATCCACTACAATATCCTCTTCACTCACACACGGTATGATGCCATGATTTCAATGCCCTCATATCAAATTAGGGTTACATATTAGGGAAAAAATGTATAAAACATAATTTTTACGATTAGATCTATGACTTAATAGTGAACAGTCTAAATTTACTATGAAATTACAATATTTTACAATGCTTTTTTAACAAAATTTTGCTTTGAGGGTGCTACCCCTGAACCCCCACTAGGGGGATTTCAAGTAAGTTTTCCCCCCCCCTAGACCCCCATGGTGACCATAGTGGGGGGTCATTTCCCTGCACATCCCCCATGTCAAGAACTAGGCATTTTAATAAGATCAAGCTCCACCATCCAACAATCTTCCACTTGGAGACTGGTTGATGCAACTCCACCACTAAAATTCTTCCTAGAAATTTTATTTTAAATTTGACCTTGTCATGTTTATCATCTTCCTTGTTATCCCTTAAGACCTATTAAATTCAAACAACTCTCCAGCTTCTTCTTTGTGACTATTTTTGTTAGCATATCTACAGGATTCTAACTTGTATGAATCTTTTCCAACTTCAATTGACCATCTTCCAAAACTGAATGAATGAAGTGATACCTGAGTTGTTTATATTTGGTTCTTGAGTGGAATGTTGAGTTTTTTGTTAAATGAATCACACTCTGGCTATCACTATACAACCTATAATCTTCCTGCTTCTGCATCAACTCTTTTATAAATCATTTATCCATATCATCTCTTTGTTTTCTTATGTAGCTACAACATATTTTGCCTCTATAGTTCACAAAGCAACCATCTTCTATAATTTTTAAATCTAACTAATTTTTGTGTCACCAATAGTGAATGCATAACCTATGGTGTTCCTCCTACCATCTAAATCTCTAGCCATGTTTACATCAACATATCCTTGTAAAGTAACATCTAACCCTTCATAGCACAACTTTCTATTAGTGGTCACTCTCAAGTACCTAAGAATCCACTTGACTACATCCCAGTGCTCTTTTCTTAAATTATTCATAAACCTTCTGAAAACTCCCACTACATGAGCAATATCTAGTCTTGTGCACACCATAACATACATTAAACTTCCAACTGTTGAAGCATATGGAACTTTAGACATGTAATTGATTTTTTCCTACATTTTAGGACATTGTTTCTTACTTAATTTGAAGTGCCCTCCCAAAAGTGTATTCACTGGTTTTGCATCTTGCATATTGAACCTAACTAACACCTTCTTAAAGTATTATTTTTGAGACAATGTTAATTTTTTTTTGTCTCTTATTATTCTCATACCAAGGATTTGCTTTGCAGCACCCAAATCTTTCATTACAAATGAATTTGCTTATTTTTTTTTGAAATCATTTATATCATGCATGTTAGACCCTTTAAAAAGCATGTCATCTACATACAATAAAAAGATAATATAGCTGTCATTATCTAATCTCTTAAAATAGATACAGTGGTTAGAATGACATCTACTATAACCGTGTTTTCTCATAAACATGTCAAATTTCAAATACAACTACCTTAGAGCTTGTTTTAGGCCATACAAACTATTCTTCAACATGCACACCATTTTCTCCTTACCTTTGACTTTGTATCTTTGTGGTTGCTCCATATATATTTCCTCCTCCAAGTCACCATGAAGGAATGTCATCTTCACATCTAATTATTTAAAGTGCAAATCTTCTACTACTATCAAACTTAAAATAGATCTTATAAAATTCATTTTAACTACTAGAGAAAATATTTTAGCAAAATCTATACCTTTCTTTTGTGTAAACCCCTTTACAAAAAGTATGGCTTTATACCTATTTTTGCCTCCATCTTCTTCCTTTAACCTATAAACCCATTTATTCTGTAATTCTCTTTTACCTGTAGGCAACTGAACCAAATCTAAAGTTTGGCTATGTATTAAGCAATCCATCTCCTCTTGCATGCCTTACTCCCACTTCTTTCTAGGTTCTACCTACATTGCTTCTTCATAGATTTCTGGCTCACCACCATCAATCAATAATAAATAATAAAGTGAAGGAGAGTATCATTCAGAGAGTCTACTTACTATGGTATGTCCTCTAACTACACTTCCAGAAGTTTGAGGTACTTGTTGTATTTGTTGCACAATCTAATTTTTTGGTACTTTTAGAATTTCATTTTTAGTGATTTCATCAAGTATTGTATATTCAGTATTTGGTTTTTCTTGTTTCTTTCTCTGCAACTGATCTCTGTACATGACCTCATTAAAGATCACATCCCTACTCCTAATAATTTTTCAATTTTCAAAATCCCATAAAGGGTAACCAAAATCATTAACTCCATATCCAATAAAAGTACATTTCTTGGATTTTGCTTCAAGCTTGGTTCTATTTTCTTTATCAATATGGACAAATGTTTCACAACCGAAAGTCTTTAGAAAAGAATAATCTACCTTTTTATCTGTCCATGATTCTTCTAAATTGCCACCATCCAAAGGACTTGAAGGCCCTCTGTTTATTAATTAAATAGTAGTATCCATAGCATATACCCAAAATTATAAGGGCAACCCTACATTTAATCTCATGCTCCTTACACGCTCCATGATTGTCATGTTCATCCTTTTTAACACACTATTTGGTTGTGGTGTTCTTGGAACCATCTTCTGTCTATGAATCCCATGGGATGAATAATAATTATCAAATTCTTTGCTGTAATATTCACCTCCATTATCTGATTTGACACACTTAAACTTATTTCATGTCTCATTTTCAACCAAAGTTTCTATTTCTTAAAAGTATCAAAAATAGCAGATTTTTTTTGTATACAATAAAACCAAGTTTTTCTAGTTGCATCATCAATAAAAGTAAGATAATAAGAAGAGCCACCAAGGGATGATACCTGAGCTGATCCCCATACATTTATATGCACAAGCTCTAACTTTTCATCCTTCTTTGTTTTCCCATCTCTGATAAATATGACTCTCTTATGTTTTCCATACACACAGTGCTCACAAAAATTCAAATCCACCTTCTTCAAATCTAGCAACAAATTCTTTGAGTGAAAAACTTTCATACCCTTCTCACTCAAGTGCCTAAGTTTATGGTGCCATAAAAAAAAAATTGTTTCTATAGAAGCTAAAACAATAAAAGTGTCAACATTGCCATTAGATAAATATAATGTACCTACCTTCTCTCCTTTTGTTATTACCAATGATCCTTTAGTGACCTTCCACAAATTTTCTACAAATGTAACTATGTAGCCCTCACTTCCTAACTACCCTGCTGAAAGTAGATTTCTTCTCAACTCAGGAACATGCCTTACGTCTTTCAGCAACCTTTTTTTTCCATTCTGTAATTTTATTCGTATCTTACTATTTTTTATAATTTTACCATTACCCAAATAAACCTATCCAAAATCACCTTGAACATAGTCTTAAAAAATATTTTTTATGGGGTGTAGCATAAAATGAATCCCTTGAATCTAACACCCAAGAATCATTAATGTTATCTAAAAAAAGGATTAAAGCATCTTGTAACACATCACCTACTACATTTGCTTCATGATTTGTATCTTATTATCCATCTCTTTATTTCCCTTTTTGAAACCAATAATCTTTTTTCAGGTGTCATTTCTTCTCACAAATCTAGCACACCAATGTTTCTTTGGATTTGGATTTACCCTTCTTAGACTTACCATGATTCCCTGGGCCCTTTCCTCTATCTTTTTGGCTTTCCCTATTCTCCATAGTTAAATCATTACCTAATGTCTCACTTGTACTTTTCTATCACATTTTCTTTCTAAGAATAACACCAATAACATCATCAAACTTTAAAGTGTTTGAACCAGAGCTAGAATTACTCACAACCATGACAAAGCCATTCTAGCTTTCTAGAAATGAGCATAGAATTAAAAAATCCCTAATCTCATGATTAAAATTTACTCCTATAGATCTTAACTAATTTGTGATCATGTTAAATTCATTTAAATTATTAGCAATAGACACACCTTTTGACATTTCCATATTAAATAAATGTTTTATAAGAAATACCTTGTTGGAAGCTAAGGGTTTTTCATATACTCTATCTAATACATTTATCACATCCATTGTTGTCTTTTTTTTGAAATATTGAAGGCCACCAATGCTACCAATCATAAACATATTATTCCTAGTGCCTTTATATCAAGAACCTCCCAATCTTCATCCTTCATAGTCATCGACTTCTTTGTTATTCCACTCAATGGTAGGAAAAGATCCTTCAGATATAGATAGTCCTCCATTTACATCTTCCATAGCTGATAGTTTTGGCCATTGAACTTCTCAACCTTTAACTTTCCTTATTCTACCATTTCTCTCACTCGAACTAGGAATCATCTTTTTATACGAGTTTATCTACCAAATAAACCTTCAGCTCTAATACCAATTGTTAGGAATATAGAATATAGATCAATATTAATGAATTAAAGATAGAATAAAATATATAAATCACAACACCATAGAGACACATATTTAACATGGTTCACTCAATATGGGCTATGTTCACACAGAAATAGCCAGTCCTTATTATTTAGTCCAATAAATGAAGGACAAAACCTAAAATACATCCACCACAATATCATCTTCATTCACACATGGTATGCCACCATGATTCCAATGCCCTCAAATCAAAATAGGGTTACATATTATAAAAAAATGCATAAAACATAATTTATACCATTAGATATATGACCTAACAGTGAATGGTCTAGATTTACTATGAAATTACAATATTTTAAAATGCATTTTTAACAAAATTTTACTTCAGGGGTGTTGTCCCTGAATGCCCATCAGGGGGGCTTCCAAGTAGGTCATCACCCCCTTAGATCCCCATGGTACCCATAGTAGGTCGTCACCCTCTTAGATATTTTCAAAAACATTTATGTTTGTGTCAATTATTTGAAATGGGTGTTATTACGCTGCCCATTTCATCCCAAGTTTTTGCTTTAGAGTGTTAAAACAAAAACCAATGTCATACCTGTTGAGCAAGATAGCATCATTACATTGTTCATATTATTTCAAAACTTTGCCTTATGTCAGATCAAGTTTGCAACCATGTATGCCTTTGGTCTACAATTGGTTTCTTTATGTCATCCATTTGAGTCTAGAATGTTATCTATTTGAGAACCCAAGTTCAAAATTTGTCTTATGAAGTTTAGATTTAAACGTTGAGTGGTTTATACCTATGCCTCACTTAATTTTGGCTTAGTTTTTTACCTCTTACTTTTGAATTGTGCAACTTGGACTAATTTATTACTTGCTTTAAAGACTCATTTTGCCTAGATTTAGGAAATGGTCTTTTCCATGTGCCTCATGTCTATTGTGTTACCTTAAACTAAGGTCAAAAGTACAACCTTAAGCATGGTTAATTTACATTTGATTCTTGCTTATCACTTGGGGTTGAATGTTTTACTAATCATTCTTATTTTTGCTTACTTGAGATTGAATTTCTCAATTAGTTTTAGGCATGTGCCTAGGGTCCAAAGTCTTATACCAAGGTCAAGTTTGTGTTTGAATCCATGTGCCTAGTTTGATTCAAAGTGTTTCAAAGTGTTATATTAATTGCCTTGCAAGTTTTACCTCGACCAAGTTTGTTTTTAAATTCTAACCATGTGCCTTGTTTCCAAAGGCCTAGCATTTGCCTTTCAGTTTTTGGACCTAGATGTTTTAAAGCCTAGCTTTGTGCCTTATTTCCAAAGACCTGGTATTTACCTTAGTTTTTATATTTCATTCATACCTTTTGAGTCTAGCTTTGTGCCTTGTTTCTAAAGACCTAACATTTTCCTTTCCATTTTTAGACCTAGTTGTTTTTAAAGTCTATCTTTGTGCCTTGTTTCCAAAGACCTAGCATTTGTCGTAGTTTATAGTTTTTGTTCGTACATTTTGAGTCTATATTTTACCTTGTTTCCAATGACCTAGCACCATCTTTGTTTTAGTCCTAGATTATATTTGTTTCAAACACTTTACCAAAACCAAGATTCAAATTTGCCACTCATTTGACCATTTGTGTGCAAGACCTTAGACCTTGGAGATATTTGAGACCAAGTTTACCATTAACAATTTTGGAAAAGGAGCTCTAGTTTAGGCCAAGTTTAAACCATTTACATTAATAAACTAAGTACCTATTCTAAGTATTATGTTTCAAACCATGACCTACTCTTAGACCAATGCAGCTTTCAAACCTAGACCTAGACCATTTTCATAGACCAAGATAGCCCTCTTTGGGATAATTTTGAAACCCAACCATGTCAATTATCATATGTTGAGACCACCCTTATTTGGTCTAATTAAAGTACCAATTTTGCCCTTTCAATGATAAGGATAGTTGATTCCCTACTTATACCAGTAATCCTCATTTGGCCTACATCAGCAACCAAGCTTTGCAATGCTCATTCATTACCATTCTAGGCCCTTATCCTTTAACTTGCATTAGTAACCAAGCTCTATAACACCCATTCATTACTATTTCAAGCCCTCATCCTTCAACGTGCATTAGCAACCAAGCTCTGTAGTACCCATTCATTACCATTCCAGGCCCTCTTGATTTGGCTTGCATTAGTAACCAAGCTTCACATTACCCCTTCACTACCATTCCAAGCCCTTCTAAATCTAGTAGATCATTATCCCAATAAGGTTTCTTAATTATGACTATATAGCTCATTACTACCATCATAGACCCATAACCAGCCTTTGTTCAGCCCATATTTGATGAGCCTACTTACAAAGAGCTCATTATCAACCATAATCACCTCGAAACCATTTCCAACCCTCCCCCACTTTAGAAAATCCAAGCTAGTTTTTGAGACACAACAAAGCTAGTCATTACCTCTCCATGATTCATCTTGTAAAGACTAAAATGTGTTCAAATCTGATATTTTGCAACCAAATGTAAACCAAGGCTAAGACAACCAACCAATCCTTGATGTTTTTGTTGAAACATGTATTTGTAATTAGTTAACCTATGTTGAATCACCCCATAATGATTATAACCACCTTTGGGAAAATCATTATTTTGATCATTGCCCTATTTTTAAGGAGCTTCACTCTAACGAGCTAGTCTTTATGGAGTTACTTCTTAACCATTTCCCTTTTGTTGAGAAGCCTCATTTTGACAAACTAGTATTTTTGGAGTCCTTCTTAGTTGATCCCATTTTTGAAGAACCCATTGTTCAACCCCAAGCCATTACTCATCCAATACCAAACATCTAACATAACATCTTTTCCATAACACCAAATGAAGAATCAACATTAAAGTTAAGTTTTATCTTTGAACTGCTACCAGATTTAGCATCAAAAGTAGAATCAACATTAGTTTCAACATCAAATTTAGAGTCCTTTGAGTCAGAATCAACCTCAGAATCAGAATCCATTTGTATTTATTAAAACATTAGTTACACATGCCTTGAAAATCAATTTGAATACATATGTGATCTTTCCATGATTTTTAAGGATGATTAATTTAGCATCGATACAAGTTCTCTTAGTATCTCCTACAAGGATTTTGTTACCTCTTACCATTCTATTACCATTCCACTTTGTTGGGTGAATATTTTGTCAATATCTAACTGATGATCAAAATAGATGTCTTCAACCATAGCACAGGGAGATTGGTCAGCCAGATGTGTAGGTTTACCACATCAAAAGGGGACAAATCTCTCCTCTCATCAAGGGGAGGCTCCCTGTAAATAGTAGGAGGCTATATACTATATATATAAGCAAAAATTAACACTCAGGGGTAGGATAACACCATCCATCTCTCTTTTTTTAGACATGATGTTCACAAACAAAGGAGAAAATCTGGGTGAAAACACTAAAGGCACTTCTCTTCTTTCAGAAGTGATCTTGCAGGAAACAGTAAGATTTTCTTTCAGGTAGTGACAAGTAACTGGTAACAAAAGATGTAGTAACTAGTAGACTGAGATGTAGCTCAAAGTCTCCACCTCAATTGCCCAAGAGTGAAATACAAAGGACAATGAGGGCACAAAGTCATCCTGAGGTCCTTTACATAGAAATAGAAAATAGACAAACACACTAAAGGTAGTTGTAGACAGCACAAAGTCTCTCCACAGTTGGCTTCAGGACACCTTCCTGATTATTTTCACTAGTTCTGCTTGTTAAATTGAATAAACAAGAATACATTCAGGAAACAGACATATGAACAATCTCCTAGAATAACACAAGCTATAACAGCTTAAAATCTGAAAGTAACTTGATTTTTGATTTAAATGAATAAATATGAAAAATACTCTGAGCTCAAAGTCTTAGTAATCACCTCTCAATTTGGGCAGAGTTTTGCTTCTATAATGGAAAGTCTCATTTACATAAAGTAAGAGAATACAATAAATAGCAGCCAAGAAAGGCTTGGCACTTTGTTCCATGGAATGACTCATGTTGCATTCAATGCCTTGAATGCATTTTTAGTTTTGTCAAAGAGCCCATGCTAAAATAGGGTGGCTGCCTTAACTGTAGCATGTTGATTCATCTCAAATGTCTTCTCCTCGGCCTGAGTCATCTGATCTATCACCTTATGTCTGCACAGTTGTCCACTTCACCTTTACTCCAAAGAAGAAAAGTAGGCCGTGCTTTTAATGCTTGCAAGCTCAAATATCTACTTGGTGGATTATTCCACCTACTGGAATAACTCCAGCGCAGATATTTCTGGTCTTTCCCTCTTTCTTATTATAATTTGAGCCCTTGGGCTATCTTTTCCCCCTTTTGCTAGCATTTTTGGCTCCTTCTTCAGCTGGGTGTTGAGTTTGCTTTCAAGTTCTGTGCCACTTTTGAAAATCAATGGATATTTCATTAGCTTAAATTTGATGTCCATGGGGATGTCAAAGGTTCACTATTTCAATAGTTCAGGTGGCCTCCTTGGTTCAACTGCTTGAACCTTCTCCTTGAACTAGTCTCTAAAAACTTCCACTTCTTATCTTTGCTTAGAGCTTCCCTTGAACTGTTGAACCCATTGAACCTGTGAACCATTTTTGTTCAAGGTTCAATGATTCATCTTCTTCCTTAAAAGCCTTTGTTTTCTCTAAGTCTCTCAAGTTTTGGAAGAGTTCGTAGAAATATGTCTACTGAGTTCATAGAAACAAGTCAGTAAAATCAAGCCTATGGAGTTCATAGAATTATACCTATAGAGTCTATAGAAATGAGTCTGTAGAACCTAGCCTATAGGGTCTATAGTTTTGATCCTATGGAGTCCGTAGAATCAAATCCATAGAAATCATCCTATGGAATCTGTAGAAATCATCCTGTAGAGTCCACAGAAATTGGGCCTGTAGAGTCTGTAGAAATCAGTCACAGGCCTTAATGTCTTTGGAACTTTTTGAAGGGAAGGTGTCCTTTTAGTTCTTGAGAAGGTCCATTTTCTGGTTGCTAAGAGCCCCCCGCAAGGGTACCTACCCTTTGGGGTCCTTCGGGTAGCCTTCAGGCTTTTATTCCTTCGAAGGGTCTTCGGGCTCTAATTCCTTCAAACAATTTATCTGAAGGAAATCTTTCCTTAGCTTCATTCGCTTTTCATCAGGATTTTTCTTTCAAGCAAATTCATTCAAACACAATTTTGAAGGAATTTCTTTAGACAATTTGTCTGAAAGAATTCACCTCATCTTTCGCCTTGAACAAATTCGAAGGAATTCCAACTTTTCCTACCTTTTTCATTTTTCTAAAGAAAATCTCTTAGTCTATTTTTGCTCACTGCCCTCTGCAATAGCACTCAGCTTTGCTCACTACCCTCTACAAGGGCACTTCGCTTGGTTCATTTCCCTTAATAAGGGCATTTGCCTTTCAGGCTTTGGGGAACTCCCTTGAACCTGTAAATTAAACTGACTGATTGAACCAACTTTGGTTCAATGATTCATTCATTTGTTCTACTCGTTCAATTGACCGCTTGAACCAACTACTCATTGAACCTTTGAACCATTGAACCCATTGAAATTTTGCTTCAAAGGTTCAATCGTTCAACAATTCAAGCCTTCTTCTTTTTGTTAAGTATTTTGAAGCCGTTGAACTTGCTAAAGCGGTTGAACTTTGAACCTTTTGATGAAGTGCTTAATTCTTTAAGCTTGTCGATGTCATTAAACATTGAACCCATTGAACCTTTGAACTGAAATGGTTCAAGGTTCAATGGTTCAATGGTTTAATGGTTTAATGTTTCAATCCTTCCTTAAAGCTTGCCGATGAATATTTTTGATTGAACCAAGGCGTTGAACCAAACCTGAAATTACCTAAGTGCTAGAAACTTGCTCCTTTGAGAGAATTTGCCTATTGAAGCCATTGAACATGTTGAACCTGCTAATTCCTTAACTAAAAAAGCTTGAAAAATGATAAATTTGAATGCTCAGAACAAATTTTTCAGAAGGGAAGAGACAATTTTGGCTTGCATGACCAAAATAGTTCATATGTCGTCCCAAAAATGAGTGACAAATTTTTGGGAACAACAACTAGCTCCAATTAGGGAACTTTCTTCAGTTGAAAACTTGGAACAGCTGATGGGAGTAGAAACCAAAATCTCTAGTGCCTTTGAAGTATGCCATTGGGCTATGGAGTCATGCTACCCAAAAAAAGAAAGGCACCAAAAATGAAAATGAAAAGCACAAATAGAACTAAATACTTTACAAATATATATATGTACAGGTGAACTTATCTGATACTTCAGGAATTGAAGTGCTTCAAATGCTGCCCATTGTGAGGCAAAGAAAAGGGCATGCCATCTTGATACTTCAATAGAAAACTATTTTCACCATTGAGTTCATGGATAGTAAAAGGGCCCCTCTAAAGGGAGTTAAATTTCCCATGCATTCCCTTTAGTTCTCTTCTCTTGTACCACAACAGGACTTGATCTCCAATCTAGAAATCACGGTTCTTTACTTTCTGGTCAAAGAGTTTCTTCACCAAACTTTGATGCACATCAATTCGGTCTACCACCATAGTTCATTGCTCATCCAGCTCAGTCAAGCACATGATCCTCTTGTTGGGGATCAACCAACAATGGATTACACTTGTGAAAGCAATAAACGTGGAAATAAATCAGATAGATAAGCAACTAGAATGATAAATAGCACAGAACAAGAGATACAAGAAACCACCCTGAAAACTTGTATTAAAACTCTTTACAAAAGGAATACAATGAAGAAACTTCTTTCTTCCACACCTCTCTCAGATGCACACAAGATCTCTCACTAGATCTCTATTCCTCAAGAGCTCTCTCTCTCAAGTACACTCAAATCCAACAACTTGGATTGATGCAACTCAGTACTGTCCTTCAAACATTCACAATGTTCTACTCATACTCACACACTAAGCTAAGAAGATCTTTCCTACATATAGAATTAGGAAACTTGAGCATGCTCTTACAACAAACGGTTAAGCCTCTTGAACAAGGGCTCTAAAAATAATATTGCTAATAATAGAGACGCGAGCTTAAGTCTACAACTCAAACTCATCATGCAAACACTCGCTTCTATCCTCGGAAATCGCTTTCTGGACACACAGGTAACCGATGTCGGTTCCTGCCTGTTCGCCTGTGACCGTCGTCGGCCGACCATACTGCCGACGTCGGTGCCTCTGCAACTGCACCTGACCGACGTCGGTCGCTCCTGATCGATGCCGGTGTCTGTGTAGACCTGAACCTGTTTGAGTATGCTCCTTGGTGAAGCTTTTAGCTCCACACCCTAACAATCTCCAATTTGGAGATAAACAGCTGCACCAGTACCTGTACAGCAACATCTTCTAGATCCTTCTTCAACTCAATCATGAAGACCAATAGAAGTTGAATGAAGATTCAACTTCTCCTTAGTAACGGGCTTTGTTAGCATATCAGCAGGATTACTATCTGTATGGATTTTCTCCAGCTTCAACTCACCATCTTCCAATACCTGCCGTATGAAGTGGTACCTTAGCTATATGTGCTTGGTTCTTGAGTGAAAGGCTGAGTTCTTAGCCAAATGGATTGCACTCTGACTATCACTATACAATCTGCAACTCCCATGCTCCCTTCCAAGCTCTTTCATGAACCGTGTCATCCATATCATCTCCTTGCTAGCTTATGTGGCTGCAATATACTCTGCTTCTGTAGTTGACAAGGCAACAACCTTCTGCAACTTAGATATCTAGCTAACCGCCATTCCACCTACAGTAAAAACATAACCTGTGGTGCTCCTCCTGCCATCCAAATCACCTGCCATATCTGAATCTACATAACCATGTAGAGAAGTATCTGAACCTCCATAGCACAAGTGCCTACTGCTGGTTCCTCTCAAATATCTAAGGATCCATTGAACTGCTTTCCAATGTTCCTTTCCTGGATTGGCCATATACTTACTTACTACTCCCACTGCTTGGGCAATATCCGGTCTAGTACACACCATTGCATACATCAAACTTCCTACCGCGGAAGAATATGGAACCTTACTCATGTACTCTACCTCATCATGTGAATTAGGACATTGTTCTTAACTTAACTTAAAATGTCCAGCCAAAGGTGTGCTTACCGGTTTAGCATCCTGCATATTGAACCGTTTCAACACCTTGTCCACATAATCCTCTTGAGACAATATCAACCTGTAATTTTTCCTGTCTCTCTTAATGCTCATGCCAAGGATTTTCTTTGTTTCTCCCAAATCCTTCATGGCAAACGTTTGAGCTAATTTCACCTTAAGCTCAGAGATATCCTGCATGTGAGATCCTGCAACCAGCATATCATCTACATACAACAATAGAATAATATATCTACCATTATCAAATCTCTTAAAATATACACAATGGTCAGATTGACACCTACTGTAGCCATGCTCAATCATAAACCTGTCAAATTTCAAATACCATTGCCTAGGAGCTTGCTTGAGGCCATACAAGCTTTTCTTCAACCTGCACACTAACTTCTCCTTACCCTTGACCTCAAAACCTTCTGGCTGTTCCATGTATATTTCCTCATCCAAATCTCCATGAAGAAACAATGTCTTAACATCTAGCTACTCAAGATGCAAATCCTCAAAAGCAACCAAAGACAATACAACCCTTATAGAAGTCATCTTAACAACAGGAGAAAAAATCTCACCAAAGTCAATACCTGGCTTTTGTGCAAATCCTTTCACTACCAATCTGGCCTTATATCTCATCTGTCCATCCTCACCTTCCTTCAACCTGTAGGTCCATCTGTTCTTCAGTGTTCTCTTACCAGCTGGCAATTCAACCAAATCCCATGTGTGGTTCTCTCTTAAGGACTCCATCTCCTCAACCATGCCACGCTCCCACTTACTCCTGGACTCCACCTGTAATGCTTCTTCAAAACTCTCTAGTTCTCCACCATCGATTAGCAATAAATAGTATAAGGAAGGAGAATATCTAATTGGAGGCTTACTTACCTTTTCTGACCTCCTGATGGGTGTCTTGGACTCATTCTCAACACGCTGTCCACTCAAATTTTCTGACAATGACCAACCTCGGCCACCTGTAGACCTGTTACTGGCCGACGTCGGTTCTTTCTGGCCGACGTCGGTGCCTGTTCTACCGACGTCGGTCTCTGTATGACCGACATCAGTTTCTGTACTGCCGACGCCGGTTCCTAACCTGCCGACGTCGGTCTCTGTGTTTTCCTGTAAGTGATTATTTCTTTTTCTCGTGAGCTCATTTTAGACCATAACTTCGTCCAAGTCACCATTACTTTGTCCAGATTGATCTAGCTTCCTCATCTGATCACTGTACATCACTCTTTCATTGAAAACAACATCACGACTCCTGATTACCTTGTTAGTTCCTAGATTCCAAAATCTGAAACCAAAATCATCTGAGCCATAGCCAATAAACGTGCACCTCATAGACTTAGCATCAAGCTTCTTTCTATTTTCCTTATCTACGTGCACAAAGGCTTCACAACCAAAAACTTTGAGATATAAGAGATCTACCTTTTTACCTGTCCATGCCTCTTCTAGAATTCCACCATCCAGAGCTGTAGATGGTCCTCTGTTAATCAGGTACACTGCGATGTCAACTACTTCTGCTCAAAACTCTAAGGGCAACCCAGCATGTAATCTCATACATCTTGCACGCTCCATGATTGTTCTATTCATCCTTTCAGCAATACCATTCTACTGAGGTGTCCTTGGAACCATCCTTTGCCTACGGATTCCATGAGTGTAACAATACCAGTTAAACTTAAGACTACAGAACTCACCGCCATTATCAGATCTCAAGCACTTTAATCTTCTGCCTGTTTCATTCTCAACCATAGCTTTCTAAATCTTAAAAGTCTCAAAAACATCAGATTTCTTTTTAATACAGTAGATCCATACCTTTCTTGTGGCGTCATCTATGAACGTAACATAGTACCGTGATCCTCCAATAGAGGCTACCTGAGCCGGTCCCCACACGTCTGTGTGAACAAGCTGAAACTTCTGCCTTTTCTTAGTAGACCCAGTCTTGAGAAAACTAACCCTTTTCTATTTTCCAAATACACAATGCTCACAAAATTCTAGATTCATACTTTTCAAATCTGAAAGCATACCTTTAGACTTAAGAATTGACATCCCCTTCTCACTCATGTGGCCAAGCCTTGAGTGCCACAATTTAGCATCCACATCTGAAGTAGATAATACAGAAGGAGATTTGTTAGTAACACAATTACACAAATAGAGAGTACCTTCTCTCTTACCTCTGGCCATAACAATTGCACCCTTGGTCACCTTCCAAGAATCTGCTGTGAGAGTTACTGTACAACCCTCATCCCCTAGCTTTTCTGCAGAAATCAAATTTCTCTTCAAACTAGGAACATGCATCACATCTCTCAACACCCATGTGTTGCCATTCTGCATCTTCAGCTACACTTTACCTTTGCCAATAATCTTACAAGGCTCATCATCCCCTAAGTACACTATTTCAAAATCTCCATGGATATAGTCACTAAAATATTCTCTGTTAGGGGTAGCATGAAAAGATGCACCAGAATCTAATACCCAAGATTCTATATTATTATGCAAAGAGAAAATAAGAGCATCCTGTGCAATACCTGCAACCTTTGTCTCTTCCTTTCCTTCATGCTGATTGTCCTCCTTAGGCTTTGACCAGCAATCTCTACTTATGTGCCCCAACTTTCCACAGTTCCAGCATTGTGGCCTTCTACCATTCCTGGATTTGGATCTGCCTCTTCCCTTAGACTTAGATCTTGATCTCCTCTTGCTCCTTTCTTTTTGCCTTCCCCTGCTCTCGAGATTTAAAGTGTTCCCAGATGTCTCTTCTGTGCTTTTCCTGCGAATTTTCTCATTCAAGATAACACTAACCACATCCTCTACTTTTAAAATATTCGAAGCAGAAACAGTATTAGAAACTGCCATTACCAAGCCATGCCAGCTTTTAGGCAAAGAACATAATTTTAAAAGAGCTTTTATTTCATCTTCAAATACAATATTGACTGAACTTAATTGGTTAACAATACCATGGAAATCATTCAGGTGATTAGAAACAGATCCACCTTCTTGCATATGCAAATTAAATAACTGCTTCATTAAATATACCTTATTAGAAGCTGAGGGTTTTTCATACAAATTTGCTAATGTAGTCATTAACTCTACCATAGTTTTAGCCAGTGACAAATTGGATATCATAGTGGATGCAAGACTCAGTCTTATAGACCCAAGAGCCTTTCTGTCAAGAACTTCCCATTCTTCATCCTCCATGTCCTTGGACTTCTTTGCAATCCCACCTAACGGTAAGTAAAGATCTTTCTGATACAGATAGTCCTCTATCTGCATTCTCCAATGTTGATAGTTCTTGCCATTAAACTTTTCCATTCTCAACTTACTTTCTTCTGCCATTGCTTCTCCCACTCAAACAGAAATCCCTGCAGAAACACCTGTGAGCAACCTGTAATCCAAACACACTACACAGATCTGAACCACCTGTTAGTGAACCTGAGCTCTGATACCACTTGTTGGGGATCAACCAACAATGGATTACACTTTTGAAAGCAATAAACGCGGAAATAAATCAGATAGATAAGCAACTAGAATGATAAATAGCACAGAACAAGAGATACAAGAAACCACCCTGAAAACTTGTATTAAAACTCTTTACAAAAGGAATACAATGAAGAAACTTCTTTCTTTCACACCTCTCTCAGATGCACACAAGATCTCTCACTAGATCTCTATTCCTCAAGAGCTCTCTCTCTCAAGTACACTCAAATCCAACAACCTGGATTGATGCAACTCAGTACTGTCCTTCAAACATTCACAATGTTCTACTCATACTCACACACTAAGCTAAGAAGATCTTTCCTACATATAGAATTAGGAAACTTGAGCATGCTCTTACAACAAACGGTTAAGCCTCTTGAACAAGGGCTCTAAAAATAATATTGCTAATAATAGAGACGCGAGCTTAAGTCTACAACTCAAACTCATCATGCAAATACTCGCTTTTGTCCTCAAAAATCGCTTTCTAGACACACAGGTAACCGACGTCGGTTCCTGCCTGTTCCCCTGTGACCGTCGCCGGCCGACCATACTACCGACGTCGGCGCCTCTGCAACTGCACCTGACCGACGTCGGTCGCTCCTGACCGATGCCGGTGTCTGTGTAGACCCAAACCTGTTTGAGTATGCTCCTTGGTGAAGCTTTTAGCTCCACACCCTAACACCTCTTATCAATGGAGCTTTCATAAGTCTGATCTTCAACTGCCTTAGCCAATTTCAATGCTAGCAATTTCAGGGTGATTGGTATCTCAGCATTGAGTCCATAAATAAGTTGGAAAGGTGACATACCAATAACCTTTTTGGGTGTAATTTTGTCTACCCATAGAGCATCAACCAATGCTTTATGCCATGTTCATTAGTTGTCATCTACCACCTTCTTGATGATAGTCATCAGGTTCTTATTACTTGATTCATCTTGGCCATTCCCTTATAGAAAATAATCAGAAGAGTGGGAGAGGGTAATCCCATAATAAAAATAGAACTAGGTAATCTCCTGGGAAGTGAAACAAGTTGCATTGTCTGTGATAATCTTGGTTGGGACCCCAAAACTAAAAATGCTGTTTTCTTTGAGAAAATTGCACACTACTTCTGAAGTAGCATGTTTGGTTGGAATAGCTTCCACCCACTTGGTGAAGTAATCTGTGGCTATGAGGACATAATCATGTCTAGCACTTAAAGATGGGTTTACAGCACCATTGAAATCAATTATCCATTATTGAAATGGCTCTTCTATCACCACTGGCTTGAGAGGTAGGGCAGCTAACTTGGGTTTTCCAACAAACTGCTGGCAAAGTTCACATTTTCTTACCCATTTATATCCATCTTGAAATAGAGTGGGCCAGTAATACCTGGCTCAAAAAAATTTATGGGCAGTTACAAGAGTAGAAAAATGTCCTCCATAGGCCATATTATGGAAGGACTTCAAAATTTGGTTATGTTTCTATTTGCCCATGCAGTAAAGGAACACTCCATCAAGGCTCATTTTATATATGTCATTGTCCCAGAGGATAAAATTGGTAGCTTTCAACTTGATAGTCCTCTTTTATTTTTGAGACAGGTGAGCAGGACACTCACCATAAGTAAGAAAATGAGCAATACCTGAATACCACTCATTCATGGTGGAGACAAAGAGGATGATTGGCGTGTCATCTTCTTCTAATTCTTCATGTTCTGTTTGTTCTGGTTTGTTGTCAGCAATCAATTGGCATAGGCCCTTTCCTCGCACTAGCTTCATTGGTTTGATGACTAGATCAAACTCTTAGATTTTAGCAATCCAATTTCTTCTTCTCATCCCAAACTCTTGCTGAGTTAATATGGATTTGACTGTGGTGTTAGGAACCAAGGTAGTAGTGTGTGAATTCAGAATGTAGAAGCAAAAATGCTTCACTGCCTTCACCACTACATAAGCATGCTTCTCCAAGTTTGAATACTTCAGCTCATGAGCTTTGAGAGGATAGCTCATGAAGGATATGGGAGATTCCACACCTTCTTTATTCTATCGAACCAAAATTGCTAAAATTGTGTGCTCAAAAGCATAACTATACATTGTGAAACCCTTGTTATAGTCTGGAAAAACCAAAATTGGGGCATGGGCAATAGCTGTCTTAATATCTCATAATGTCAATTTGCCTTCTTCAATCTAGCTGAACATGGCATTTTCCTTCATCATGTTTACAATATGGTGAGTCTTCTCAGCAAAATTAGGGATGAACCTTCATAATAAATTCACCTTTCCAAAGAAAGAGTGAACTACAGTCTTACTTGTGGACAAAGTAAGCTCCTAGATAGACTTGACTCTTTTTGAGTCAATCTTTATGTCTTTCTAGGATATAATGTGTCTGAGAAGTTTCCCTTTTATTACTCCAAAAATAGACTTCTTGGGATTTAAAGAAATGCCATTCTGATGGTAGCATTCTAGCACTTGTTGCAAATGTTGCATATGGTCAAGGCGATGCTTAGAGAAGACTGTTAAATCATCTAGGTACACTATAATGAACTTACCCATTTCATCTTTGAAATCAAGGTCCATTGCTCTTTAAAAAGTGGCACCAACATTTATCAGGTCAAAAGGCATTCTTCAGTATATAAACGTGCCCCAAGGCATGGTGAAGGCAGTCTTATGTCGGTCTACTTTACCAACTTCAACTTAATTGTATCTTGAGAAGCCATTTAGCATTGATAACATCTCTAAACCAGTCACTGTCTAAAGAACTTGGTCCATAATGGGCAGAGGATAGTTATCTTTTAAGGATGACTGATTCAGATTTCTAAAGTCCATGCAGAGGAAAATTTTGCCATTCTTCTTCCTCACAAGAACTATGTTGGCAATCCATGTGGAATGATGGATTGAAAAAATTATTCTAGCATTCAGCATTTTCTATATTTTTGATAGAATAGTACCTGATATCTTTGGATTATACTGCCTAGATTTTTTCTTGTAAGGCATTGAGTCAGTCTTGAGAGTTATCTCATGGCAGATTTCTTTAGCCCTGAGTGACTTTAGATCATCATAAGAGTATGTTAGGACATCCATGTACTGATGGAGCAGAGCAACAAATTTGAACTTCTCTTTTGGAGTGCAGCACTTTCCAATGTTCATCATCTTGGGATTTTTCTTGGTACCCAGGTTTGTTTGATCAAACTCCTAAGAGGAGCTTGAATCTGTTTGTTGCTATTTGATGAACTTATCATGCTTGTCAAACAGCTTCTCAAGGGAAACCAATTCTATGGGAATTTTATTCCTTTTCAGCTATAGGAATTTCTCGCCTACATTAGAACTTGATTCAGGGGTTGGTTCAAGCTTCTGAGTCCCACTACCTTCGAAGTGAAGCTATTGAAAGCTATCTTTTTATTCTAAGAAGGCAATGATTTGGTTGTCACCATTGAACACTTGCCAATAATTGGCATTGTCAGGGACACTTGCTTGAAAGACCAATTCAATAGTGTACCTATCTCCTTTAAAATTAGGGTGAGGGACTAGAAGAGTTGCTGAAATAGCCAATGTATCAGCTCTGTCATTGAATTCACTAGGAATTACAGAGATAATGAAAGCATCAAAGCTTTCAATTTGTTCCCAAACCAGATTGTGTTAATGATGAATCTCTTATTTTTGGTTTAGTACAAGTTTCTCACCTGAAAAACCACCAGCTCAGCGTCTCCTTTGGTATGAAGGAGCTTGACGCCCTTGTCTTGAGTAGCCTTCAATCCAAGCAGCAGCGATCCATATTCAATAGTATTGTTAGTATTACTGAACTATAATTTGTATGAAGAAGGAAAAATATCTCCTTGTGGAGATATTATAATAATCCCAACTCCTAAATTGGTAGAGGAACAGCTACCATCAAATTTCAGTATCCATACTTCATTTGAAACTGATCCCTTCTCAAATTTCTCTTTGTGTGGAGGGGAGGATTTTTTTGTGCTTGTACTGTGCTCTATCCTGTCATCTGCTGGTATGTCTGAACCAATTTTCAGATTGTCATTTTTAGAGGTTTCATCAGCTAAGATGGGAACATCCTCTATAGTCAGGAAGTAAATACCCATGCCTGAAGACTCAAAGAGAATTTGAGCTTCAGACGTTGATGTTTTAGTGACCACATATTTTACTTCCTTCTCAGAGAGCAATCTCTGCATAATGCCTTTGACTAGAATCCTCACTTCAAACAGGTCCATGCTCAACTTGCCACCAACATCCTTGCAAAAAAATTTCCCAAGAAGGATGTCGTATGAAGGTGGGATGTCAGCCACTAGGATAGTCATCTTGATTCTCTTTTCTGGGAATGTTGTAAATGAAAATTGGGCATCCTTGATTTGTCCCAGTAGTGGCACTTATTTGTTCTCCATGGAGAAACATCTTTCAAATGTCTTGGTCAGTGTGAGATCAAGGGATTCAACCACTTTGGTAGGCATGACGTTGTCAGATGCACCTGATTCTATGATGTAATTGTTCAGCTGGTGTCCATTTATCAGCAAGGAGACATAAAATGGTCCAGTCTTCTCGAGAGCAGCAAGAGGAGTAATGACGAGGTTATTCTTGGTGGATGTGTTCTTTTAGGAATCAAGAGTTACCTTTAGAATTGTTTGTCCTACAAGAAAGGCTTGGTTCTTTACACATTAAACCAATTTATCTAACTGCTCAGGGTTAGATTGCAAGAATTCAAATTTAGACATTTGAATTTTGGTTTTCTTTATATGGTTAATTATGTCAATTATTTGAAATGGACTAGGAACAAAGGACGGGAGTTCATCCTTTTGGTTTTTGGGAGGGGGAGGACTGGTCTGTGAATTTGAAGTAGAAGGTGTAGGGATGTTTGATGTACTTACCTTTTTTGCAATCATCGGGTCCTTTGGCTAGGAAGGCAGAGTGGTTCCCCGCTTGACAATTAAAATTGTAGGTTGAGGTCACTCCTCTATTTTCTTTTTATCAGCTTGCTAGGCTGATTGGTTCTTGGACCAGGTGAACACAGCATATAATCCCTCAGCTCTTTTACCTTCATTTCTAGGTTCATCCTGATAATTCAGGAAACCAATGTTGGAGTTGCCAGCTAATTCTTCTTCTTCAGTGAAGAGATTAGCGTCATTTTCTGGATTCAATTTAGGCTAGAAGAAGAAATATAATTCATCATCAAGATATATAACTATTTAATTGGTTGGAGTTGCTTCAATGGCAAGGTTCCCCCATGGGGGAGGAAGATAGTTTGTTTGCCCTTGATTCTTGGCAGCATTGCCTTGGTATGATTGATTAGAGAATGTCCTCCTTGGCACATCTCTGTATGAAGGAGTAGATGACATCCCTTGTGTCATTTGTTTCTTCAGATCCAACAACTCATTTGCCAGCTTTTATACCATTAGATCAGTGGTGGTTATAGGTGAGTATTCAAAAGATGAAGAGGATTTACCTCTGTTTGGATCTCTCCTTATCCTTTCTGCCAAGATAAAGTCATCTTCTACATCAGAAGCCAAGTCTTGAGTAGTAGCAAGGTCTATGTGGCCATCACGTCTCAGCAAAAAACTCATTTTAGGCAGCTGTGAGTTGATGAAGAAGCATTTAAGGTTTTCAAGTGTTGGCTAAGCAATGGCAGGAATCTGAATCCTTAACTTATCAAATGTTGCTATGAAATCTCTCATATGTTCATGAGGTTCTTTCTTCATCTGTGTGAGCTGGGCTATCAAGGCATGTGCATCTTCTGCATGCTTGAATATGGCTTCAAATTTAACTTTAAGAGTGTCTCAGTCAGTCATTGATCGAGCCTGTAGATGGTAGAACTAGTCTGTAGCAGTGCCTTGTAGTGTTTCTACAAATAGCCTAACTTCCACATCCTCAAATTCCACACCTATCACACCACAGGCTATGCTAAAAGTTGTAATGTGTTCATCAGGATGAACTCTTTCATCACCAAAGAATTTGGGGAAATTCTTCCTTGAACTGTGTGGTATCTCATGTAGAGGTGGATTCAAATTGAGTGGGCCGAATGAGTTACCCTAGGGGCCTTGAACAACCATGATTTGATTATAAAAAATGGAGATAACAAATTTGGGTGGAGTATGTATAGGCAAAGCTCTACTAATAGTAGAAAAAAAAGCTCTGCCTTGTGTTGGTGACCTGGTACAGGTAGGAAGAACACTCCTGGATCATTAAACTTGAAGTTGGGGAGGGAACAAATCAAAATTGCCCTGTTGTACCAACTCAAAAATAGGGTCAACAACACCTTGGGCTCTCTAGTTTCTAGTATAATGTGGAGTTGCTAGATTGCAGAATAAAAATGGATAAGGATAGGGATTGCTTCAATCTAAAACTTGAGGCTTCAGACTACACGTAATGTCCCCAGTAGAGTCACCAAAAACTATTGGCGTGGAGCTGGAGGAAAGTGGTAAGGCTATAATGATAATGGGTAAGACACAGAGTAGAGTCGCCAGAGTATATAATAGATAAGGATAGGAACTACTCATCGATCCCCAGCAGATTCACCAAAAATTGTTGGGTGAATATTTTGTCAATAGCTAACCAATGAGAAAAATAGGTGTCTTCAACCACAGCATAGGGAGATTGGTCGGCCAGATGTGTAGGTTTACCACATCAAAAGGGGACAAATCTCTTCTCTCATCAAGGGGAGGTTCCCTATAAATAGTAGGAGGCTATATACTATATATATAAGCAGAAAGTAACACTCAGGGGTAGGATAACACCATCCATCTCTCTTTTTTAAGAGATGATGTTCACAAACAAAGGAGGAAATCTAGGTGAAAACACTAAAGGCACTTCTCTTCTTTCAGAAGTGATCTTGTAGGAAACAACAAGATTTTCTTTCGAGAGTGACAAGTAACTGGTAACAAAAGACATAGTAACTAGCACACTGAGATGTAGCTCAAAGTATCCACCTTGACTGCCCAAGAGTGAAAGATGAAGGACAATGAGGGCACAAATTCATCCCAAGGTCCTTTACACAAAAATAAAAAATAGACAAACACACTAAAGGCAGTTGTAGACAGCACAAAGTCTCTCCACAGTTGGCTTTAGGACACCTTCCTGATTACTTACACTAGTTCTGCTTGTTAAATTGAATAAACAAGAATACATTTAGGAAATAGACATAAGAACAATCTCCTAGAATGACACAAGATATAACAGCACAAAGTCTGAAAGTAACTTGCTTTTTTATTCAAATGAAGAAATATGAAAAAAATCTGAGCTCAAAGTCTCAGTAATTGCCTCTCAATTTGGGCAGAGTTTCACTTCTATAATGGAAAGTCTCCTTTATATAAAGTAAGAGAATACAATATATAGCAGCCAAGAAGGGCTTGGCACTTTGTTCCATGGAACGGCCCATGCTGCATTCAATGCCTTGAATGCATTTTCAATTTTGTCAACGAGCCCATGCTGGAACAGGGCGACTACCTTAACTGTGGCATGTCGATTCATCTCAAATGTCTTCTCTTGGGCTTGAGTCATCTGGTTTGTTGCCTAATGTTTGCATAGTTGTCCACTTCGCCTTTACTCTAAGGAAGAAAAATAGGCCACACTTTTAATGCTTGTAAGCTCAAATATCTACTTGGTGGACTATTCCACCTACTGAAATAACTCCATCATAGATATTCTAGGTCTTTCCCTCTTTTCTATTGTAGTTTGAGCCCTTGGGATATCTTTTCCCCCTTTTTCTAGCCTTTTTGGCTCCTTCTTCACCTGGGCACTAAGTCTGCTTTCAAGTTTCATGCCACTTTTGAAAATCAATAGATATTTCATTAGCTTGAATTTGACTTCCACAGGGACGTCAAAGGTTCACTGTTTCAACGGTTCAGGTGGCCTCCGTGGTTCATCCGCTTGAACCTTCTCCTTAAACTAGTCTCTGGAAACTTTTGCTTCTTATCTTTGCTCAGAGCTTCCCTTGAACTGTTGAACCCATTGAACTTTTGAACCATTTTGGTTCAAGTTTCAACGATTCATCTTCTTCCTTAAAAGCCTTTGTTTTCTCTAAGTCTCTTGAGTTTTGGAAGAGTCCATAGAAATATGTCTGTTGAGTTCATAGAAACAAGTCAATAGAATCAAGCCAGTGGAGTCCATAGAATTAAGCCTTTAGAGTCTATAGAAATGATTCCATATAACCGAACCTGTAGAGTTTGTATTTTTGATCATGTGGAGTCCGTAGAAATCATCCTGTGGAGTCCATAGAAATGAGTCCGTAGAAATCATCCTACGGAGTTCGTAGAAATCGGGCCTGCAGAGTCCATAGAAATCAGTCACAGGCCTTAATGTCTTTGGAACTTCCCAAAGGGAAGGTATCCCTTCAGGTCTTGAGAAGGTCCATTTTTTGGTCACCAAGAGCCCCTCGCAAGGGTACCTGCCCTTCAGGGTCCTTCGGGCTTTTATTCCTTCAGAGGGTCTTCAAGCTCCAATTCCTTCAGACAATTTTTTCAAAGGAAATCTTTCCTTGGCTTCGTCCGCTTTCCATCACGCTTTTTATTTTGGGAGAATTCCTTTAGACAAAGTTCGAAGGAATTCCTTTGAATAATTTGTCCGAAAGAATTTTCCTCATCTTTCACCTTGAACAAATCCAAAGTAATTCTAACTTTTCCTGCCTTGTTCATTTTTTCAAAGAAAATAGTCTACTTTTTCTCATTGCCCTCTGCAAGGGCACTCGGCTTTGCTCACTGCCCTCCATAAGGGCACTTGGCTTGGTTCATTGCCCTTCGCAAGGGCACTTACCTTTCAGGCTTTGGGGCACTCCCTTGAACCTGTCAATTGAACCGACCGATTGAACCAACTTTGGTTCAACGGTTCAATGGTTTATTCCTTTGTTTCGCTCATTCAATTGACCACTTGAACCAACCGCTCATTGAACCTTTGAACCATTGAACTTGTTGAACCATTTTGGTTCAATGGTTCAATGGTTCAAGCCTTCTTCTTTTTGTTAAGTGTTTTGAAGCCGTTGAACTTGTTGAAGCGATTGAACTTTGAACCTTTTGACGAAGTGCTTAATTTTTTAAGCTTGTCGATGTCATTGAACCTTGAACCCATTGAACCTTTGAACCGAAATGGTTTAAGGTTCAATGGTTCAATGTTTCAATCCTTCCTTAAAGCTTGCCGATGAACATTTTTTATTGAACCAAGGCGTTGAACCAAACTTGAAATTGCCTAAGTGCTTGAAACTTGCTCTTTTGAGAGAATTTGCTTATTGAAGCCATTGAACCTATTGAACCTGCTAATCCCTTAACTGAAAAAGCTTGAAAAATGAGGAATTTGAATGCTCAGAACAAATTTTTGAGAAGGGAAGAGACAATTTTGGCCTGCAGGACCAAAATAGTTCATATGTTGTCCCAAAAATGAGTGACAAATTTTTGGGAACAACACACTTGACATTAACACCTACCAACATAGCCATTATATTGACATTCCACCTCCCACAAGTGTTTATTGGAACCAACAAAATCACACCTTATTGAACTATATCCCTAGTGACATATCAGTTGCATAATATTAGGGGGATTAAGAGCACATTCATGTATAAGAAGAACAATATCCTATTGAAACTTTTTTGGAGGCTCTAGGGGGAAATCAAAGTCCAAACTTAGCATCTTCTAGTGAATCCTTATTTGAGGTGATAGAATACAATCAAATTCAAAGGTCAATGTTCCTTAGTGAAACCTTCTCAGAGGTGCTATGGGATAATCAAAACAAATTTATTGGTGAAAACCTCTTTGAGGTGCCAATAACTAAGTACAACAATTCTTCACCGCTTGATGAAGATATTATCAAAGATAACATTAGTGCAGCTTCCATTCTACAACATAATCATATGGCAGCTACTCTCAGGCCCAAACAACAACAAAATTTGGTGGTCCTACCAAGAGCATATTCAGAAGTCTTTCACCCCACCACAACCAAAATTATTTTGAATCTAGAATTAGCATCATTTTGTGTGCCTAAAAATCCTAATATTCATTTGTTTTCCAACCATTATACTTCTCATTATGATCCATCTCTCCATTGTCAAATCAGATTTATACACTATTTATCTATATGTATCATCCTTGGCTGCACTTTCCTTTACAAAGGCTATGAAGACATCTTGTCTCCAAGTTTGGAGGAAACAAAATCAAAGATTAACAAAGATCACAATAACATTATTGGAGTCTAAATCAACAAGTTCTTGGCAGAGCAACTATTTAGAAGAGGTGTGGGATAGCAATTTACATGATTGACTATTGTGGTTGTATCATATGTTGATTAGGATAAGCATCTCCACATTAGTAGGAATAACATAATCATTTAATGTGTCTTGCCCTTTTCCATTTACCATTCGCATTGCTTTTTTTTCACACCTTTACATTTATCTTACTTTGCCATGTGCCTTACCTAGCCATTTGCCTTACCTTGTCATTTACCTTATCTTTTCCATGTGCATTGCCTTGCCCTTTGCCTCGTTTTGCCATCTTTTTATACCTTGCCATACCTTTGAACTATAGTGACTTGAGGTCTATTTAGACTATGCATGCAGTGCTCAATTTACATTGAGGTTAGTTCAGTGACCCTTTTCCAATGCTCTTACTATTTTGTGAGTCATTTTTGTGTACATTATGCATTTAAAAATTGATGCATTATTGGACCCCTGATTTGTCTCACACTCTCATCATTTTGTGAGCACCCATTTTCCCATGCTATCATTGTTTTTTGAGTGATATCTTTTCAATATATAATGAGTTACTATACCCTAAAACTTCCAAAAACATTTGTCCTATCTAAACCTAGTCATCCATCCTTGATCTGCCCAACTGGGATAAAATCCATTATTGGTTACAATCCATTCCATAGTTATTGGGGGTATAACCTTCCCTTTGTAGGTATCCTTGCTTAGGGGCACCATCTAATTCGCACTTTTAGGCCAAGCTCACAGCTTTTGCCTTATTGGGGTAACACCAAAGCATACAATGTATACTTGTATATCTTATCCCCCCATGTTGTTCCGTTGCATAAATCCTTGCTTAGGGGTGCCATTTTTTTATCATTCCATTAAGCCTTCATGCATAGATATTGACTTGGTTGATGAAAAGATGTTTTTGATTACTTTTACTCTCAAGTTTTCTATGAGTTTGTTTGTTTAGTTATTTGTCTGATTATTTGTCTATTTATTTTATTTCATTGTTGCTCCTTGACTCAGTGTATATGCAATCGTTGGGTGACTACTTGCGCATTATACTTGAGTCCATTCATATTCATATGTCAACATTGTCATCATGGTTTTTAACATTAGTGAACTATTTTCAATTATTTCGTGGATTTGGAGTCAGTCCTTATGCACATTATAGCTAGGTCATCATGATATATTATATCATGATGCACACCATCATGTGCTACAACAAAAATTAGTTTAGTGGAGATCATAAGCAATGGTGTCACATAAATTTATCTTTGTTCACCTTGGCAAATACTTCCATACTCCTTGATCAAATCAACCCATCGACCATTCTGATTATATCAATGTTAATAAGGAAGATCATCTTTACATTGGCAGGTACAATCCAATCATTCACATTGATCAATTTGTATTCTCCTATTTTATTCTTCATTTTATTTTCTCTCACTTATGGGTCAATTACATTGACATGAGGTCTATTTAGACTATGTAGGCAACACTTGGATACATGGCGTATCTTAGATCCTCTCAGCTATCTTTTTTCTTCCAATCATCTCTTTCATCACTTTGTGCATCCTCGTGTGCCTTATTATTTTTGACTCTTTAAGTCATTAAACCATCACATCGACATTTGTGCCCACAAATATTTAATCTATGTAATAGGTTATCTCCTTGAGTTATGCTTTCCAATCTACCCTATAGGGGCACAACCACTTTATCACGATCAAATATGCCCTATTGGGGAAAAATCATTTTTCAATCCAAGTCATCAAAATGATTATAAACGTCTTTGAGTAAATCATTATTTTGACCCATCCATCCTACTAGGGCACATACTTGTGCCACTGATTAAAACCGTCTCTAGAAAAATTAGTGTCTCAATATTTGTTCATGATTATAACCGCTTTTGGGAAAATCAGTACTTTTAAATCAATTCATGTAAGTATTATATCGATTGGATTAATCTCACCCATGGGTTAATTTTATTCTTCATTCTTAATTCTTTTTTAAGGACCGTCGATCAATCATATGTGTCGGCCACTCCCTCGAGGGGACATCATAAGTTTCCCAAACTTTGTTTGGAGCATCAATCCTCGGTCATTATCTTCTTTTTTTTCTTAATGGCTTTTTCATTCTTTGAAAATACGTTACTATGTATGTGTCTCATAACACCTTCTCAAATAGGGGAAAATTGTAGACACTCTTTTTTGGCCACTTCCGTGTCTAAACGGACATCGAAGTGACTTCTTGCAAACAATGCAAATTAAACATAAAAAATCACTGGAATGCTCTAATTTATCAGTGCACATCACGTGCATCTTCTAATCTGCATCAATGTATCCCTAATTAGGGTAATGCATTGTAAGCAATTATCATCTTCCTTTAATTCATCTCTCATCAAGTTGTGACCTAGTAAATTAACCTTTTCAACCATGTGTGAGGGATAACTTATCAAAATTCATAAATCGCAATTAACTTGATCAGGATTGCTTAATTGGTTAAACCCAATTAAATGCATAGGTGAAAATCTTGTGGTTAATTAATTGTTAAATTTCTATTTTTAAAAATTCATAAATCTGAATTGATGACATCATTATTACATCACACAAATATCTAAAATGATGATAACATTATGACATCATATTTTTTGAGTTGTCAAACACTCACAAAATATCAAACAAATATATGGATTTGTGAGTCATGCCTATTAATTAAAAATATTGATGGCTTGTTCCATTCCAAACCTAACCATGGTTAAATCTAACCTAAATGCACTTGGGTTAGAGTTAGTTTGAAAGATTATAAATACAAGGCCTCACCCATTGTTTAAACAAGCTCTCAAAGCCAAAGTTATAACATTCATTTGTTGAGAGAAAGTTTATTTTGTGTAAATTTATTATGTTAAAATACCTTCAAGAAGCTCCTTTACTATAGTGTTATCATGCCCATTTTCTAAGCCAAAACCAAACCCAACATTACCAAGGTGATAAGAAGAGGTGGTGCACGAAACTCCATTACCAAAGAATTCTTGATCACACAACCGAGCACATCAATTCATTGCCAACATACAACTCTTGCTCTCATATAAGGTAAAATTGTTTGTTTTGTCTTCATTTGGTAGTTACTTATATTGTTCACTTCCTCTTTAAGTGTCTAGGCTAGAGGTGTAAGTTTCATTAGCATGTTTTGTTTTGATTATCTTCATACTAACATGATATCAATCGATTCCTATTGATCACAATGACAACTTTTAATGAGATCTATTGATCTTGGTGGTAGTTCAAGATTAAATTTCAAAAAAAATCAAAAACCTACTGGATTAACTTGCTAGTAGTTTAATCTTTTTTTTAAAAAAAAATTGAAAACCTAGTTAGTTACCTTATCAAGGGTGTCATTTATTTTTCATCACTCAAATGCTAAAACTATAATATATATCAAAAAACTCAATATCTAATTTACATTTTAATGTGCAAAAACACATTAATTCACACTCAAAAATTACCTCAAAAGGCACTAGATCACATTTCTAAAATTTTGTGTTATTAGAACTTTAAAATTTTGTCTTGATAAGATCCAAATGAAATGGATCCTCTTCACTTCCTATGGGGAAACTTGCACATAACTCTCTCATATCAATAAATATTTGTTTACATTATAATATTATTATTCTTCCCTTTTCATATTATATGCTTCAAATTGTTTTTTTGCTATAACGCATCAAATTTAAAACTTTGGTTCGGAGTCCACTACATTTCCATTTAAACTTTAATTTAGTATGCATGAGACACTAGATGTACTCATGCATTTAAAGTTTATTATTTTATTCATTGAAATCACAAGTGGGTTGCATATAATACTATTGGCGTAGAATTTTGTCTAACTAGGTTTTGTCTACATGATCTTATTTAGCTTGCTTAGGTTAATAATAGGTCATTAGGGGAAATATATTTTAAGTCATTTTCTATTCGTGAGTTGATTTAATTACCTTTTTGGATGACCTAAATCCTCACTATATAATATATCTTCCTAAACACTTTTTGGCTAATGCTTCTTAATACAATTTTTGTATTGTGAAGACTAGCTTCTTCCTTTGAATTGTTCTTCAGATTTCACTACTCCATACAAATTCATCTCTATGCATTCGATCCTATCTAGTTGATACTCATTTTGACTCACTCTAAAATGGTATCAGAGCTCTACTGGTAGATGATTGCCATTGATTCTGTTATGAATATTGCATTATAGTTTGTTCAATTTTTTCACTAATTTTGGTTTTTCTAGGGTTTGGAGTTTCTCAAAAATCCATGTAAATATGCATATCTAGGGTCTCAAACTAAAAAATGAATATGCCATTAGATTTATAAGGTGTCAAAATCCTATATTCGACTACCCACACGACCTTATTTTATGATAGGTAATTTTTGGCATTTTTTGAGTGTTTAAAGGTGTTTTCTTAGAATCTACAAAAATTTGTTCATCTGGTGACTTCCAAGAAAAACCATTACTAATTTTTTCTATGTTTTTCAATAAACTAAGTGGGTCTCTATTTTTTTTTGAATAAATTGTTCCAAATTTACAAATCTGGGCTTTCTTCAAACTTGGTAGAATTATGTGTTTGTGCATCCCAAGACCCTGCTTGCATGCCCATTAGGTCTCGAGACCCTTGCCTATAGCACCTACAAATATCATTGACCCTGATTTCATTCCCATCAGGTCCTGAGACCCCTACAATCAGCTTTGGTAGACTCTGGCCAACATACTAGCACAACTGGCAAAACCCGACTAGTGTGTCAACACCTCTTAAGAACCCCAACCAGTAGCAAGCACCTCCGGCAAACCCCAGTCCATGTGCCATCATAACTGATAAACCTTGAAAAACATGCCAACTTGATCTATGGACCCCGATGGTGATGCCATCACCCCTCGTAGAACCCAATGGTGGTCCAAACACACCCCGTGAAACCCGACGATGGTGCAAACACACCCTGCAAAACCCAACGGTGGTGAAAGCAACCCCCACGGATTTTTACCAAGTCATACCCTCATCATACCCCTTATCCCCATATTTATATTGTGTGGTCACTTGAAGGGGGATTAAATTTGGATTCCTACTAGTGGGGTCTTAAGTTTAGCACCCAATTTTGAATGCCTAACATTTTTTTCACATTTTTCAAAGTGGAGAATCACCTTAACATATTAAACTTCAATCAAACATAAATTTCAGTGCATTGGTCCTTTCAAGGTGCCATTTTATTTAAAGTACATGTTTTTAATATCTTCTCATTGGTTCTATTCTCGTGCCTTGTCAGTTTGAACCTCTTTAGATTCAAGGGGTGTCATATTGCCAATCTACAACACACATAGTTCAGTATATACTTCACTTCTGCACCATGGATCTCAATTTAGTTATTCTTCTTACACCATTCAACTATCACAAGTGAAAATTCAAAGTACAAATCCTCTTGAGGAAAAAAGGCTTACACCGAATCATGATGGGTACAAAAACAAAACTAACGCCTGACGCATAAAAGGTGAATTGGTACAACCAAAATGATGAAGCTTACAGTCTATTGTGCCTATCTATGTCTTTCAACTTGATTTTTCATATCAAATTTGCAACAACTCTAAATCAAGTGTGGACCTTATTGGATAAACTCTTTGGAAAGCATGATGAAATGAAGGGTAATGAGTTGGAGAATGAGCTCATCAGTTTTAGACCAAGTGACTTTGATATGATACAAGACTTTTTCAAAAAGTTCAAATCACTCAGGTTACAATTGAAACTATGTGGCATTGACAAAAAATATGATCAACTAATTCTTTCCATCCTTACCAAATTGGGATCTAAATATCATGCATTTGTTTCTACCTCCCATGCCACCAAGTGTGACCTTGGAGTTGCATGGACAATGTTGTCCTTGGATGACTTTACTGTTGACTTGACTAAGGAGCAATATAAGCTCAACCAAATTGTTACACTGAAGTCCTTCAAATCGTATGCCTTAATTATGAGTCATGATAAATAAAATGCTTCCAACAGTAAGGAGAAGAAATAGAACAATAAGGACCAAGAGCAATGAAAGGGTCATAAATCTAATGCTAAGACAAAAGCATCAAAAGAGTCATCCTCTTCAAATGGAAAACCCAATAAAGAGTGACTCACATGTGGCCATTACAAGAAACATGAGTCTAAATGCATAAAGAAGCATATTAACCAACTGATAAAAATGCTTAAGAAGCATAATATCGGTGTCCCTGATTCTTCAACTTAGAGTTCATCATCACAGGGGTCTTCTAAGTCCAAAGATAGTAAGAAGGGAAAAGATAAGGGCAAATCACTTGTTTTTATTGCATCCCATCCTTCCACATGGGTTATTGATTCTAGTGCATCACACCACATGGCTTCATCACAGGACATGTTCGCATCCTTGGAGCCTTGTTCTATGCCTTCCATTTTATTGGGTGATGATACTTTCACAAAAGTTAGTGGGATTGGATCTATTGAAGTGAATGATGGGACATTTCATGATGTTCTATGTGTTCCCTCTTTATCCACTAATCTCCTTTCTATTTACCAAATCGTTCACATCAGCTCGGGCAAGAGAGTTGAGTTCACACCCAATTTTATGGTTATTAGGGAAGCTAACAGTGATTTCATTATTGCATTTGGGAAAGCAGATCACCAATCTAGGTTATCTACTTTCTCAAATTTTGTTACTAGTTAACCCTCTATTGTGTTGCTCACTCATTCAGATGAAGTGAGTAAATAATTGTATGAGCGATTGGGCCATCTCAACTATCGCTACCTAGAGCAAATCAATCGTCAAGACATGGTTTTAGGGTTGCCACGAGTTAAATTTTCTAACAAAGTTTTCTAGGGTTGCATTTTTGGGAAGCATCCATGGAGAAGTATAAAAAGGGAAAATCACAGAGAGCTAACATATATTGGAGATTGTTCATAGTGACATTACTAGCCCATTTCCAAAACCTTCATTCAATAGGACAAAGTACATGCTTACTTTCATTAATGATTATTCTAGGTACACTTGGGTGTATTTTCTTAAGCAAAAATCACAGGTCTTTGACCATTTTTAGGACTTCAAGGTGCTTGTAGAAAAATAGTCAGGTGAAGCCATCAAGATTTTGCACACTGGTAATGGTGGTGAATATGTAACTATTTTGAGCAATTTTTTACATCAGAGTGGATTGAACAGCAATGTACAATAACATATAGTCCTCAACAAAATGGTTTTGTAGAACGCAATAATATGTCCTTGACAAAAATGGCCAACTGTATGTTATACTCCAAGTCTCTTGCACCTTAATATTGGGCTGAGGCCATCATTTTTTTTTGTTATATCCAGAACTGAGTTCCTCATAAAGCATTGAAGGGAATCACTCCTTTTGAAGCTTGGAGCAGTCAAAAACCCATAGTAGAGCACTTTTGAGTGTTTGGTTCTCCTATTATGGCTCTCATTCCAAATAAGAAATGTAAGGCATTCACACCTTAGAGTCAGTCTTGCATCTTCATTGGATATCCTGAGGGTGTTAAGGGATACAGGCTTCTCCATCCCACCATTCATGAGTTGTTCATTGAGAGGAGTGTTCATTTTTTAGTCCTTCAGACTCCACACTCGACACCTCTCCCATTTCCTTAGATGCACTAGGATTTGATGACAATTCTAATGATTCAAATCCACTTGATCAACCTCGTAATGATCCTAATTCTTCTTCTAGTTCTGATGATGAGAGTAGTGATGAGGATTTCTCTTTTCCTCCCAAAATATCTTTAGAGGATGAGGAATCTCCTTCTAACTCTTTGAACACTGGTCATCTTTGGGCTAGACAAACACTGTAAAGTGTTGGCCAATGGGTTGGAGATCCATCAGACAATAGGCACACAAGTTCATAATTCCATGATGCCCCATATGCTTTCATTGCATCTGCTTTTGATCCACAATTGTTTCACAAGGCATCAGGCACTCTTGAGCCGGATACTACTATGGACAAGGAGTATAATTCCTTGCAGAGGATCAATGTTTGGGATTTAGTCCCACTTCTTAAGGGAAGAAAACTTGTTTAATGTAGGTGGATCTACCAAACAAAATTTGATCCAAATGGGTCTATAGACAAGTTCAAAGCACGTTTGGTAGCGAAGGGTTTTTTTTAGGTGGTTGGCATTGATTATAACGAGACGTTCTCCCTAGTTGCCAAAATGAACTCAATCCGACTCATTCTCGTTATTGTTGCAACACATCACTGAGATGTTTATCAAATGGATGTGAAGAGTGTCTTTCTTCATGATGACCTCAAAGAGGAAATATACATGGAACAACCACAAGGATTTGTGGAAAATTCCTCCTCAGTTTATAAACTTTAAAAATTTATCTATGGCCTCAAACAAGTTCCTCGAGCTTAGTATGCCAAGATGGACTCCTTTCTTCTTTCGATTGGGTTCACTTGATGCCATTCAGATCCAAATGTCTACATTTTATGACAAGATGATTCACTGTTGATTCTGGTTCTCTACATGGATGGTCTATTGATCACAAGGAGTTCTCCATCTACCATCATAGTAATGAAAACTATTTTGTCTAACAGGTTCTCAATGACTAACTTGGACTTGTTGCATTACTTCCTCAAGATTGAAATTACTCAGTCTGACTCCAGGATCACTATTGTATAATCCAAATATGCTTTTGATTTGCTTCCATGATTTAGCATGGCTAACTATAAGCCAACTCCAACTCCTTTTCTATCTAGTGTGAAGCTTGAGGCTAATTGTCCTTTTGCTTTGGTTGATGTTACCTCGTATCGACAACTTGTTGGTAGTCTCATCTACCTTACGCACACTAGACCTGATCTTTCATATGCAGTGGGCATGGTCTCTAGATTCATGCAGGTTCCACATGAGCTACACTGGAAAGCAGCTAAGCAAATCCTCCACTACATTCAGGGTACTTAGTTTTGAGATTCACTATGGAGTGGGCATCCACATCAACTTAATTGGGTATACATATTCAAATTAGGCTAGCGACATTCAGAATCACAAGTCTACTTCTGGGTACAGTTTCTTCCTCGGTTTAGGTCTGATTAGTTGGTCTAGCAAAAAGTAGAATGTTATTGATTTATCTTCTACAAAGGCAGAATATAGAGAAGCTATTAATGTTGCCACTTAGGTTATTTAGCTTCAGGAGATTCTCAGAGTCTGGAATTTGTTTTCAATGACCAACAGTCATCTTCTACGACAACCAAAGCACAATTTAGATCTACAGCAATCTGATCTTCCATCAATTGATCAAGCATATTGGGATTCATATGCATTTCATTTAGGAGCTCATCCGCAAGCAAGTCATTGATCTCCGTTAATCCAAATAATGGAGAAAATTATTGATATATTCACCAAACCTTTCACTGAGAGCGAATATCTTCATTTATAGGCTTTTCTTGGGGTTCAAACAGCTCCGCCTTCTTCCTCCTCTTGGGGATCATCTCTATGTACTTAGGTACCTCATCAGGGCTTTGTGTTGGGACCCAATTCTTCTATCCACCTATGCTACGTTTAGCGGGGTGTTAGAGTAGACTTTTGTCCTACTGGGTTTTGTCTACATAATCTTATTTAGCTTGCTTAGGTTAATAATAGATCATTAGGAAAAATATACTTTAAATCATTTTCTAATTGTGAGTTGAGTTAATTACCTTTTTGGGTGACCTAATTCATCACTATATAATGTATCTTTCTATGCATTTTTTGGCAAATGCTTCTTAATACAATTTTCTTATTGTGAAGACTAGCTTCTTCCTTTGGATTGTTCTTCAGATTTCACTACTCCATACAGATTCATCTCCGTGCATTTGACCCTATGCAGTTGATCCTCATTGCAGCCCACTCTGACAGATATCATGTTGTATATTGATATCTTTACTCAAGAAGTGGGAAATGATTCTAGGATATGATGTAACATGCAGTGAAAAGTGACTGTAAACTTGATTTTTTGTAATGAAAGTGTGATTTGCCACATAAAAGAACTTTTATATGTCCCTGGTAAAGGCCAAATTTCTTCACCATTGTGTACCCAACAAGAGAGTTTTCCATACCTGACTAGACGTTAGCTCAAACCCTTTACTATTTGCATAAAATAAACTTTATATATGACAAAATTATAAGATGTCACAACTAAATATTGATCTAGGTGGACGTTGGAGATAAAATTTCAAAAACAAATCGAAACACTTGTAGGTTCCTTTGCCGAGGGTACCATTTTCTCATCGTTGCTAAAAAATTGACACTATAATATGTGTTGAAAAACTTAGTATCTTATTCACATTGTGAATTGCAAAACCTATCCATAAAAAATTACACGGGATAAAAATGCTCCCAAAGGCCCCAAAAACACATGTAAAAAAATGAATTATTAGACAAGTAAAATTGTATGTTTTGTTAAGATCCATGTTAGGCCCTCTTCAATTCCTAGGGGTACACTTACACAACACTCTCATATTAATAAACATTTGTGTACATTGAAATATTGTTCATCTTCCATTTTGTATTATATGCTTCAATTTCAATTACATTATAACACACCAAATTTAGTAATTTAGTGTGTTATCCTCTACAATGACAATTAAATTTTAATTAACTTTGCATGTGGCACGAGATATTTTGGAATCCTTGTACTCTGATGTAGGCTAGAGGGTTTATGATTGAATTTATTGAATGCCTCAATGGGTTACAGATGTGGTGTCATTTTGTATATTGATATTTGTACTCTAAGGAGAGGGTGATGATTCTAGGATATGATGCATCATGCAAGGAAAAGTGATTTTACAAAAACCCCTCTGCTTTGTTATTTCACAATCTACCATAATGTATGAATACAACTTAAGATTGCAGAAGATAAAGGAAAATTGTTGCTAGAAATTAAACAACCGACATTTAATTTATTGGCCTTCCATATGTTTGTGTCAATTAATACTCCAATGCGGCCTCAAATAGTAATAGGTGTTCTTTAAGTTAAACGGGTGTTGTAGCCCACAATCGGTGGCAGGGGTAGGGGGCGGCTGGGGGCTCTTAGGAAATGGGATATGTTGACAACTAATACTAGTGTCACGCAAACATTTCCAACAGATTTTGTCCAATATTGATGCCTACCGTAAGAGTCATGTTACCACCTCAATGATTTCCCTTATAAAATACAAAAATAAATATTATTGATATAGTTGCTTTAAGTATAAATTTATGCATGATTTTTATCATCATGGACCTCCATAGACAACTTGGTCTAAGTGACCATGGTCTACGAATGCATGTGAAGGGAAAATGGAGAAATGAGGAGTATCTTTGGAGTAGGAGATTATAACAGCTTGAGGTAGTTACATGAAAAAATTCTTAAATAGTTGGTTATGCATTTATTAACGCCCATCACTACATTTCAAATTACATGTTGTACAAGGCAATGCATGAATCATTACCAACAAGGCAAGCTGGAGACATTATGAAAATGTAGTGGGGCCTTATCCGGACATTTGTGCATAGTAAAGTGCATCGTTCATGTGTAGAATTCGGTATATTTGAGAATAATAGGAACATGCATGGATGGTGTAAATCAAGTTAGAGCATAAGCAACAAATTTAGTGATTGGTTGTGTAGAGAACGTGAATGGATAATGGAAACGAAGCTAGAAACTAAGCTATGAATGAACAAGGATTTTAGAGTCAAAGCAACAATTCCAAGACACTAAAAAGGCATATCTGACTTGCACTTGAGAGTAGCAAGGCATGTATTTAGAGGCATTTAAACGAGATTTTTTTAGAATTATGAAGCCACATAAGAGAAGAAGAGAAGCCCGAGCAACCAATTAACCATTATATTAGTAAGAGGGTCACTTCCAGTGTAGTTGTACCTCCCCCATTGACATAATAATTATGATTTTTGAGTTTATGTTGCCACAAACCAAACCTACAAGCTTAGTGCCTCGTTTGGCTTGTCTTTTAAGTGCTCAGTTTGACAAGACCGTGCCTAGTTTGGCTGGTCTTTTATGTGCTCAGTTTGACAAGACCGTGTCTAGTTTGACATGTCTTTTATGTTTTTTTCCTTTCTAATAACAAGTGTTGAGAAGCACCATGAAAAAACACTATGTAACATCCCCAATAACTTCTATATGAGAGACCAAGGGTGGCAACTTGTAGAAACTACATATGGTTACTTTATGCTAAGCTTCTTCCAGGGCATGTTATTCACTATGGGGAACAAAGCTTCTTTTCACTGAATTATTTATAGAAGTATGTTTGATAAGCAGCAGCTTATATAGACTGCTATACTTGGCAAGTGAATCACCTGGTCATATTGATCTAATATATTTTCCTTGTAGCGACATCCTATAAGCGAATACCACTTATGTAGGTTCGATCTTTTGCTACTCTAATTTGTACTGGCCAAATTTCAATAAAGGCCACCTAAGGAAATTGTTTCCAAAATATATATCATACGATGAAACAGTATAACTACTGCAAATTGATTAAATTATTGCAAATACTCGGAAGAGTTCACTCTTTGAATCTTGGTCGAGAGAGGTCTTGACAACAAATTGACAATAGAAAATTGAAACCCACAAGCAAACTCTACAAATACCAAGCGAAAGACGGTTTTTAAAACGATAAAAACTGATAGTTTAACTTTTCAAGTCAGATTTAAACAAAGCTTTCCACAAAGAATAATTTAGGATAATGCCCAAGTCAAAATAGCAAACAACCCCCCTTGTGTTCCAAGATTTCCATCAATTCGTATCCAACACTCAACATGGTATACAGCTTATTTCGCAGAGTACAAGATTATGAGTCATTATTGCCAATTAAATCCTATTTTTCCTTGTTTAAATTTTACAAACCTCTTAAATTAAGGTTTAGTTTACCTATTACTAATAGGCTCATATATTGTCATCTGCACACTGGATTTTAGTGTTATAAAAGTACGGTACTTAAGAGAAAAATGTAATACAAGTCAGTAAGGAAATCTGCAATTACCAAAAAGTGCTCATGTCAGTTTCCATACAAAACAGTCCAATTCCCCCTCCTCAAATACACTGAAAAAATATACTTTTCTCTGAGATCAGATCACAAGGAAATATTGGAAGCTTATGAACAATGATCGTTGTAATTATAGAATGATTGTGCAATTGAAACATATCACTAGAGCTGTATAATCAATAACGTGCCATCCTCATATACACCATCAATTTGTGCGTAAACAAGTTTAAAATAGTTCTGTAAATTTTTTCCTTAACCCTTGCCTTTGGATGCCGAAGGAAAACATCCAGAAACTTTATTTGTTAGAACAGTTGCAATACACTGAAAGCGCTTGCTAAGAGCTGTAACATCAATATAATTTATTACTTCACTGGATAAAAAAGTATTTACATCACAGGAAAAGAATTGCATATGATTCAGCCTTTGTACAGCACTCCTTAAGAACTTTGCTGACTTAGTATGGTGGATAAGACTCATCCTCCACACAGCCAGTTTCTCTCTTTAGGCACAAAATCAAGAGATGCAGAAAATTTTGATAATGATTGTGCAGTATAGTATTTGTAGAAAATGAATCTAATCTGAAAATTCAAACTTAGAATAATTCTCAAGTGTATGATAAACCAAGTGCCCTCAAGGGCTTGCAGCTCAATACATGTCATAATAAACTACACTCCAACAAAAATACATAGATGTCACTGGAACCCTGAAATTCTAAATTACAGACAACACATTTCTATAGCAATTGATCAAATGGTGTTAAAATGGCAGATGCCAGTCAATCTATGAAAAGAATATGAGTAGGTTTGTTATTATCTTGTAAGACTAAATAGTTCCCTCTCTGCCACTGCTCTCTTTTGACAGGTTTTGTGACATCCTGGTTGTCTTGATGTTTGTATTTGCACTTCTGAGATCAATTAGATCTCCAAACAGTCGGTCTGGAGGAGTATAAGGTTTTGGAGAAGATGGTTGGGTGGTTATAGATGAAGCTTGCCTTGCAATGTTCCCACGCAGCGACATGTTTTGCATGTTTCCTGTTAGATCCCTTTGCTTTTCTCCAGATAGCGTAAGTCTCTCACCAGGAGAACTGAATGATCTCTGTTGATGCAAAGTGGGTGCCGTACTTGGCAAATGTTGAGATGGAGATGATGGGACAGGAACAATACTATTTCCGTAAAGCATGGCTCTCTGCTGAGGGCTTATAGATTGTGGTGCAGATTCCAGACTGCTAGAAGTCCACGGAGGAGGTGGATAGGCAGATGATATTGGTGAGACCTGAGATGGTGAGCTATAATGCTCTGAGCCATATGGTACTGCATTCGCATTAGGAATCTGTGTTTGCTTGAATCCAGTTGCCCAAGGTACAACATAACTATTTTGAACGAAATGCCCTGGATTCCAGGAATAGTTCTGATATTGTGGAGTTAAATAAGGTGAGTACTGTTGAGGGGTCTGATAGCCCTGTTGAGAAGAAAATGGTGATGTGTTAAGCATGCTTCCTTGGGAGTAAAAAGGCTGCTGCTGAAACATGTTTCCATTAGGGTAAACCTGCTGCTGCTGCTGAAAAGTATTTGAAGCATATGAACTCCCAGGTGTATGTTGCTGTGATGCTAAGGGTGATACCGGGTGCCCATTGCTTGGAATAACAGGAGGTGGCGTTGCTGGAGCCTGAGGTGACATGTCACCTGTTAAACCACCACTCAATAGGTCAATTAACTGTTGTTCATGATTAAGAACATGTGTGGTTTTAATTGGTTGTGGAGGCTCTGGCAAATCCAACTGATCCTTCCCTTTATTATTATGTTCAGCCACATCTTCAGGTGCAGGCAAAGCCAACTGACCAGTTAAGCTACTTTGTGTACCAGCATCCTCGTAATCAATGCTTCGCAGGCGTGATGGCCTGCAGGTCAATGAAGCATTAGCAACACATTACACAAAGGAAGACAAATGGAAAAACTACTCATAGAGTCCCGCAAAGATAATGGAGGTACGTAGTTAATATGTCCAAGAAAATAACTGGCTATCAACCCTAGCTATATTATTCCAACACAGCACTGAAATAAAGTTTCAACTACCTCTAGCAGTTTGACAATGAAAATATCTTCATTACCTACGAGCCAACTTTGAAAAATCATCCTCTGCCTCATCTTCCTCGTAAGGGGCACTGGCAGATGGTGCATTAGAGCTGGAAGTCACCGGTTCCTGTGGTAAAGGAGATCCTGAAGCTATAGCATCATGCTTTGCAAGTACATTTTGTAAGTCGTCATTTAATACAAGACCTTGTCGAAGAAGTTCCTCATCCCTATAATCAAAATGATCAAGACATCATTTGTAAGGTGAGTGGGATATTCCAATAAGCAAAAATCGAACTCCTCAAATTAGGAAAGCATTTGAGAAGTGTATTAAGTGATTGTTGACCACCATTCTAGAATTTATCCGACAGTCATCCTCCTTTTAAAAGCATTTCTATGGCAGAAATATTGTGATAAATTTATAATCAGATGAAACATGCACACCAATAGTTACATGGATTGAGGAAGAAATGGGAAATTTCAAGAAACTGATACTTTAAAATAAGGTTAAATTGCAGATGTAGTTATGAATCATCCCGAACAAACAATCCAATGGACATGCAATCAGAAGAAGTGCTTGAAGTTGATATGGGAATATGAAGTTAGAGCGAGATCCTTCATAAGCATTTCTCATTCTGAATTACAACTATCGATTGATTTCAAGCTAAGATACTGATTTGTCCAGAATAGTAGAAACCCACCCGGGGACGTAACCAATCCGGGTACCAGTTCAGTTCCCCTGAGGAATGGGCCGGGTTCGACCTGGACCACCCGGGTTCATCCTAGTTCTGCAGAAAAACCTAGGTGAACCCAGGTTGCCCAGGACGAACCCGGGCAATGCCCGAAAAGAACGCGGACAGTACCCGAAAAGAACCCAGACAGAATTAGAGTGCAAAAACTTTTATTTTTCCTTATTTTTTCTGACATAAAGCAATGATTAAAAATAATGAAAAAAACATTGCAAACCCTAAAAATTTAGTGAAAGACAAAAACATAAAATAAAAGAACACAAATGATAAAAGCAAAAACACTACCTCTTATTTTCTCATTGCATACTTACCTTCCATTGTTTATCTAGAGTTGAAGCTTCATCAACATTGTAATCATTTTCCTACGTTGATTAAGGAGTTGATTGTAATCATGTTATTAATTATTATTGATATTTATGAGTATAATGACATTTAGCATCTTCAGTTAGTATTTTGTGATTATTTTTATATTTTCTTTTTTATTATGTGGTCAATGTCATTTATTAGGCTAGAATTTCTATATTTTTTATTTTTTATATATTTTTTGTACAGCCATACCCAAGGCAAAAGAAAAATGCCATAACGGCGAACCTGAATCAATAACTTAGATTTCAAGTTGATTACAGAAGAAATAAATAATATGATCAAAAAAGGGAGCAACTTATAAAAATATGCCCAAACAGAATGTGGCTAAAAATAAAAAGTTAGAAATAATCCTTTAATGAAAATGCACAAGAACATATACATTTTGGCTATAGAGAATCCAAGTAGAGACAACTATACCATGGAAGCGTCTAGCCTCCTCTCGAGCGGGATATATAGGGTCGGATTCTATCTCATCTCAGTCGAGCGCTTTCCCGTTGGGCATATTGCCAACTTCGGTGGATGTGACACAAATCTAGCTATATTTGTATCTATATCAAATAGGATAGGGGCATCTTTTATCTGAATTGGTTCAAAGAATGTTAACAAGATCAAAGAGTTTTAATTTTTCAAAGAGTTGGACATGGACAAGTAGTGGATGATCCTAAAGAAAGAAAGAAAGACTAGTTATTCCACAAGTAACCAAAATAGGTCAATGGGATTCATAAAGTACGGCCAGTTATAACAGAGAAGTACTAGGATAGAAAGATAATGGGATGGAAAAAGCAACTAAACACAAGGAAGAGAAAATAAAATATCTACTTCAATAAGATAAAATAAAAAGTTCTCTCTTACTAGAGCAGCTCTTGGGATATGTAATATCCCAATATTTTATCTAGACCCTCGTGGGACCCTTAGCCCATTCTTGTTTCCAATGGCTAAGGGTAGAGGAAGGAAAGGGAGCACTGTGGGCCACCTGTGAGGAGTTACTACTAGAAAAGGTACTTTATATTTCTAATTTTGAGTTAAGTTATAAAAAAACACCTTGTGTTTCTATTTCACTGAAGTGGTGGGGTTTATAGGTCTTAGGCACTTAAGGCCTAAAGTGAAATTAAGAGGATCTTTTAATATTTTTAAAAAAAATGTAACTTTTCCCTCCAATTTTGGGCGCTGTCCTTGGAGGAGTGGTATATAACGGCAAGCAAGGTTTCATTTGAAGGTTATGCATTATTGACTATTAGAATTGTTGATCAAGTATATCAAGTTTGGTCTCCACCTCTTGATGATGAAAACCTTCAAGAAGTGTCTTAGGTTTGGGAACGAAAATCTTCATTCTTTCTACTTAGGCAACTCTATTCAAAGGTTGTAAGTGAACTTCAAATTGCATGTGTTCATGCAAGTGGATCTACAAAGGTGTTTTGAAACACCACTTTTGAAAATTTGAGTGAACCTAGAATTTGAGGAAAAAAATTCTAAAAACTAAGGTTTTCAGAATTTTAGAGCATGTTTTGATGGCCTTCCCATGGAAAGAAAATTTTGATATTATTTCTATTTGATAGTAACTAATTTTGTGGTCAGTTTGAACTCTTATTTGCATCATAATTCCAAATATTGAGAGAGTTATGATTTTTTTAAGTTTCACCCTGTTTGTAGGATATAATAATTGTTGTGGGCAACAAAATGTTTTGGAAAGACTAATTTGCATATTTTTATCTTGAGCGATTTGTGTTGGGGTGGTTTTGTTGGGTTTTAAGGGTCATTCAATGCCCTAGAATATTAAAAATTTATTTCTGCAATTTTGGCACTTGGGCGACTTGTTTGGCAAGCTTCCAAACGTGATTGGGTGAGAGAAAACCAAGAAATAATTTTCAGATTTGATTCTTCTATTTTACTAAGGTGTGGCGAACCACTTGGAGAGTATTTTGAGGCATCTAAGGGTTGGAAAATACAATTGTACCTTCAAAGAAATTTTAGAATATTTTTGTGAGGTGTTTTCAGCTATTCGTCATATTATTTGACCCCAAAAAGGTACTCAATTTTCTAAATAATTTTCAGCTTCTTGTGGATTTATTTGGATGATCTTTAGCTTGAATATCATACATTTTTCCAGCTAAGGTTTCGCAAGTTATAGATTTTTAAATTTCAGTTTGGTGCTTTGATTGGCTAGGGTTTGTTGGAAAACCCTCTTTTTTTATTGTCATTCCAATTTGGGGACATTACAGTGGTATCAGAGCCAATTTCTTGGTCATTTGTGAGATGGAACGATTATTTTCAAACAGAGACATGGACAATGCTAGGTTTGAGAGGCTTACTCAAGCCCAAGAGCGGTTGATGGAAACTATGGCCACATTTCCTCAATCAGTGAAGGGCACGAAAGGGGGCAGCCCCTTGAAATGGACAAGGTACAACCCTTTATTAATTGAGAATTGATAGAGTTTATGATGAATACTTGGAATGTGCACCCCAAGTCAAGAGGACAATGAGCTTCAATGAGTTTGTAGCTTGGAAACAGGGAAAGAAGCACCATGGGCAAATGGTTGTGCATGACGACTTGGGAAGGATTGTTCTCCCTACCTTTGATGGGGACCCAAGTACTTCAGTTAGAGCATGGGTGGACAAGGTTAACAAATACCTTGATTTGAGGCCTAGAGGTGAAAAATAGGCTCTAAAATTTGTCATACATCACTTAGAAGGAGCTGCCCAACCTCTAGGCTCTAAAATTTGTCAAACATCACTTAGAAGGCGCTGCCCATGATTGGTGTCATCTTAGGTGGAGGTCAAAAAGACATGACCTCATTAAAACATATGAGGAACTAGGTGAGAAGCTCATTAAAAAATTTGATAAAAAGAAGATGGAGTCTCAAAAATCAGAAACTGTGAGGGTATTTGAGAGGGATTTTCACTTGCATAAGGGGCAGCCATTAAAGCAACTAAAATCAAAAATTTTGGAACAGCCAAAAACTAATTTTCAGCTTAGTAAAGGGCAGTCAATGATTGAAATTTCTGAACCACAAGAACCAAAAATTCAAGGGCAGCCAAGTAAGGAGTTACAACAAACTATGGAGCAACTAATGGAGTTGCAAACAGTTGACACTAATGGGAAAGTAACAAAAATATCAGAATTTCAGAGGATAAAGCAAAGAGAAGTTGTTCCACAACTTCATGAGCCAACAATGTGTCAAGGAAGCATGAACAAAGACATCATAATAGAAAGGTATGCCAAGTTAAAAAAAAAATTGTATTGCTCCTCTTCCTGCATCATTTTTCTTTTCTAAATTCAGATTGCAAGAGGAAGCTTGGAAGAAACACTTGTTGTTGTGTCTTGTTAAGGAAGCATATATGTCCTAACAAGAAGGGGCATAGTAAAGAAGTTCATTGAGGGAGTGATGCCAAGAAGGAAATAAGGCACCTTGCATATAAAGGAAGGAGAATCAGATTTATTGATGGGGAAACAAGTGAGTTGTCAAGTTGGTAAGCAATTAATATTTTCTCTTCGTGATTGGTTCTCTCATTGCCTTAGTTGCAAAGTTTGTGTTAACATTAAGGTGGAGGTAAGAGACACTCAAAGGAGAAGAAAATTCTTCCAAGTAAATTCAAGAAATGAGCATGACAAGTATCCATCATGGATGTGGGATCCAAGTGAGTCTCACAAGCATAATATTGCTATCATGTCATGTTGTAAGATAAAGAACGCAAGTTGGGCCAACATAAAGAAGAGAATAAGCAAGGGTTATCATGGTCCCAGGATCGTAGTGACTTTTGTTTTTAGCATTCTCAGCTTGTTCTCCTTAAGGTTTCTTGTCACCATGGTAAGTAGGGGCCCTAAGAAGGTGTGCTTCTCACACCTCAACACCATGGGGATGGTCCAAATGCGTATTAGTGGATTTCCAGCTACTAGGAGGAAAAAGACACACTACAGCCATGATAAGAAAAAAATAAGACATAAAAAGAAAGCCCATATTGTGCTCATAAAGCATGATGACATAATTGATAATTGTAAAAGTGTTGTTAAACACTAATGTTTTTTTTTAAATGTTTGTTTCATGTGAAGGTTCATTAGTGAGATCATTTACCAAGGCTAAAAGCAATACCAGGAATGAGGTGATATCCATACATGGACAGCCAATGGGAAGAAGCAAAAATCTCAGTTTGCTAAGGCAACCCCAAAAGTGCCATGAAAGGCACCCTAATCTTTGTTGCAAGGGTGTTGTTGAGTGCATGGATGAGGGCATGAGACCCCTCTTGAATGGGGCAAATGTAATATCCCCTGTTTCCCTTGAATTCTGAAACTAAATATTTTGAATTGCTTCTCTGTGTATTTTGATTTTTTGGTGTTTTATGCATGTAATAAGAAAAATTGCGAGTTTTGCTAAATAATTTCAAATAAATTAATAAACCACAGTATAATCTCTCAACTGGCAAATCAAAGAACTTATTACTCGTCCAGATGATTACAATTAAAGTCCTCTGTCATGCATATAAAAGAATATTAAAATACTATCTTAAAAACCTGATTTCTTTCCAACAATCTGAAAATACCCTAGATCTGTGCGGCTCGGGTTACTGTGTAAAAAAACACAGTCGCCGACGTCGGTTATTCTGCCGCCGTCGGTCGATATACTACCGACGTCGGTCGCTGTCGATCGGCTACTCTGCCGACGTCGGTATGAAGTCGGCCAATGTCGGTCACTGGGCTGCCGTTGTCAGTCTCTGAGTCCCCTGCGGCGTTGTCCGGCCTGCGACAGAACGGTACGGATCTGTATGGATTCCATACAGGGGCAAATAGAATATAGTGCGGCCTGTATGTTGGAACCCTGAACTCAAGGAATATGGCTCTAATACGAAAGATCTTAATCTGGATAATAGCTTAATCAAACCCTAATAAAATAAATACCTGGAAAGCTCTGTGACAACTTTTGTATGAAGTTACCTCTCAAACCGACAATAGATCAGCGGATATTTCACAGCCTCTGAATCGCACACACTGAAGAGTGAACGTTCTCCAATGCAAATGGAATCCTGGAACCCTTGGCTCAGTCTTCTCAAAAAATACTTAGCAAAATTCTTCAATATCAATAATCAATAATCATAATTATGCCCTCTCTCCAATAAGAAACCCTTATATCCTCAAAAAGGTGTGCTTGCCCTAATTAGGGTTTCATAATTAAGAATTACGGTTTCATAATTAAAATATGCTAAATAATTAATATTTAATTAAATCAATCAAATATTAATATCTCCCTCAATACATGTCCGATCGAGCCCGAACGAAAGCCCACTGGAAAAATTCTGCTAAGCCAAGCCAAGCCAAGCTCCATCATGACCCTCTATCCATCATATCAGCCTACGAAGGTCGCATAATAGGCTAATCATCAACTCTGAAGATGTCAACTGAAAAGGGGACATGACAATCCGCCCCTCCTGAAATTGCTTGTCCTCAAGCAATCGTTGAATGATAAACCAATCAATCCACCTGGATCCCAAATGTAGTCATGATCTACACCGCTGTCAATCAACGCAAACTCCATGCCATGTCTATCACAACTCTCATCCAATGGCGTCACATCCTCCCAAGTACCAAAATAAGGATCCCAACATCCAATCCATGGACAGAAATCAACTGGCAACTCAAGTAAACTCCTCCCCTAAGTAATGTAAACAATACCAACTGACTTCACGCACCTATCTCTTGTACCCACGACAATCTCTGAATTCGGAGTGTGAATGCTAGACATACTCATATCATCATCCACATGTGACCCGCCTGTAAAAAAAAGTTGAGTCCCTGCCACATGTGCTAACTCCTGAACTGAACTCACCTCAAGACAAAGCTCGTCCACATGTCTCTCCTGTATTGGTGCCAATGTGCACTCTGCAGCCCACTCTACCATATCATGTCGTATGAGCCTCTCCATCCGATGAAAAAACATATGTTTGATGTTGCTGCCCCGTATTGCCTTAAGAATATGTCTTCCCATCAACATCAAAACGAACCTCCATGTCCTTGAGACGAAGAGTGACCTCCTCAAGGGAATGAAGCCACTTCATACCCAAGACTAAGTCTATATCCCCCATGTTCACCACATAATAATCAGCTTTGAACTCATAGTTGTTCAAGCGCAATGGGAGGTCTCTAATCATCCGCTCACACCTAAGAGTGTGACCGTCGGCCACCTTAACTCTAATGCCCTCGAAATCTTCGGTATTGAATCCACGCTTCTCCACAAATCTAGCATCTATAAAATTATGTGTGGCTCCTGTATCAAGAAGGGTGATGACCCTCTGTCCTGCCAAAACTCCACGGAGTCTGAATGAATCATCCGACTGAATGCTAGATAGGTGTGCCTCCTGTATGTGAAGCTCTGAATCTGCCTCTGCCTTAGGCTCTGAAGCCTCTGCCTCTGACTCCTCAAAACTATCCTGCTATTCAGAATCCTCTGATTCTGAATCCTCATAAAAAGCCCACATCACACGATTTGCCTTGCCCTTAGGCCTCAAAGGACAATCGTGATTGGCATCATAGGGACCTTTGCAGTAGAAGCAAAGCTTCTTCCTGCGTAGATCGTTAAGAGCCTCTTGATCCAAAGGTGGTGCTGCTGGATTTGCCTTCGAATCATTCTTAACCCCTGATTTATCTATGTCAAAATCCGTTCTCTCTCTATTACTGTTGAAGCCCTTATTGTCCCTGGATGAAAAAGTACCTCTGGAGTTAGATTTACTGGATGGGGCTGCCATCTCCATACTACACGCCTTCTTCATAGCTTCCTGCAACGAAAGAGGATCAAAGGCTTTGATCCAACCTCTCAATGGTTCGGATAGGCCCTCGATGAAGAGAACTACCAATCTACACTGAAATATTTGGCACCATGACTGCCAACCGCTGAAACTCACCAATGAAGGACTCCAAATTGCTTGTTTGTTTCAACTGTGCCAGATATCGAAAGTAAACCTCGGGATCTTTCCTGTCAAACCGCTCAACCAATCTATCCATGAAGCCCTGATACCCTGTCACCTGGTTATGCTGAAGTGTGACCATACCATGGTACCACCAATCATGTGCTACCCCCTCCAAGTGCAAAGTGGCGTATTTGATGGCCTCTATCTCTGTCATTGGCCTCAATGCTAAGAATGTGTCAAGCTTATGAACCCAAGCTTGAGCTGTCATCTTGCCGCTACCGTCAAAAGTAGTCAAAGAAAGCTTGGCAGTAGCCTTCTTCAGCTCACTAAGTTGACCTCTAGGCCTCCTGTCCTGTCTCACTGATCTGTAGTGCTCTCTCCTCTGATTAACAAAACGATCAAAGGTCATCCTCTCCCAAACCTGAGGAGCTAATAAGTCCCACTCATCATTTGCAACCATGAGGGCATCTGCAAATAGGAAATCTCCTGCCGCCTCCTCTGCTAGTGCTTCTTCTGGTTCGTTGGTTCTTCCTAAACAAATGTAGGACGTGTAGGCCTATCAACAGTCCTGGAATGAGTCAGTTGTGGTCCCTGATTAACAGTAGCACTCCTATTATCTCCTGGTTCCCCATTCTATCTAGCAGGTGGGTTCATCCTCTCTACCATAGTAGTAAGTGCCTGAAGTGCCTGCGTCATCTGCTGTTGACCTGTAATCATCACACGAAAGAATTCTCTGGTGTCCTGATCATCATTATGTCTGTGGCCCCTGGGTGGGCTACCCTCACCCCTGTCACTCATGGTGATTCGCTGCTCTAACACCTGATCGCTTCCAAGCAAGGCTCTACTGCATGTAAAGTACCTGTGTGGTCCCAACTCTTGTGGCTGCATAAGATCTCTAAACCCTCAGGATGGCAAGGATTTAGCTCTGATACCACTGTAATATCCTCTGTTTTCCTTGAATTCTGAAACTGGATATTTTGAATTGTTTTTCTGTGTATTCTGATTTTTTTGTGTTTTATGCATGTAATAAGAAAAATTGCGAGTTTTGCCAAATAATTCCAAATAAATAAATAAACCACAGTATAATCTCTCAACTGGCAAATCAAAGATCTTATTACTCGTCCAGATGATTACAATTAAAGTCCTTTGTCATGCATATAAAAGAATATTAAAATAATATCTTAAAAACCTGATTTCTTTTCAGCAATCTGAAAATACCCTAGATCTGTGTGGCTCGGGTTACTGTGTAAAAAAACACAGTAGCCGACGTCGGTTATTCTGCCGCCGTCGGTCAATATACTGCCGACGTCGGTCGTTGTCGGTCGGCTACTCTGTCGACGTCGGTATGAAGTCGGCCGATGTCAGTCACTGGGCTGCCGTTGTCAGTCTTTGAGTCCCCTGCGGCGCTGCTTGGCCTGCGATAGAACGGTACGGATTTGCACGGATCTGTACGGATTCCATACAGGGGTAAATAGAATATAGTGCGGCATGTATGCTGGAAGCCTGAACTCAAGGAATATGGCTCTAATACAAAAGATCTTAATCTGGATAATAGCTTAATCAAACCCTAATAAAATAAATACCTGGAAAGCTCTGTGACAACTTTTGTATGAAGTTACCTCTCAAACCGGCAATAAATCAGCTGATATTTCACAGCGTCTGAATCGCACACACTGAAGAGTGGACGTTCTCCAATGCAAATGGAAACCTGGAACCCTTGGCTCAGTCTTCTTAGAAAATACTTAGCAAAATTCTTCAATATCAATAATCAATAATCATAATTATGCCCTCTCTCCAATAAGAAACCCTTATATCCTCAAAAAGGTGTGATTGCCCTAATTAGGGTTTCATAATTAAGAATTACGGTTTCATAATTAAAATATGCTAAATAATTAATATTTAATTAAATCAATCAAATATTAATATCTCCCTCAATACATGTTCGATCGAGCCCGAACGAAAGCCCACTGGAAAAATTCTACTAAGCCAAGCCAAGCCAAGCTCCATCATGACCCTCTATCCATCATATCAGCCTACGAAGGTCGCATAATAGGCTAATCATCAACTCTGAAGATGTCAACTGAAAAGGGGACATGACAGCAAAGGCCCAAGTTGTGAGCCGCTGGTTACAAGGTATGATTTTGAAATATTTTTGATCCTATCACTTTTAGAAGGTTCTGAAATTCCTTTGCAACATTCAGGGCCATTATTCTACACAAAAGGGAAATTTGAGTGCACATTAAGGAAGAGGTCTGCCAATTTTGATAAGAGGTTTGAAAATTTTGTCATAAAAATTTCTGAGTTGAGTAATATGCTACAGCTGCCTATCATGTGCAAAAAAATTGATTTTTGGAGCATTGTACAGCCTTGGCCAGGAAGAAGTATTGCTCCAATCAAATCTGATTTTTTGAAAACAGAACAATCAAATTATGAGTCACTATCACAGCCCTTCCACCAGGACAATATGTCTGATTTTGATGTGCACTTTCAGCTGCTCATCAATTCTGGAAATGTCAATGATTGGAGTCAATTTACATAAGAAAAAGGTAAAGTATGAGGGCACAGAACAATGTTTCCTTTTGATCCATGTTGAGCATCCCTTTGACCATTAATCGACCTTCTGTATGCACATAATCTATAAGAAGGGGCAGCCAATGGTGGAACACATAATGCACATGATAAGGACTCAAAAAGGATTACCTGTTGAAAGGAGGTACTTCCAAGGTATGTGGTTCATAACAATTGTTTGGGTTGATCATTTGCAAGCTTGGGGAGTTTCGACATAGCATGAAGGAATTTGCAAGCAGCTTTGGGGCCTTAACTTTACTTGCATACACTCCTTGAGGATTGTTCAAGAAAACTACTTCATACAAGGCAATGGTATGACACTTCCGAGATGCAGTTGTTGGTTTGACTGGCACGAGAAGTCCCTAATTTGCTTTGGGAAGCCCCCTAGGCCAAGATATGTGTGCGATTTTGGAGGGCATTGATGAAGGCTTGACACACCTTTTGGATTGGGCAAGAGCCCAAGTCACAGACTGCAGGGAAAGAGGTAAGTTAATGAAGAAAATTTGGCCACAAAGACACTCAGAAAATTATGAGTATCATTCTCTAGATGTACCCTCTTTCACCCTCTTCAAAATCAATTTTGTTGACATACCACAGCGAGGGAATAAATCTGAATATATACATGCCAAATCTGAATTTTATTACTCAGAAATTTCTGAGTCAAGTGCGCAATTCCAACCACCAAGTGTGGTCAAAAAAATGCAAAATCGGGGCATGCTTCAACTCACGGGAGGATGGATGAATACATATATTAATTATGAACTTTGTCATCCAGAAAAATCAGAATTAAGGGTGCACATACAGCAGTCTTGTGAGGATAGAAGTCTGAATTTTCTTGGTAAATCCCAGCTCTTAACATATTTTGGAAACACTCATGGATGGATGCACTCATGGCATGACAAAGAATGGGAAGGTAGGGAAAGGTACAACACTATTTTTTATTCGAAATAGAACTTTGGTTTGATGCATATGAAATCCTTCAAATGCACGAATAGATTGATATAGAGAGACCAATGAAGGGCCATATGACACACATGATGGGACAATTTCCAAGGATAATGCATCTATATGATACTTTCCTCCAAGTTACGTTTCCAAGAGAATTCATTTTCTTTTTTATCTTGGGAAGATCTTCCATGGCAAATAGTAGCCACTCAAGGTTCATTGGGGGAGGGCCACTTGGGTATGCAAGCAAGAAATGAGGTGCGTGGGAACTATTCCAATTGGGGCAGCAACGTAACAACTCATGTACGTATTTTCTTTTACCTCATTTGGCTATATATTGACCTTCTTGAAGATATAAGGGAAAGGAGTTTGCTCATCCACCACTTGGTATTGAAAGGGGTGGTTGATTGGGAGCATATGGAGCCTTTGGAAGGCTGAGGACACTTCTAGCACATGAGAGCAGCCCTCAAAGCACAAGTACAGCAGTATGAAGGAACCAATTGAGGGTTCTTTTCCTTGGGATGGAATCACCAGTGGACATTGCATCATAAGGTATGTTGGGTCACCTCTTTGGATATTGCAATTGCTTGAGGACAAGCAATTTTGGGTGGGGAGGAATGTAATGTTCCCATTTTTCAATCTAGACCCTCGTGGGACCCTTAGCCCATTCTTGTTTCCAATGGAAAAGGGTAGAGGAAGGAAAAGGAGCATTGTGGATCACTTGTGAGGAGTTAATAATAGAAAAGGTACTTTATATTTCTAATTTTGAGTTGAGTTATGAAAAAGCACCTTATGTTTCTATTTCACTTAAGTGGTGGGATTTATAGGTCTTGGGCACTTAAGGCCTAAAGTGAAATTAAGAGGATCTTTAAATATTTTAAAAAGAAAGGTAACTCTTCCCTCCAATTTTGGGTGATGCACTTGGAGAAGTGGTATATAAAAGCAAGGTTTCATTTGAAGGTTATGCATTATTGGATATTGGAATTGTTGATTAAGTATGTCAAGCTTGGTTTCCACTTCTTGAGGACGAAAACTTTCAAAAAGTGTAGGTTTGAGAACGAAAACCTCTATTCTTTCTACTTGGACAACTCTATTCAAGGGTTGTAATAAGCTTCATATTGCATGTGTTCATGTAAGTGGATCTACAAAGGTGTTTTGAAACACCACCTACTTTTGAGAATTTGAGTGAACCTAAAGTTTGAGGAGAAAAATTCTAGAAACTAAGGTTTTCAGAATTTTAGAGCATGTTTTGGTGGCCTTCTTATGGAAGGAAAATTATGATATTATTTTTATTTGATAGTCACTAATTTTGTGCTCAGTTTGAGCTCTTATTTGCATCATACTTCCAAGTATTGAGGGAGTTATGAATTTTTGAAGTTTGATCCTTTTTGTAGGAAATAATAATTGTTGTGGGCAACGAATTGTTTAAGACTAATTTGCATATTCTTATCTTGGGTGATTTGTGTTGGGGTGGTTTTGTAGGGTTTTAGGGTCATCCAATGCCCTAGAATATTGAGAAATTATTTTCGCAATTTTGGCAATTGGGCGACTTGTTTGGCAAGCTCTGGAAAGTGATTGGGTGAGAGAAAACCACGAGATGATTTTCAGATTTGATTCTTCTATTTTACTGAGGTGTGGCAAACCAATTGGAGAGTATTTTGAGGCATCTAAGGGTTGGAAAGTACAATTGTACCTTCAAGAAAAATTCAAAATATTTTTGTGAAGTATTTTCAGCAATTCATCATATTATTTGACCTCAAAAAGGTACTCAATTCTCTAGATAATTTTCAGCTTCTTGTGGATTTATTTGAATGATCTTTAGCTTGAATATCATACATTTTTTCCGCTAGGGTTTGGCTAGTTATAGATTTTCAGATTTCAGTTTGGTGCTTTGATTGCCTAGGGTTTGTTGGAAAACCCTCGTTTTGGTTGTCAGCCCAATTTGGGGACATTACAAGATTTTCTTTTGATTCGCTAGAAAAGTTTCAAAATGCTTGGAAGACGCTGAGAGTTAAGAGAACATTCCACCTGACATTGAAAATCATTTCAAATCTATTCTCATCATGCAATTGCTAGTGTTGGGTCAGTTGATCCAATCATATTTAATTATGTTTTTGTTAGTATAGTTTCATGTTAGTAATAAAGCATTTAGTAATAAATGTAAATTGGTTCATGGGTGAGTGTTAGTTGGGTCCCGTAGTGGAACCACATCGTGAAAGCTTTATAAGCTTTTACCTTCTTTGTAAATACAATCCGATATAATACAACATTACATTTTGTGAAAAGCTTTGGTAAATTTGCAATGTAGTTCTTCATATTTACTTATAGCACGGTCCTATCAATGGTATCAGAGCTGATTAAAAATATTTTGCTAGTGAAAGATTTGAAGACCCTGATTTATCCATGTATGGAGGAGGTTGAAAATGTGAAGGAGAGTGAAGCCATGCGGTATAATTTTTTTTAATCTCCAAAAATATATATATATATTCCCTATTTCAAACCTGTACGGCTCCCTTCAATTTTGAATTTCAATTTTTTAAACTAATATTGAGATTGCAGTCTTTCCAAAACTTCTAAATCTCTATCTTGTACGCCAAACTAGGTCAGTTGGAAGGCATTTTGCAATAAGAAAATAACCATTGTACGGCCCTTACCTGTAGAGTAATTTGTACGGCCCCAATTGGTTTTCAATGGCATTTAAATCATTTTGAATAAGTTTTGGTTTATAAAACCTGATTTAACTGTAGTTGTATGGCTTTCAAACCATCCAAACAACCATTAATAAACATTTTACAGACTGGTACAGCATATGGGAAAGCAAATGGTGCAAGGAAGCGTTGAAATGCATTGCAATTAGTTAACATACCTTTCAAAATAGAAAATAATAGATTTGTTTATTGTTTCAAGCATCTGGATCATATTTGTGAGGTAAAATCACCCCTGTACGACCTCTTTTATGACCCATTGGCATCCCACGCTGGAGAAAACATATTGCAGTAGTGTATAATGTTGGAAGTATGAATAAAATAATTTGGTTTTGATATTATTTACTATAAATTCTAAAGCACTGAAGTGGGTCCCTCAAAGGTAAAAATGCACAATGCTTCAAATTGCTTATTGGGCATTTTTATTCGCTATTAGTAAAAACAAAATTTTGGCAAGTAAAAATAAATTACTATTGCTGCATCTTTCTCTTATTTGCAGGTTTACACAGTCAAAACGGTTATCAAATATTTGTTTTTGAAGTTAATGGATTCAGCCAAAAAGATGTGCATGTTGGTTTGAGAGATCATATCAAGACATTACCATCGAAATAGGTCACAGGTTCAATTCTTGTGCATGTAGCCTTTGGCATATGTAAACACTCAAAATTTACATTTGGAAAGTTTAAAGATAAAGTCTTTCATTTTAACCTTCAAGTTAATGCTGGAGGAATTGGTGACTACAACTTTTGTAAAACATTGAGCATTCAGAGGTCAAGTGTTCAAAACCTCCAAAAGCTTTTATTTTGGTCGCAATTTCATCACATTCGACATTGAGTACCCTATACTACGATGTTTTTTTTTTGACAAGTCATTTTTTTGTCTGAAGGTGGTCGTGTGACCAGTTGATTTATAGGTTTTTGGATATTCCAGACACATCAAAATGGTCAATTTTATGTTTTCAAGCTTCTCTATATATTTTTTGTGACAAATTATTAAACATGATATATAAAGGTGCATTTTTAGTGGAAACCAACACCTTCAACATGAATTTCATAATGTCACCTCATCCCTGTGCTATCGGAAAACATAATGTCCTTTACAGGTCCCATCAGGTTCCTTTTGATTGACAAAATATAAGTGTCAAAATGGAGGTTGGAGGATCCATCGGAGGTTGGAGGATTATTCCCCTTCTCGAGTTAGTTATTTGCTCAAAGTTTGGGTCAAATTCTTAAATAGCATTTTTGGTAGCAGTACTATGTTTTTTCTAGTTTCAATTTTGGTTTTCTTCACTTCATTGATATTCCTAATGAGGAGCAAACAAAGTAGTTTTGATTTGGTTTTTTGCTACATTTGCTACAAGGGCTTCTCACCTCTCCCCTGATAAGGGAGAAGATATTGCATAACCTTCGATCAATTGTCAGTGATTGTATGAGATGACATAGGAGTTGATAACACCATAGTGTTGAGCAGATGTCTGTCAACATTTGTTGGACATCAGGGAGATGTGTCATACACAGTACTGAATAGTCACTTGGACGGGTTTCTATGTGAGACCTTATGTGGATCGATATGGTTGAACAAGGCTTGATCGTGATCTACTACAGTACGGTACAAATGATCTCGGAGGATGAATAAACTTTGATCGTGTTCATTAGCATTTATGCCAAAACTCGCATTACAGGCTTCTATATGGAGCGGCATCGATTTTGATCAGTACCATGATGTACAGTGTGCCAGTTACAGGTGTTGCATATACTTTTGATGACTTCATAGTCATAGCTCCGAATCATCTTCTATACCCCTTGTTAGATCAAGGAGGTTTGTTGGGTCGGTTGATCCACTCATATTTGCGTATGTTTTTGTTAGTATAGTTTCACGTTAGTAATTAAGCATTTAGTAATAAATGTAAGTTAGTTGGTTCACGGGTGAGAGTTAGTTGGGTCCCATGGTGGAACCATCCCATGAAAGCTTTATAAGCTTTTACCTCCTTTGTAAATACAATCCGATATAATACAACATTACATTTTATGGAAAGCTTTGGTAAATTTGCAATGTAGTTTTTCAAATTTACCTATATGTGCACGGTCCTATCAGCTAGAGCATTCAGATTTGCTTAAAAAATCCAGAGGTTCTTCCAGATTTAAGGGGAAGCCCGACTTAAAGTAGAATGCTTGTCGAATCGCATTTTTTTATAAGCAAAATATTTCATTAAAATATAAGAGGAAATTACAAATAAGGCATAGTATCACTCCACTACAGCTAGATATAATAAAAAGAGCATGGCTTCTTGTATCATTTTATAATGAGCGTAAGGAAGATTTTGAAGAAAAGCATAAAGAAGAATTTGAGGAAGAGTATCAAGCAGAATTCGAAGGGCATAAGAAAGAATCTGACGAAGAGCACAAGGAAGAAACTTGAGAAGAGCATGATAAGGACTTGGGTGTTTGTGAAGGGAAATCAAACCCTTCACCTACTCAAAAGCCAAAAGAATAAGTGAAAATAAGGCTGAAGAGGCAAAAGAGGAAGAACAGGAAGTTATGCCTACATAGGTTGCAACAACAATAGCAATCTAAATGAAAAAATGAAAAAACATTACAAAAATATAGACGTCTACACTCAAAAAAGCTTCCAGCTCTAGATCTTCCAACTATCTCTTTAATTATTTGTTTCAGCCTTCAAAAGGTTTGAGATATGGGGCCTAATGATTAGATTAGTCACAAATAATTTAGTTTGTTATCACACACCATAGAGACATTAGTAAATTATCAGTTACTACTCAGGCTTTGGATGTTCAAAGTGGATAGTGACGACTTGCTAGAACAAACTCTTGGTTCTATTTTATCTATAGTTTTCAATTTCCTTGCAGTTTTAAGAATATGCATAATTTATAATATCTTTCACTGTTTCTTTTATCTTTCCCTTACCTTTATCAAGCACTGTAAAATAATTATGTTCCCATGAAATGTTCATTGGTTATTAGTGGAAATTGTTAAATATTTAATGTCACTTCATTTTATGCAAATGTATTTACTTTAGGCCGAGAGATCAAATATATTGTACTTATTGATGATTTCAATAAATAGCAATCTAGAGAAATTTTTCTACTTAGCATATACTCACGATGTTGTATTCACAAGCTGCAAAACTCTCCTCTGACTGGAACGGCATTGTTCAACGAGTTCCACTATAACTTCATCTTTGACAGCCTGCATGGAAAAAAACCAAAAGAACATTTGGCAAAAAAAATCAGCTAAAATGCTAAGACATCAATCACCTCAACATTTTGTTTGGCAGGGAATTTTGACAAGGCACATGTGAAATACAATTATCATTAACATTTAATCAGGATAATGGAAGCCTGATACTTTCAGAAACTTAACAACTTCCTGTGAATTGTTAATTGACTATGCAAAGTGAATCGATTATAAAAGTTCCAAAGATAGCCACCACTTTAATACTCTTCAAAAACCTAACCAGAATAAATTAAAAGAAAAAAATATAAGGGCATTTGAAAAGCACGCGGACAATCATTTTTCTAATGGTTGTCACAAACCTTACCAAAATAATTTTTTTACAAGGTCACAAACATTTAAAGATAGTTTCTAATTCCTTTTATCAAAATACTCATTAAAGTTAAAATAGATATAAACATATGGAGCTGAAAACCAATGAGAGTTTGATTAATTGGATAATACCTAAGAATTAGTTGGAGGTAAGTCGTCCACCAAAAATAACCCTATGGCCCCGAGCAGACCCTCTAATGCAAAAAGAAGCCATTAACTATACATTCAAACTACTACAGAACAGCCTAAAACTCGAGCAGTGATACAAGATACAAATTAGGCAAAGATGAAGTGGATGACATCATTTGCTATTAATTATCTCATCGCTACATTATTTATGGAATATCTAAAAATTTGAAATTAAGTGCACTTATTTTCTATTTCCTGACCAACCTGGCATAAATAGCATCATATATTACAGCTATACGATTGGCTAGTGTGACTAGTGCCACATCAAGCCTTAAAATCCTGATTTAATGCATATAAATATAAATGAAAGGACTCTATTAAATGTATCATTTAATCAAACATTTCTTTCTCTATTGAACAACGAGAATCTGGGAGTACAAAAGCAGAATAAGTGGCAGTCCATACAGTTACGTTAGCTTTATTGTTGAAGACATTGGCAAACCTATGCAACTCAATCTCTTTAGGCCAGAATCTGCACTGTTAACCAAAATCTACTCTTGACCAGAATCTGCTGCTCTTGACTAATTCTTGATTGTTGACCTGCTGTTGAGTACAGATTTTATTGTTTTCAGAATTCAAGTTGACTGATGACCTCTTTACTGTGTTTTGACCAAGAATAAATCCTATATTGAATTTGGTACTGGATTTGACCAAGAGAATAAGTGCTACTTGATTGTTAGCCGACTCATAAATTGATCCATAATCAATATGAAAGTTTTTGTTTTGAAGGGAAAATCTTCCTAATGCAAAGGTCAAGTAGCCGATTGAAGGTCTTGAGGAAATTGAGTTAGGATTTTTAATTCAAGAATGATAATTAAACAAAATGGATTGCATGGCTTTTTCAAAAAAGTGTATAAGATAAGAACTGCATGTGTGAGGCAAAGGAGACCAAATTTATGTGATCCAGACCCATGGGAGTTTCCAATAGGACAACCCACTCAGTTTTAAGAGCCCAATGTGTTATGGACAAACGTGCTTCATGCCATAACTTTTGCATGGAAATCAGAGTGCATGAACTGACAAAGGTGTCAACAATTAGCAATGACCAGAATACTACCAGCAAATGGGCTTTGCTCGAGTATTTGGAAGTATAATATAATCACACAACATGTGCAAACTCAGTTACATATGCTTCATTACTATACTTATCCTTGACACCTGAGAAGAAAAACACTATATTAAGTGTGGTTATAAAGAACAGATACATATAGTTGAGTTGCACACAACAAACTTAGATGGAACTCAGCTACATATGCTTCATTACTGTACTTAACCTTGACACCTGAGAAGAAAAACACTATATTAAGTGCGGTTACAAAGAACAGGTACATATAGTTGATTTGCATACAACAAACTTAGATGGAACTCAGTTACATATGCTTCATTATAGTTTACCTTGACACCAGAGAAGAAAAACAACTATGTTAAGTGTGGTTATAAAGAACAGATACATATAGTTGAGTTGCACACAACAAACTTAGATAACATGATGCAGAAAGTAATAATTCAGTTATCCATGAAGATACAAATGAATTATAAGTATAATTGTATTATCTGAGACTTAACATAACATAAATACATAATGCTATGACCTGATATTAGAATGGACAACTAGAAGAAATGCAATGCCATATGTTCATGGAGAAACCATGTGATCTGCCATCGAGGAAAGACTGCGAAGGCAATCATAATCCTCGAGGGATGTAGGGAGAGAGATGTATGGAGTTTCAGCTGCAAACAAGCTACATAACACTCATTCTAGCTTCTCTTCGTTTTGTGCCTTCAATCGTCATAGACGAATTCATATGTATTGAGGTTTACACGGGGAAGAGAATGAGGAACTGTTGAGGAAGGTGAAATGGTTCACCTTCAACCATTATCAGTTCCAGGTGCCACCATCAAACTTTAGAGTCGCATGTAAGGTTGATGCTCCCAAGGGTTAGTTGTTGGCATTATCCAATGTCAATCTTTTGTTGTTATGACAGCGGTTAGAGCTTGTAGCATTTTGATGGATGGGTACACATAGAATGTTAAAGCTTACGATAGGATTTGAGCTAACCCTTGAATCCACCTGGATCAAACCTCCCTCCCTACCATGCAATGGCTTGTTGTATTTGTCTTCAGAAAAAAGAGAATAACGTATTCACTGAGTAGTCTCTAGATTTCCAAGACCTGATCTCTGATCTCATCTTAGGCTCAATGGGAGAAGCAAATACCCTACCCACGTTTACAATGTCCAACACCTCTATAACCCATTTTCTGAAGCAATTTGCAAGCAATGCCTTCTTTATAATTTTCGACATCACCAATGCTGGGAGAAGACCAGTCACTTTTGATGAGGAATAAGATCATGAAAATATGCATCTGAAGAAACAGAAACATCAATTTTTAATGAGGAACAAGATCTTCCTACAATACTTCCATCAGAATAGGCAGAAGAAATAATATCATCTTGTGATGAAGAACTAGATCCCCTCCAATATCCTTTTGCAGTTTCCCAAGTATTTCTTCTCTCTCTAAATTTAGCCATGAATCACCAACATGCTCATCATTCTTTTCGCATAGAGCAGTAACAAGTTTGGAATTTATATTAGAGCTCATCATTCTTCATATGAAAACGAGCACTCCTTAATTCATCAATTTTCTTTACAACGAACTGATTTGATCAATTTTATATCTATATTCATTTCCATGGCTTATATCACACCATCAATAAAAGATAGAAACACATATTTTAAAGGTACATACTACCCATTTATATTGTCCATAATAATCAATTGTCCTTTCACATCACTAATATTTTGGAATATTAATTATTCTTTTAAATACAATGCTTGATAGATTAACCCTAGTGGCTTTCACTATCATATTCAACTTAAGGATTTTACATTTTACACACACTAAGTATACACACTTCCCAAGGATGTCACAAGCAGACAACTCATGGAATTACATCCTTACCCTAACTTAAGGGTACAAGATGACATTACACACTAACATGTCATCATACACTAAAACCACCCCTTACACAACATGGGGGTGCTGAATGAAAAGTAAAACCACATGTCATCAATCACTATCATCCCCACTTGCACTTGACTTGGGTGGTACCAAGAAGGAAAGGTGTCATTGCATAACATCCCCCTTAATGATTTTACACACACTAAGTATACACACTTCCCAAGGATGTCACAAGCAGACAACTCATGGAATTACATCCTTACCCTAACTTAAGGGTACAAGATGACATTACACACTAACATGTCATCATACACTAAAACCACCCCTTACACAACATGGGGGTGCTGAATGAAAAGTAAAACCACATGTCATCAATCACTATCATCCCCACTTGCACTTGACTTGGGTGGTACCAAGAAGGAAAGGTGTCATTGCATAACATCCCCCTTAATGACACTTCCCCCATGAACAAACTCTCTCTTAAAGTATAATGGAGATAAATAGATGTTAGAACCAATATGATTCAACTGTCTATATTACCGCATTTTCAGGATTTCACTAATGCAAATTTAAAAAAAGGGCGACTTTCTTATCTGCATGAAGAAAAGTGAAAGATTTGGTGAATTAAATGGATTCATTAAATCAAAGGAAATGATAAGGTCCTAATTAAAATTTATTAATTTTCTGCATATCCCAAAAATGTTTCAAAAGTGAGGAGTATCAACCATCTGGGGTTATCAATAATTTTCCACAGCTCATTCCCCATATGTCATTGCTTTTTCTTCTCTTGACATGTTGCTCGATAAACAATAAACTTTACTTTCATTAACTTTTATTTTATGTCGGTTAAATATAGATATAAAATTGCGTTATAAACTATATTACAACTAGAGTTAACACTTGTGAATGTGTTCAGCTTCGTTTTCCACACATTTATACTTGAGATGATTCAACATCTCATAGAAAAATTGTTTCAACACTGGTACTGGTGCAACCGGTACAGGGGTGATTGGTGCACTTGACGATGCTTGTGTGTTTGAGCTTTGGCTTCCGCCAAGGTTTTTGCTTGGGTTACCCACGTTACCTTTTGTCCGGGGCCCAGATCCACCAATCCCTGTGATGGGTTGCGCCAATGGTAGAATTGGCACCCTGAGTTTGTTGTGTAGGTGCCGTTGCACCCGTCATGGATGTTCCCGCTAAAGTATTATTATTTATGGGTGTGGGTGGATTTCCACCCCCCATTTGTGGCATATCTTACATTACTAGAATCATCTACTTCACCAGCTCTGGTAAAATTGATCCTAATGGTTTATATGGAACTAACTACTCTAAAACACTCTATTCGAACTCTTTCTTTGCAAACGCTTCAATCTGTACCAAACTGACACAATCTCCACTATCTATTGTCTAGTCAACAGATGCATAGGCTTTCACTTCAAATAGACCTTGAATGGCCATTTCTTCTTCTTCACTATTCTTCATTCCCTTGGGGCTCAAAAACTTCCTCAGCTCCCCCTTACCAGAAATATGCTTGCTCATCGGTGTTTGCTTCACCTTCAATGGACCACATCTCCTCAATGCAAGAGTCGTCCACATGTCATCCCCATCCTGTGCAAGTCCTTGCAACATCTCACGAACTTGGTTTTTCCCTTTCCCTAGGGTCCTTGGTGGTAATTACTTTTTGTCAAGCATTGTCATACTTGAGCCCCCTGAGCTCGAGGTCGTTTGGGGTTTCCGTGCTGAATTCTAACTATCCTCCTTACCAATGTACATTGGCATCTTCTACCAAAGTTAATTGCCAACAAAAAGCAAAGCACATAAACAAATTTCCATCAAGGAGATAAACCATCATGACAAAAGATAAGCTCCAAAAAATGCATTGGCTCCACAAGTGCTCCAACAAGTCACATAGAACAAGTCATCCTTCCCATCAATATGTGGTCTTCCGAAATGCTCAATACCGCAGAAATGAAGCAACAACGACAAAAAGCCACCAATCCAATGATGAATCACCTTTCATGGGAACCAATTGGTTCAATAATTAATAAATTAGACACTTTGATGTCCTCAAATCTAAGTTCCAAGAAACGGTTACAGGACATCGATTTTTTGGGACCGTGGATATAGTTCATTGTGGAAACATCCGTACATAAAATACAAAAAATATAAATAAAAATTACAATACCAATGTTAAGTGCATAATCAATGTTAAAAAAACAAAAATTAACATAACATTACATAATTCAAAATTTTATAGGTTAATAAATTATAATGTATAATTGTGGTTATGTTAGTCGTGTTCTATTTTTTTCTTTCTTTTTTATTTTAACTTTCGGCAAAAACCTGATGCAGAGTTGTCCCAAAAATAGCATTTCTGGTACACTTCCGGGAAGGACCCAAACTTATTATATAACTCGGAATATTTTCGAGAACCAGAACGAAGATCATACAATAACTAATTCAAGCAAATTCTCCAAAAGCAATTCTGATGATATCGCCAAGCCCTTTCTCATTGCCTGCAATAATTGTGAATCATGTTCAATGGTATGGGATACTCCAAAACCACATCCAAAGGTTCGCGGCACCTCCAAGATCAACAATCTATCTCCACCAAATGTCACACACACTTTAGCAATGGCACAATGCAATCTAGGCAAATCAAACATGGAGCCATCCATGTGCACGCCAAACCTTATGTGGTTTCCACCGATGGCTTCCTCAGGGTACCAAACACCTACATGCCACATTGTTAAAGGCCAACTAACACTGTGCAGTACCACAAGGTGCCAGCAACATTGTCTTTGTTCCAATAGGATGAGGCCCCCAAAAAGAGTCAAGGGGCAGCAAACCCTTTTGTGGGGCATTGCCCCGCAACAAATTTTTTGACCATTAAATTTTGACACCAATAGCTCATTCAATGAAAGGCAAAGAGGCAAAGAGTCACACATGGAAGCTCAACTGTTTTGTGACTTTCATAACAATTATGTATGTCTTAACAGCTTTATAATATATGTATACGCCTTTGTAGCATTAGACAACAATCAAAGTAGAAGATAAACATCCATATATATTTCTCAAGAGTATGTCATGCACAAAACATAGATTAATAGAATTTTCTATTCCAATTCTATTATTTTCTCTCTTCTAATTCTCTGTATATTATCTCATATAGCTTCTGCCATGCATACAACACGTCTAAATTCTCATTTAGCATGTTGTCTCCCATATATCTCCTAGGATCTAGATCAATAATCATTTTGGTTCAGGTACGGGGGGTGGTTTTGGAGAATCCAATAACATATCCTCAAACAAGAGCTCAAGTGACACTATGATCAACTATTAGTTCACTAACAATCAATACTAACAATGGGCACCAATCTAATAGTTTGTCATCTATGTTTCTTCCGAGCAAAATAATGAACATAGTTGTTGCCATTTCAGTATTCTTGGCGATAGGAATGTCAATACAAGGGTTGAGAATAAGAATGTCCCCTTTTCTCCAAATTGAAGATTCTTGTATGCTTTGTTTCCAATGGTGCACGTTTTGATTTTTATTTCTTTGAAGAAGACAAAGAATCCCCTAACAATTCACTACATAGTTCCTTTTTATGGGAAGAATCAAGAGATGGTCTGGGATCTATCTTCTACCAATCAGTGAGAAAAGAATCATGTTGGCTGTCATCTCCCAATATTGTATCAAGGTATCCAGGGCATGTTTTCTTTGGTCTAAACTTAAACTAAATACGAGTAACAATACCTTGCCCGTGCTTGCCAGGTCCACCACCTATGTATCCCACCAGCTGAAATAGCTTGGAACCAATGCCTTTCATATGCTTCTCAAATTCACCAATGCCTATAGAATGTTGCTCGTTATTCACAACCAAAGATTCATTGTAAAGAGAGACAATAGTAAAAGCACCGAAGAGTCAACACTATCCTATGATAACGAAGATACTCCTCCCACAATTACTTAAATAATTCTTCTTTCTCTCTATATTGATCTATAAGGTTTAAAAGAGCATGTGCAATAGTCAACATGCTAAAAATAACCCAACGATGATAGCCTAGCGGTGAGTGAGCTGAGTGTTAGAGGTGGGAGGTCTCAGGGTCCTTTCCCTGGGATGACCACTCTTTAGCATCGTTCCCACACTAAGCTACAACGGGTTATTCTTGAAAAGTATCCATAATGCAATGGGCTACCGACTCGATGTTCAATGCAACGGGGGTCGGCATGTGAGTTGAAACCTGTGTTCAATGCGATAAGGCAAGTCCACAAACCATGGCTAGGGATACTATTCACCACTGGTTTGGGCATTTCGGTTACAAAACTGCCTGCGATTCTGAGTCCGTTTCAAAAACCCTGTTACCCAAAATTTTAGCCAATGAGATGTAGAAGGGTTGGTAAAGTGGGTTGGTTGTGCCTAGCCCCACTCAAGTTCGAATCTCATAGGGCATTTATAGGCCAAATGTGGCCGTTTGACTTGTCTCAGTGGTTTTTAAAGTGATCATGTGGTAGCCGTTCATATTGGTTTAATAGTTCTCAAGGACTGGGCCCCCGATTTGTGCCCCAGAACCAATTGTTAGCTCCGGTCAAAAGCAAATATCAATAAAAAAAGAAAAATAGTCAACATGCTAATCGTATTTTTCACATAGTAACGAGTTTGTAATTTTTATCAATTTTATCATTCATTTAAACATGAACACTTCTTAATTCAACAATTTTCTTCACCAAGTTTCAATTTAGGAGTTTCACATTTAGGACATCCTCATCCTTCTCGACCAAGCATATCTGAACTGAAGTGACCTCTTCAAAAGGCTTAACATTGTCCTCATGTAATGACACACCTCCTCATTGCCCATGACCCAAGCTCCACCACGTGCAATAGTATTATTCAAAACAATTATATGATTCCACTAGTCAACATGTTCATCGCAATTTTCACAAGAGCAATAACAAGTTCAAAATTTTTAATATTTTTATCATTCATATAAACAATGAACACTTCTTGATTTAACAATTCCCTTTGCCATGTTTCAATTAAGGATTTTCACATTTAGGCAACGTTACCGTATCACCAGTTTTAACAATAGTTGGGCACCCAAGTGCGAACACCGTTTGGGTTTGCAGTTCAGTGCATTGCCCCAACGCCCAGGGTTGACCCTTGGGCACCTGAGTGCATTGGGGGTTCTTCTGGGAAGAACCCCCAATGCAGGGGCGAAACTTAGGCATTGGGGCAATGAACCCACAGTCGTCGGCACGAAAAAGTAGTGAAAAAACGTTTTTTAACTTTTTTTCCCTTTTTTGCCAAAACCAATGCAACTAAACAATTAAAAACACCTTCCTAAACCCTAAAAGCCACCAAAAGCAAAAGCATACTTCAACACAAATGATAAAAAACGAAGTGACAAAAGGAAAACTAATTGCCTCTTATTTTTCTAATTTTCTCATTGCATACTTGCCCTCCATTGTTGTTGTAGGTTTGAATCTTCATCAAGCATCGTTCTAATCATTTTGCCTACACCCTACAGTGATTGAGGAGCCCATTTGTTGTCAAGGTAAGTTTTGTATTGTTTTATTTATTTATTTTTGTCATTTTTTAAATTTTTACAAGTTGTTGGTTGCTACCCTAGGGTTTGTTTTGATTTTTTTGTGTGTGTTTTTTAACTTGTAGTTATATTTACTATTACTACAATGTCTCATAGCTCTTCCTCCGCCAACCAAAGGCAACACAAAATGGACTTGACACACTCACCGTTGTGGAAATATACAACACTGATAAACCAAGTTTCAGGTGGTGGGGCCTATATTTGGAAATGCAATATTTGTAATTCTCAATTCACAAGCTCATACTTTAGGGTGAAAGCACATTTATGTCACATTCCTGAACACGAAATCAAATTTTACACGGGGAAGACTAACTCTCCATTGCCACATTCAAAAATCCTTGAATTCATCAAGGAACAAGAAGCAGATGTCGCACATGCCATGAGACTCAATCACCCTATAGCAAAGAAAGGCAAGGGATTAGGGAAGCCACCTGTTTCCCCTACTGGCAGTTCTCCAATTGCGCCCGTTGGAAGACATTCATTTTTGGGAGCACCCTCTATGCACGAAGAGGCTTCTCTTCCAAACAAAAGAACAAGAGGACCATTGGATAGATCTTTTCAAAATGAGAGTAGGGAGATTGTGGATTAGTAAATTGCACGATGCATATATATAAATGGATTGTCTTTCAATGTGGTTCAATCACCATATTGGCAAGAAATGGTGAGAGCAATCAATGAGACCCCAAAAGATTACAAAGGCCCAAGGTTTGAAAAAAACTGCACCACTTTATTGACGAAGGAGAGAAAATATGTTGAAGATTCTTTGAAGCCAATCAGAGATTCATGGGCTGAAACAAAGGTCTCCATCATTCCTGATGGATGGAGAGATGCAATAAACAGGCTTTTGATCAATGTAGTTGCAATGTGCCCTAAAGGGGCAATGTTTTTGAAGGCAATTGATTGAGGGGTGTGTGAAGGATGTGGAGTTCTTTGCCAACATCCTCATCGAATCCATTGATGTTGTTGGACCTAAAAATGTTATCCAAGTTATAACGGATAATGCCAAAAATTGCAAGGTCGCGGGGATGTTGCTGGAAGCGAGATATGGACACATTTTTTGGACACCTTGTGCTATCCACTAGGTCAACCTCATGTTGCAAAAGATGGGGAAGGAAATTGACTGGATCAAACAAGTGTATGATGAAGCTGAACAGATTCAAATATTTGTCACCAACCACCAACTCTCTCAAGCCATTTTCAGATCCTTCTCGACATTGGAGTTGTTGAAAGTATTTTTATTTTAGTTTTAAAATTTTAACATTTTTATTTTTTAATCTAGTACTTGTATAACTATATTTAAATTAAAATATTGTTATTTAAATATTTTCATAATTTTTTAATTTTGTAATAGGTTGCTCTGACTAGATTCGCTTCTCACACAATTGTCTTGAGACATGTGAAAGTGCGACAAACACTTAGCAATATGGTCAGTCATCATTAATGAAAAAAAGCAAGATCTTGAGGAGAAATTTTTCAAACAAGTGCATTCTATCCTTGTTGAGCGGTGGAACAAAATGACCACCCCGCTACATCTCTTTGCCTTTGCATTGACTCCTCGTTTCTATAGCACGGAGATCCTTTCTTTGCCGAGGAGGGTGCCACCATGTAGGGATGTCGAAGTCGTTGAAGGGTTCAAATTGGCATTGTCTAGGACATTCCCTGATCCTGAAATAGAAGACATAAATACAAGCGAGATTGGGGCTTTCATTGCCTCCCAAGGTCATAGTCTTGGTGCTCTTCAGGACAAATACAAGAAGGATGGTCCTATGTGGTGGTACCTTCATGGCCAAGGATCACCGAACCTACAACCTCTTGCAATCAAGATCTTGTCATAGATAAGTTATGTATTTTTTAAGTTTTTAAATTTAAGTATTTTAAGTTTTTATTTTTCTTTTCAAATTTTTAAATTAATGTTTAAATTTGAATATAGGTTGCAAGTTCATCTTCTTGTGAGCAGAATTGGAGCACATATAGCTTCATCCACTAACAAAAGCGCAACAAGCTCATAGCTAAAAAAGCCGAGTTGGTCTACATACACTCCAATTTGCGTCTTCTATTGCACAAGAACCCAGAGTATTAAGGAGGGGACGTCAAAGCATTGGGATATAGATTCAGAGGTTGTTGACTTGGATGCTTGCATTTCCCGCTTCTCATTAGATGACATTGGTAATCCTTCGGCTTCGACGACACATAACTTAGCTAGTGGGAGTGGCAATGTTGACAGTCCATGTGGTTCTACTTCTAATGAACCACAACATGATGATGTTGATGCTCTCGATGAAGAGCAATACGACTATGAAGATTGACTTTTAAAGTTTGATGAATCATGTAATTAATTACAGCCACAAGATAATTATTTAAATTTTATATTTTATATCATAGAATCAAATCTCAATGATCTCAATATATCTCCCAGTAAACTTGCCTGTCGAGAAATCAGGCTCTATCTTGCGAGATGAGAAGCCCTGATTTTCTCGGCAATTATGATTTCTAGGCAAAAAACACCGAGAAAATTAGGGCTTCTCGTCTCGCAAGATAGAGCCCAGTTTCTCGATAGGCAAGTTTAACGTGACATCTACCAAGAAATAGTGAAATCTTGACGATTTCTCACCGTTTCTTGGTAGATCTCGCAATAAACTTGCCTGTCGAGAAACCGGGCTCTATCTCGCGAGTCGAGAAGCCCTGATTTTTTCAGCAAAAATCGTCGAGAAATCTCAGGGCTTCTTGTCTCACAAAGATAGAGCGCGGTTTCTCGACAGGCAAGTTTCCCGAGAGATAGAGCTAGCTTAGCTAGCAGGAGTGGCAGTGATGATAGTCCATGTGGTTCTACTTCTAATGAACCACAACATCATGATGATGTTGATGCTCTCGATGAACAACAATATGACTGAAGATTGACTTTTAAAGTTTGATGTATCATGTAATTAATTACAACCACATGATAATTATTGATATTTGATATTTTATATTTTATATCACTGAATCAACTGTCAACGATTTTCACCGTTTCTCGGTAGATCTCACAATAAACCTGCCTATCAAGAAACTGGGCTCTATCTCGTGAGGTGAGAAGCCCTGATTTTCGAGAAAATCGTATTTCTTGGTTACCCAAAAAAAAATCGATGCATTAAAAATTAAGGGTAAACAACTGCACATTCATGGAATGTTTAATTGTGATTCGTCATTCTTCTTTTGCACCTGCCACAGACAATATTGCTAAGTGAAAAGCAAAAAATGTGCCCTCATATTAGTATTTTACAATCATCTCATCATTTCTCATGCATATTCAAGTTGCAAGTTCGCCACCAAAGCCTACATTGTGCAGTGTGCACAGCGATAGCCTCCGCGATTCGTAATATTCAAGTGCAAGTTTGAAGTTGAACTTTGTAGTTTGTAATATTATTTTGCAGCTTGTAATATATCAGGAGGTGTTGGTAAGGATCCAGATGATACATTTGGCTTTGCTGACAATGTTGGCATTGAAGAGGAAGAATTTTTACCTTTCAATTCCATTAGGCAGCCACATCAAACTTATTCTGGGCACTAGAGATGAAAGATAAAATGTATATTTGATATTTCATGACTATGAGCATCGCAGTTTGTAACTTTGTAGTTTGTACTTTGTACTTTGAGTTTGTAGTTTGCAACTTTGTAGTATTGTTACTATTGTACTCTTTTTTGATCTCACATTGATAGAAAATATACTTATGGGCCTATGGCATTCTCTACATTCATTTTTCATGCCATTTAACAATGTTTTACATTTAATTTAAGTTTATTTTATGAACTCATATGTTTTTTAAAGTAGTGATAAAGTTGTTGAGAAATGCCGAGAAATTTCCGAGATCTGAGATCCAGTTCAAATTTTGCCCTCCCAAGAAATCGCCAAGAACGAGATTTTGAACTACGTTTTATATTTTAATATTTATGATTTTACCATTTCTGTTTAATGGTTATACTTATCATTTATTTGTTTAGAGGTTAATGACAATGGCACTAATTTCCTATGTATCTGGTTAGAATTTCTATATTTTTTATTTTTTTATAGATTTTTTGTACGGACGAACCCAAGGAAAAAAAATCATTGTACCGGCAAACCGAGTTCTTCGAACATGCACCAGAACCAAAAACGAACCAGTAACTTAGCATTTAGGACATCCTTATCCCTCTTAGTCAACTATATCTGAAGTGAAGTGTCCTCTTCAAAACGCTGAACATTGTCCTCATGTAATGACACAAACTACTCATTGCCCATGACCCAAGCTTCACCATGTGCAACAATGTTATTCAATAACATCAAATTTGAGATTTCGATGGTCAACATGCTCATCATACTTCACAAAGAGCAATAAAAAGTTTGGATTTTTATCGACTTTATCATTCATATAAACATGAATGCTTTTTAATTCAACATTTTCCTTCACCAGGTTTCAATTAAGGAGTTTCACATTTAGGAAATCCTTATCCTTCTCGGCCAACCGTATCTGAAGTGAAGTGACCTCTTCAAAAGGCTCATCACTGACCTCATGTAATGACAACCTCATCATTGCCCATGACCTGAGCATTAATCAACTTATTGAAGAGCAATTCAAAGCTCTCCCACACAACCTAAGACGATTTGATGTTCTCAAGATGACATAATAACATATTAGAGACGTGAACACATATATGTCCAAGATCCATATACAACCTATTAAGCCATTCTTCTTTCTCCCATGTACCAACAGACTACTTGCAGCCCTTGATAAACCACATAAGCATTAGAACTTCCCATCTATAACTATTATCTGCAGTCATTATTATAACCTGTTGATACCTGTTGATTTCACCTTTCATTGTCATCATAAGTAAAACAAAAATTGAAACAAAAAGAAAATTATATTCATGGGAGTAAAGCCAATGACAATGAATCTAATATGAAACCTAAGTATGAGTTGGCAGTATAACTCGGCCCCCTTTGGAATCCTTTTGTGTGCAATTACATCCTCTAGAAGGAGACGACAAACAACTTCCAGTCAAACCAAGTGACTGCTTGTGTTGAATGATATGTTGAGATATTGATAGTCAATCTACCCCAATTCCTTGCACATTGTTACATTGACTCGTCACTCTTGACCCAAGGGGAGAAAAGGAAACATAAATTGCTTATGTCAACCTAGTCGCATGTTGAATGACAATCATGCACAAAACTACCCGAGTTAAGGTGCCCCCTGCATCGAAAATAGAACTAAATAGTTGGGTTTTAAAAATTGATTCTCAATCATCTTACACAGCAACACATCCATAATAGGCTGCCTCAAACTGAGATCGAGCATGTTAGAACCCATTTGAGATTGAGATCAAATTAGCTATATCAACCAAGTTTGCCAACTTGTTTTCTGGGCAGAGTTTCCAAGCCAAACCAAAGTCTTCCCATGCAATCATTTGTGTCTTGTTATATTAGTAGGAAAACTGTTGAGAAATTAAAAAAGAATTGATCCTTTTATAATGCTAAAAAACAAGGGGGTTAGAAAATCCACAAAAAGATAGTAATTCAAATAGTGAACCAAATAAAGCAAATATTGTAAGTTGTAACAGTCAAGAATTGGAAATAAATGGAATTATTGATTAGTTAATTATATAAAACATGCTGAATGAAAAAAGGTAAATACAATGACTATTTGAGTTTATAATCCAAGTATATACATAATACAATCAGTACCATTTTATTATAAACGAGTTTTTTTATTTTCTACTTCATGATCAACAAACTTTTGGCATAGTTACAAAACCAATTTCAATAATGAAATTGACTTTATTTCAACCAACTCTTGAATAACGATCAGTTACCCAATTTTGGGGGAGTTATAAGGACCAATATTTTTTTATTTTTTGACACTGCCAATCATGGAGGAACACATTATCCAGTTCTTTATTGACCATGTCACACAGGTCTTGACAACATAATTGAAGGATATGTAAATATATACCATACAAACAAAAATTGTTTAAATTTCCTACGTAGTTTGATCTAGAAGACCCAAACACATTGTTTAAAATTCCTGAGTGAAAAAGGAAATTAAAGCAAGCCCCATTGTTGAAAATAAAATTGCATAAAATCGTTGTTCAATTATGTAATGTATAGCAGGAAAAAATGACCTAAAAATATCATTCAACTAAGCTCGACAACATGAATGTATAGCATGAAAAAATGACCTAAAAATAGATATCAAGTGTCAATACCAAAACCATACATGTTTGTGTCCATTCAACCAATGTGCATGTATATTCAGCTTCTTACTCCTTATTTAGAAATTAATTTTAACGTTATCATCTCTCTTTTTGCCACCAGAAAGAAATCCACATAAGAAATTGGATGGCTTGACAATCCATGCACCTTGATATGGGTAGAAAATTATCATCTAAAAAATTTGACGCACAAGTTATGGATAAGTTATAAAAGGTAATAACGAAACATTATTCAAAATATAATCAAATATAGAACTAAATATCTTATAATCTTTCATCTCCCAGTCTTACACAACATATTTCCCCTGAAAATTAGTTCCACTAAATCCAGTACTATACCCCTTCAATAAGTGTTTTGCTCGAGGTTATTGTGAAAAGTATCACATTTAAACACTGAGTAGCAGAACAATCCCTACAACTTGACAAGGTAAGACACATATTTGTAAAAAAAAATCTTGTAAGTTTTGGATTTCTCAAATTAATATAACAAACTGGTATAATATGAAATGTACTAAACCAACCACCCATCTACCTAAAACAACTCATCCCCACCGTAAATCCATCTCATTCCAACCAGTCTTAAGACTCCCTCTTCCTCCATCAATTGTATGTCAAAATAAATAATCTCTCCCAAAAACATTTCACCCGTTGAGGTTATCGTGGCAAGTATTGCAGGGCTTGCATGAATGTGTATGTACACATAAATGCACATATATATACATATTTTTATGTGCATGAATGTGTATATGCAGTTGCACACACGCAAGTAGTTATGAGTGTATCCACAAACATATAGTGCCACTTCACACACAATTATGGACTATGGATGTGTTTGTTTGTATATGTATATGTATCAAATTAAGACATAACTAGCATATCAAATGTAATTGTTTTCCACGTGATGCATAGTAACTTTTAAACATTTATGCCAAAATATGTCTGGTTAGAAATGTTTTACATTCTTATCTTTTGGATCCACTGCATTAAGCATTTCAGCTAAAACCTCCATTCCTCCATGGGCGGCTTCCATCTCAGACAAACTGCCAAAGCATATTGCATTGAAATCAGAGAAGTAGCCTTTAAGGCAGGCAACATATGAAAAGGAAAGAAAAATAATATAAAACAAAAACAACGAACTAAAACACCTTATACGATGTAATTGTGGGCAAACTGTATCATAGAACTAGTCATCCAATTCTCATACTAGAAAATTGGGCATTGTTTAAATTTAACAACAATATGCATATATTACCTTAATTGTGGCATGTCAGAGGCCATTGCTTCATCAAGCCGTGATACAATATGGCTTGGCATGCCATAACCTGGTTGGGACAGTTCCATTCTTGAGTGTGTTGGAGGTGGCGTAAATATAGGTGCACTTTGTTCAACCCGTTCTGGAAACTCAACTCCTGTACGCTGCAATCAATAAATTTACTTATCATGCATCTGAAAACTTTCCCTAAGCATCTGCATTTTAAGCATATAAAATATGTTCTTGCAAGAAGAAAAAATTTAATTGCTTATAATTTTTTTAACAAAGAAAGGAACTATATAGCTGCCCTTTCCTACGTAGTTCAATCATTACTCGTGAGGTCCTCAGTAGCTGTTACTGTCTTGAAACATACAATGCTTGATTTTCCTATTCAAATAATGAATTTATTTCATATTAAAAAGGAACTCTTAAGAGCTGCAAAAGAGCACAAACACGTTAGACATAACGCAATCTGTTGTTGGGCCATGTCACATGCACAACAACACACATTCTTAGTTCTGTCAACAGCATGCCACACTTAGTATCTCAACACACCTGCGAAAGACATCTGGCAACACACCACATGAACACTCTCCCACACAGCACAGCTCCATTCTTTTCCATCCGCATGCGAGAAGACAAATCATTGCCCAAAAGACCACTACAGAAACTTACCAACTTTGTAATTGTATAACTATGTCTCATACTTCTCTTTCTCATATGCTTAATCAAACAGTAGTCATACCCCATACTGGAAGCTTCCCATTTCTCCTCACAACTAAAGCACATTAAATTTATCACACCTTTAGGCTGTAACATTATTGTATATCAAAATTATGATTAATGGAATAGTATCTATGTGACATCTTTGTGCTACAAACATGTTTAAATCTTCCTTGTTTAGTTTTCAGCACTGTGCACGTTGAATCAGCACCATAATTCTAAAATATTTCGGTTTTGGAGTTGTCCTCCATGCCACCACATCCTACAAACATTCAACATGGAAAAAGCAAAGTGATGTCAATCATTTCTGCCTTGAAATTCGAAGTTGGGGTAACATCAGCAAAGCGGAGTGTTAGAGAGTTGCAAGGCTTTCTGTGGTTTTTGCTCCTCTCTACGTACATTAGATATTTTGGATTATTAACATGACTAACCTCAAAGAGCATCCAGATACCTCTCACAGTCAAGGGCACACATCAGAATTCTTTCACAATTTGATAATAACGACAATGAAATGCATAGCAGAATCTATCATTATCGTATATACGGATACACATGTTGGGAGGAGAGGACCTGATGTACCTAGAATCAATGTAGTTTAAGGCAGACTCTCTACAGAGTGAGAGACAAATAGGAGATAACAAAGTGATTGCACATAAGAATGGGACTGGATTGTCTTGTTGTATGCTCAAAAGAAGAAAAATTAATAGCAATATTTCTTTACTTAAACAAATAGCTTGCAAAGAGTATCACAAATAGTTTACTTCTAAAAGGCACAAGAGAACATGTATATGTATCAAACAAATATTGTAATGAGTTAAAAGATACAGAGGAGATAAATCTTTTGATAATTTCAACTAAGGAAGTGTGAAGTTAAAAAGAAGATAACTAAAAATTTGTTCACTTAAAATATTTCTAAAGCACAAGAAGCAAATACACCAGGATCAAAGAAGCAAACCCATGTCTATGAAATGCAATCAATTGAAATGTAAGCTAACCTGCTTTGCTTGATATTCCTTCGATTAAAAAACAATGGAAAATTTAGGAGCTATACCCACAAAATCATGAGATTTGAACAGCATGTCACATCCTATCATTTCTAAGAGGAACAAAATCAGGCAACGGCAATTAATTCAGATAGCTTCTAAAATAAATACTAAAATGGAGAGCATTCTGTACAACAATGTTATAAATTGCTGAAATAGAGGAAACAAAACTAAAAATAGGACGAAATTCATATTGAAGTAGAACTTGCGTTGAATCTTACCCGAAGTTCATCAAAGGCCCAAAAGTATTGCGGATATTTTCCTCTCGGACCACCAAAAGCTTCCTGCCAGGCATCTAACAGTACCAGGATCTTGTCTCTTACATTCATATCTGCCTGAAACAAACATGAGAAACAAAATTATAGTCCATACACAAAAAATAAAAAAGTGGGATACACAATTTTAAAGTTCAACTACTCTATGCCAAGTTCCAATAACTTAAACCATGGGATACATAATAAAAAATGAATAAGACATTTTGCAGTAAAACCATGCACAGGATAAGAATCATAATTCCTTCTTACTTGTAATCATTTAACACCCCAAATTTATATTGTGAAGACTTACTTGAGATCTTTACTTGTAATCATTTGACACCCTAAATTTATATTGTGAAGACTTACTTGAGATCTATGTTGTTTGGGTACGGGTACGGGGACATCTCAAGGACGCAGATATGCCATTTTTCAAAAACCTTGATTTGGATACGTCGTGGGTACGTCTGTATATATGTATGTGTGTGTGTGTGTGTGTGTATATATAATGCATATTACTCATTTTTTTAGTAAAACACTTGAAACTACATAGTATGAAAATATTTGTCTATAAAATATAAAACACTTGAAAATATATAATATTCATTCATTCATTACTTCAAAGACAAAATATACATTCAAATCTAGAATAAATCATCTCAATTGCCCTCAAAATCATGAAGGCCACTCCCATTATTTTTCAAATTTATCATTTACTGATGCTCTCCCGTAGGGGCTCACCGGTTCATTGAATCTCCTAGTGTATGCCTTAAGGGGTGCACAGGGAATGGGGTGGGATCGGCTTGGGGCACTTTGCGGGAGATGTTCTCATACTATTCTATCATACCTACATCCCTTCATGCAGCCTTCATACCTCCCATGATGTCTCCTTGAAATCTTGAAACCCTGAAATATGGCTAAGTCTGAAATCCTGAAACCCTAGAATTTGACTAAGTCTGAAATCCAGAAACCCTAGAATTTGACTAAGTCTGAAATATGATAGGATCCTCCAAAACCTGGAATTTGCATTATAGCTCCTAGAGGTCCGAAACCACTCTCAAAGTATATAAATAAAATATAACTTAAAATATAAGAAACTAGATGTCCCTATCTAAATGTAAACTTATACTTGAATGCTTATTTTATTTATATACTGTTTGGTTCAGACTGGGTTTACATTTTTTAAAAATTTTGTTGACTTCCACTATTTTTCCTTGCCAAAAACGCTTGGGCATGCTCGGGAAAACCCCGTAATCACCTAGGTACCTCCCGAAAACGCTCGAGTACCTCCCAAAAATGCCCGGAAAGGGCCCGGAAACATCACAGCCATTTCTGGTACATTTCCGGATGCCTCTAAGACGTCTCCGACAAGTACCGGTACCCGAGGCGTATCGAGACACGAAATGTGTGGGGGGGGCGATTCCTGCAACACAGCTTGAGATCTATGGATTTCTATTTGAAATAAAATTACTTCAATGAGATCCTCCACACAAAAAAAAATTATGTGTTGCTTCATTTAAACATAAGTACAGAGTTTTTAAGTAACATAAAATGATTAATATACTTTTACATAGTAACCTTTAATTCTACATATGATTTGCACCCTTTTGACGCACCCTTTTTCATTGACAAGTTCTTACACAAGGAAAAGCCACCATGCTATGGTTTTTGGGGAATATCAGGAGTTATTAACTAGTACACAACTTATATGTTCGAAGTACTAATAGTGTAGTTATTAGGAATCCACATAGAATAGAGGATATCCCTTTTGACTATATCCTAACATTATATGAGATGCCAAAAAACGTTTTCAACATGGATGTGCATCTGCTCAATGCTTTATATGCAAAACAAAAGATTAGTGTCCTATCACAAGTTATGAATATAAATCTATAATTTCTTAAACTACTTTTTTAGCAACTGGTTTTTACGTATAATGTTAATAAAGCTTGTATTCTTACATGACCCATATGATTATATCATTTTTGGGGAATTAGCTGCATGTTAATATCGAGTCAATCTTCATAACCCATCTTTCATAAGTAGTGATTCCCAAGAACCCATCTCTCATAAACTTGAATGGTCCACTTGGCATTCATTGCATCTATACAAGGGTGAAGTGCCTCCCAGGAGGTCACCCATCCTAGTACTATTCCGGCTCAAGCGCACTTAAACATGGAGTTTCCCCCACAATCTGCCCTTTTATCTTGCTACCCCATTTGCAAACCTTCAACAAGTATTGTGCCTTATGAACTATTCATTGTGGAGCTCCATAGCTCTTTTAATTTTAAGTATTTGGTGTTTTCACAGTGCATCATTATGTAATGTCGATTTTGGAGAATTAGCTGCATGTTAATATTGATTCAACCTTCATACCAAATTTTCATGAGTATTGGTTCATAAGCACCCATCTCTTGTGAGCTTGAATAGTCCACTTGGCACTCATTGCATCTAGGTGATGCTCACAAGGGTGAAGCAACAGAATTTTTATATAGCATATATATATAATCATACTTAATTATATATACAACTCCCAGAACCCATATATTCAATTATAACCATTTTCATATTCTCGTGGGGATTTTGGAATGGAACATTATCCTCCTCTATAGGCAACTGCCCTCAGTTGCATACAACTCTATTCTCACTCCAGATAACTTAGTACATAAAATTAATATAATTTTTTAAACAAATTATTTCAAAAGATCTACGTAATATGATTGTTTGGCATCTGCAACCGCCTTATGATATGCATACAATACTTTCCTCCTCGGGAGTTAAAATTTTAAAAATTCTCTTGTTCAGTTCTTCACATCATCTTTCTGCAGGATGTACCTTATTTGCCATATAATTAAGCCAAACCGGTATAAATCGGTATCCTGATTAAGCAATGTGCTTTTAAATATTAAAAAAAATGTATTTAAAATCAATTATATACAATTAATAAATTAAATATTAAAAATCTTAAGATTTTACAATAGATAAATCAAGAGCTCCAGAACTTATCTGATCATATCAGTAGAATTAATCATGAGAGAAGTTAACAGCCTAAGAAACAGTCATGGAGTTTGATATGTCTCCCATCTGGAAAGGGGGTATAAAATATTCAAAACAAGTCAACAGCATGATACACACTTTTAAAGTCCACCATGTGCTCTGGGTTGAATGCACCATGATATGTCCCATTCCAATGCCATGCAGCCTTGAATAGCTGCACTTCATCCCTTTCCTTGGTATATGTAGAGATTTTTCATATACTCCTCCCAGTTCATATATCCAAGATCCCTAATCTTGATTTATAAAAATCTCGTGAAGTCAATAGAGAATAAACAATTTCACAGTTATTGCAAACCAATCCCACAATTTTTATGGGTCTTAACATTGGTGTTCAATCTTTTCCTCATATGGATACCTAATTTATCTAGTCATTGTAAGATCATACTAGTATTCATATATTTGCAACAATATGTCATAATTATTTCATGACATTCCTTATACTTCACATAACAAATCACAATTCATTTTATACATATAAATTCAAAACATCTCCCTTGAAACAACTGAGATAACATTAGAAGTAGAATTTTCATGGAAAAAAATTGGTATTATTAAATGCAGAGATATATTGCAAGGATCAAATTAAATGTATCGTGTATTCCATCCCAATGCTCATGAATGTAACCATATAATTTGACACACAGAAAGTATGTATATGACACGTCACACAACAATGGATAATTAACGTAGTAAAGTACAGAAACAAATAAAATTGGCACGATTAACACTTTCTACTATTTTGACTTTGGCAGACTATAATTACACTTTCTAATAATTTCCATTAGTATATGTTATTAGGAGCAAAGGTAGTTGTAATTTCTTTAATACTTTAAAAGTTTAATACATTTAAATTTTTTCATGGATAGATATGTCTGTGTGTGTGTTGCGGGGTGGGAGGGAGGTCTTGTATGTACACATACATACAAATGTGCATTCAAATCTGAAATTATTTAAATAGAGTTTAATAAAATAACAAGGAATTATTAAATTCGATATAACTTTATTGATGGAGATATTATAGTGTGCAAGGGAAGTACCATTGAAATTTTTTTTTTTTTATTGGAAATATATAGTATTGAGTTTTTTTACAAGACTATAGTTTGCTGTATTCTTTCTTTTGTTCTGGTCTTTGTAGTACAAGACATTTTAATATGCTACTTTGTTATGAAGTGCATGCAAGAAAGTAGTTATAAGACATTTTTATACCATTTCAAAATTATATATATATATAAACCATGTTAATATTTGTTATTTAAGATCCAAATATGCATACATAGTATTTGCAATGAGAATAAATTTATCTAGGTTGAATAATGGACAAAACACCGCATGAACTTGAAAGGTGTGGGAAACAATTTCCATCAAATTCATCGATGTAAAAGGAGGATATGAAATATGTTTTTAACCACGCAATTAAATATGAAAAACATATGTTCATATCCATCCTTGAAAAAGCATGCATCACAACAAAGTTTTGCTCTATGCCTTTTTTTGACAATGAAGCATAAGTGATTAAAATATCTCTTTTTATATGGATTCATCCCTGTGGTTGGGTGTTCAGCAATCTTTCTAAATAATTTTTAGAATGTTTTAAGTTTAAAGTAATTAAATTAGACTATTTATAAGTATATGAAGTGTCTGGTCAGGAACATAAAGTCGGCCACAAGAGATGTGTCGGTTGGACAATCGTTTGACACACGTGTGCATCAGCCATAAACACCAACCACGATTTAATTAAACACCAACTATGATTTATTAAAAATTATTTAAGTACATGTAAATTACCCAACATAGTTTGGTTGGACAACAGAATGCTAATCTATTAAACTTATAATTTAACTCCCACGTATTTAAACACTATTTCCATGCCTACAAAGCCTTGCATGCCTACCTTACAAAAAACAAGGAAAAGATGTCTACCAAATAATCCCAATAAGAATGACGCAATGAAGGTGAATCTCAAAAAGTTAAAGAATGCATTCAAATGTGTGACCAGTTACTATTGAGGCAAGCCTTGCTTTGTACAAAAGATTTGCAAGAAGAAAACCAATGGACATGATGAAGCAATCAGGTCACTTCGCAAATAAGGAGGATCAACTCTTTATAGATTCATATCAAACAAAGCATAAGGAAGATGAGAAAGCCTAGCAATCTGACTTTGGAGCTTTATGACACGTGATTGAGAAGGATTGGCTTCACAACATCAAATAAGTTGGAGATCAAATCAGCATTACAGATAACACCATTGCAAGTCAGTGGTAATGTATTGTTTGTGCTAGGGATGAAAAAGAATATAGTGCTTTTTGACCAAATTGATCAAAAAGATGTATGTTTCCTTCCAAGAGTGCAAGGGTGTCCTCCAAGATAATGAAAATGAAGTAGTGGCCATAGGTAAAGCAAAGTCAGCCGTTTACAAGTTGTGGAAAATCTTATAGCAGAAAAGGCCATACAAACCAAAGTAATTATAAAATACCAGTTATGGCATGAACACATTGGCCATTTCAACTACCATGATTCAAATTGATGTTCAAAGTAAACGTGGTGTATGGCGCTCCTATGTTGTAGATATATAATTTGGTGAAGCTTGCATCATAGGGAAGCATCACAGGATAAATTTGAGAAGGATAATGAATGAAGATCAAAGTTAGAGTTGGTGCATTCTGATGTGTGTGATGTATTTCATCACTTCCGTAGATGATTTGTCTAGAAGAACTTAGATCTATCTATTTAAGAACAAGTCACAAGCATTGAAGGCATTCAAGGAGTTCAATGAGGAGGCTAAAAATGTAAGTGGTGAGAAGATCAAAGTCGAAAGGATAAATCATGGCGAACAAGTAGACCTTTAAGAATTTCACATAATTTTGCATACCGAATGGGATCAAGAAATAAACTGACTGCTCCACGTATGGCTTAGACAAAAGACTGAACACAACTCTTGTAGAGAAGGCCAAGTATTTTATTATGGCCTAAGATCTTGCTCCATATTTTTGGGAGAAGCAGTCAAAACTGCTACTTACTTGACAAACAAGAGTTCAAGAAAATCTGCTAGAGATTCATACATAAGGAGGCTTGGAAAGGAAGAAGGCCAACGATTAGTCATCTATTTGGAAAGAACACCTCCATGCACATCCCGAAAAGATAATAAGCAGAAGTTTGATGATGAAAGCAATAAATCTTCCTCAGTTATAATGAAACCATCAAAGCTTATCAAATATAAGAGTTCATGGCAAAGAAGGCGCATGTGAATCATGATGTTATCTTTGACATAGTAACATTACACTTACAAGATAAACAGCATGGCAAACTGAAAGTGTTAATGGAATTCAATTAGACATGTTTAAAATGGGAAAAACTCCGAAAATTAAATGACACTAAAGTCGTCGTAAAAACATGGAAAAAAAAACTACAAATGTTATTTCATGCCAAAGAGTGCGTAGAAAGAGAAATATGGGCTGAAATATGCCCATGCAAAATCTCTCATGGCATGATGAAATATGGGCTGAAATCAAAAACACATTCATACCCATTGCTATTACTATTAGGGTTACTAAAAAATAATAAACACATGGCAGCAGGCTGCAACCTTTAGGTTTACCCAAAAAATAATAAATTACTTCTCCCTAGCAGGCTCTAATAGACTTAAAAAACAGAAAAAAACACAGTTCCACGGCGTTTTGGGATGGGGGGACGGGGGGATGCGGGGACGGGTTTCTGGGACGGGGGGAGGGGGGGCCTAAATTTGGGGACGGAGGGGGGATGGCGGCAAGGGAGTAGTGCTGAAATACATATAGTACTTGAAAAATTAGTTATAAAAATATGTATAAGGATTAAGTATATTGCATTGAACATCAACAATTTAACATTGTGATTTAATCATTTAAGTTTCAAGTTTGATCCATTGAACAATGAACATTAACAATTTAGCGTCTCGGCGGAGCATGACGGAGGTGGCAGAGAGTGGCGGAGGTGTAGGAGGTGGTGGAGCCACTGGGGGACATCCCCACGTCCTAGGGACGTCCCCGTCTAAGAAACGGCAGTTTTTTTTTGGGGGGGGAGGCGTCCCCATGGAACAGTGGAAAAAAACTAACCCTGCAGCTAATAAAATGTAAAAAAAAAATAGAAAACCCTAACCCTAACCTACATCTAAGGCGCAATGTCAAATGCATGCCATCATGCCTAGTTTGATGATCACAAATTGTCTTGTTCAATTTTTGCAATCACTCGGGAAAGTCTGAAAATTTGTTTACCTAATCCCTGAATGTGAAAAAATAACAAAAAAATCAATTGAGGGATTTATAGGAAAAAACCCATGACCATTCTAAAAAGACTGCCAATATTTTCAATTACATGCAATTTTTTGCAAAAAATTGTTTTTTTCTGGTTTGACTGGGTTTGACCAGTTTATTGAAAAGCCAGGGAAACCAGGGCAGAATGGCACAGTGGGCAGGTACGTTTTAAACACGAGCACCTATGATTAATTCCTGTTTTTTGTTACTATGATCTTTGATGAAGAAAGGTTGTTGAAGTCAACATAGTCCAACTTCGATGGAACAAAAAACTAACAGCCAGAGCCTAGCATTTTAAGGCAAAATGATATGTCAGATTCAAAGAGCTTCCTAACACATACATGGCTGTTAAGAGCTACGTTGCAGGAGTATGCCCTCCCCCCCCGGCGCCACCTGTTTGGAGACGCCTCCGACATGGGGACGTCCTGAGCACTCCCGGAGGCGTCCGTGGCCATACCGGAAATGTCTAGCACGGCCACGGACGCCTCTGGGAGTGCCCGAGGGATTCCAGCTAAAAAATGGTGAAAAGCTTTTTAAAAAAAAACTCAAAAATCCTTAAAAAAAAACCCTAAAAACTAAGCAACCCTAAATGTAAATCCAGTCCGAATCCAACAGTATATAAATAAAATAAACATTTATTTAAAGTATAAGTTTACATTTAGATATGGACATCTAGTTTCTTATACTTTAAGTTATATTTTATTTATATACTTTCAGGATGTTTGAGAGGGGTTTCGGACCGCTAGGAGCTATAATGCAAATTCTAGGTTTTGGAGGATCCTATCATATTTCAGAGTTAGTCAGATTCCAGGGTTTCAGACTTAGATTATTTCAGGTTTTCAAGATTTCAAGGAGACATGACATCATAGGAGGTATGAAGGTTGCATGAAGGGATGTATGCGTGATAGAATAGTATGAGAATATCTCTCACAAAGTGCCACAAGCTGATCCCACCCCATTCCCTGTGCACCCCTTAAGGCATGCACTCGTGAGATTCAATGCACCGATGAGCCCTTGTGAGAGAAAGTGTTAGTAAATGATAAAGTTGAAAAATAATGGGAGTGGCATTCATGATTTTGTGGGCAATCGAGATGATTTATTCTAGATTTGAATGTACATCTTGTCTTTAAAGTAATGAATGAATGAATATTATATATTTTTAAGTGTTTTATCATTCATAGACAAATATTTTCATACTATGTAGTTTCAAGTGTTTTACTAAAAAAATGAGTAATATACAATATATATATATATATATATACACACCCACATACAGACGTACCCACGACGTATCCAAATCAAGGTTTTTGAAAAATGGCGTACCCACGTACCCGAGACGTCCCTGTATCCGTACCCGTACCCGTACCCAAACAACATAGGTGAAGAGAATGAGAATATTGATAAAAAGATTTGGTACTTAAAAATGTTCCGAGACAAAATATCTAGAGCAATAAGGGAAAAGTCAATCTAAGATGAGAACTCATAAAGTAAATTATGCACATCAGAGACTTCCTCTTTTGAGAAGGCAAGAAGCAAAAGTGGAGAGCTGCAATGGATAAATAAATCAAATGCTCACAAATATAATATTTCAACCTTATCAGAATTACCAGAAGTAAAGGAAGCTAATGGATGCAAGTGAGTCGACAATACTAAAGCATAAATTAGATGAAGCATTTGAGAGGCACAAAGTCAAATGGCCAAATGTTATAACTATAGGCTAAGATGCAGGAAATGGCAGAAACAAGGGGTATTTCCAAGGGGGACTGTTTCTGGAGCAAAACGGCAAACCGAAATTCCTTTGAAATGGTACTGTATCACAAGTACTTGCTCAAAAAGGCCATTTCAAGCAATTACTGAGGGGTGTGTGGGGCATTTCTGGTACATAATTAAAATAAATGTTTCAAAATAATTAAAAAAAGAACCTAAAACTAACTAAACCAACCTAAAAAAACTTAATTTTAAGCATGTAAAATGTTTTGAATTTTCGTGACTACTATATGTTTTAAGTGTTTTATCTTTTAAGGACTAAAAATGAGTATTATGCAGTTTTTATAGTTTATTGTACAGACATTTATGTGTTGTTTTGTTTCCTATGGGTCTTGGAAAAAATTTCCACTTTTCGGATCCATTTCCATTTTCATTTCCATTTCCTGGCAAGTCAGACGAATAAACCATAAAGAATACATATAAATAATAAAGAATACATAGATCATAAAGAATGCATACATCATAAATAAAAAATTTCTGATATTGCCAAAATTGTCGCCATCATTTTCATCCTTGCTTTGGCTGTCTAGATAAATTGGAAGCTCCATCAGTTTCATGTCAAGATGCTTTCATTAATGGGAATCTGATTGAGGAAATGCATATGAAGCAGCCACCTAGCCATGCACAAAAGGGCAAAGGGTATCTAGGGTGTCACCTCAAAAAGACATTGTACAAGTTGAAGTGGGCTTCTAGAGCATGGTATGCTAAGATCGATAAATATTTCATGCTAAATGGGCTTTTAAAATCTTCAGCAAATTCCATAGTTCCACGACGTTTCAGGACGGGGGGACGGGGGGCCTAAATTTGGGGACCGCAGGGGGGACGGTGGTGGTGGGCAGGGGTGGCGGGGGAGCGGTGCTAAAATACATATAGTACTTGAAAAATTAGTTATAAAAAGATGTATAAGGATTAAGTATATTGCATTGAACATCAACAATTTAATATTGTGATTTAATCATTTAAGTTTCAAATTTGATCTATTGAACAATGAACATTAACAATTTAACATCCCGACGGAGCGTGGCAGAGGTGGCAAAATTGGCGGAGCGGCTGGGGAACGTCCCCTTGACGTCCCCACGTCTCGGGGGCGTCCCCTTCTCGAAAACGAAGGTTTTTTTGGGGAGGACGTATCCCCATGGAACACTGGTGCCAAATTCAAACCTGTATATCAAGGTTCAGAATGGCCAAGTGCTAACCATGTTTGTTTTGTAGATTAATGACTTGGTCATTGTCAAAACTTCATTTCTGAGGTCATATGTACACATGGAAAATTATGAAGAGATTCAAAATGAAGAAATGCATGCCAAAACTACCTCAATGGAAATAGGTAGTATTTTGTCCCCTGATGAGGAAAGGAACCATTGGGTGGCACTTTCAATCGATAACAGTAAGTAAATTTGATTTATCTGCCTACAACTAGATCTGATATTTTGCATTCAGTTGGTATGTTTTCCAAATAAATGACCAATCCCCTCATGATGATATAATTGCAAGGCACATTGCAATATGGCCAAGAGTAGGCCCACAATAACAACTCTAGACTTAAGGGTTTTCAGACTCAAATTGGTAAAGCTATAGACATAGAAAAAGGTTCAACTCAAGATACTGCTTAAGTCTTTGCTCGACATTTGTGTCTTAAAGCAGTAGGAAGCAACCCAAGGCTTCATTGAATGAGGCAGAGTACAAGGCTTTAGTTGAAGCAACACGTGAAGCGATAGCAGCCAAAATCGTAACCGGCAAAGAATTTACACAACTGAAGGGTAAAAGTATAAGAAGTACTAGGGGAACATTCAGGGAAAGCTCAGAAAAAGCTTGACAATCAAAAGAATGCAAAAAGTATTTTTTGTTTAAAAGCAAAAAACTAGAGTATTTCATTGACCTGTCAGATCTCTGCGAGAATTTCTTTGACTTGCATGTCAAAACAATAGTGACACAGTAATTGCCGAGTTTTCACCACAAATCCAAGCAACAATATGACTTGACTTGTTGCCGATACAATTAAATCATGAGTTTTTCTGATTATTCATCAATTTCTGCTACTATTCATGAAGCTATCTGGTGGACACAGTTTCTCAGTGATCTTGGTTGTCAACAGTTTCTCGGTGCCGATTATTTATTTTTAGTCCTTAGTTGGCTATGTATGCTTTGCTCAAATTCTGTTTCCCAATTTGACACTATTGTTAAAGTTTAGTTTTATTACAAATTGAGTGCATCTTATTTTAAGTATAATGCATCTTCCCCAAACATTAAACTCGTGTCTTTTTATAAATTAACTGACACATTACTTGCTCAAAAGAAAATTTCCTAATCAAATTAAAGCAATGTGATTCTGTATGATAGTAACTACCTATTATATCCGTATTAACTATCCTATCAATCAACTAAATTCCTAATGCTTAAAAATTGCATGGGAATAGAACAGTAGAGCTCGGTGCTCACATAGATCTCAAACCTTTTGACATGGATGCCTTACCAAATACATAAACGTCTACACTACTTATGCTGGAACACACGAGGAAATTGCTCCCTAATTTTAATTTTCGATACTTCATTTTTGGCTCAGGATTCATTTTAGCACAACTGATTAGCTACTGTAATTTGAATTTTTGAGTCCCATTTGCCTGTCTAAATCATCTATAGACATTAATATAATTTCTTCCCTATTTCTTGGTGAAGATAATCTACAACAAAACGAATTGCATCATAAACAAACCTTTTTCCTCACAATCTTAACCATCTCTTGAAGAATATTTCTTTCAGCAACTTGATAATGTACAATTTCTCCACAATTTTTTATCATCGTCTCCAAGAGCTGCAAGGATAAAAGGAGACCATGGTGAACTGTCAATAACATTTGATTGAACTCTATAACAAATTATAATGAATAACCACAACATAATATTTGTATTTTTTATGACAATTATTCTTTAAATACATTGCCAATATTTGTTAATTTTATATCCCATTCATAATAAACTATTTGCTGAAGAGTATGATATGGAAACATGAAGAACTATTGTATTTAAATAGACTAAATAATAATTTAAGTCAAAAGCTTAATAAAACTAGAAATACCTTGTAAATTGAGACTTTTCTGCCAAAGAACCTTACAAAGCCAAAATACATAACATTTGTAAGGGCCAAAAAAATATGTTGTAGCACAAACAAGCTCCAAGGTAATATTTCATTCAAAATAGCTCACCGTATGCAAGTCTACGTGGATGATTAACATGTATCATAGTTCAAAAACTCGTACTCGGAGATTACTCAGCAGCCCAAAAGTTTGACCCCTACTTGGGATTTGGGAGTTTCTCGGCAATTACTCGCCAATTCGACATTACTCGGTAACTTTATCAATACTTTAAAAAGCACAAAAAATCATAAAATAAACTTAAATAACATGTAAAACATTGTTAAATTACATGAGACATGAACGTAGATAATGCCTAAGAATATTTTCTAATATTTTTTTTACCAAAAAAGAGTACAAAGTACAAACTAAAATGCTCATAGAGTAATAGACTATAGTGACTACCATAAAATATCAAATATACATATTACATATCATCTCTAGCACCTGGTATTAGTCTTCTACGGCTGCCTCATGGAAGTGGAAGTAGAAGATGAAGTAGTTATCAAACTAGAAAGGTAGAGTCTTATTGAGGAGTACTCAAACTTCAAACTTCGAACTTCAAAAATAGTAAAAATAAATACCTTGTAGTAACCAACCCCAATATTTTTTTATTTTTTTTTGAAAACTACAACTTGCTGATCACAATTTTCTGCATCTGAAACCCTGATTTAAGTCTGATTATAGATGTTTATAGCAGCAGTACTATGTAGATATTTTTGCCAAAACAAAGAACAATGACTTGCAAACCCAACAACAACATATAACTCACACTAATATAAAAAACTGAGCAATTTATGAATGGTAAACAATGGCAGCAAACTTCAGAAATTTTATTGAAAATCTTCATAATAATTACATAAAATTTAGAGCTGTTAACATGCACAATAATTGACTTGCTTGAAGCGCCCTTGCCTAGAAAGGATTATTCACTGGTTGGAACCCCAAAACGCTGATGAAAAATGTCAACAATGCCTTCCAAAATGAGCCACCCCTACCTAGGGCGATTTGGCTCTAGAAAATAAATTGCAACCTCCAAAAAATGCAAGTGTATGTTTGAAATGATCGCCTTGCTCCAAGGAAACTTTTAAGCCAAAACCCACAAAGAAATTCCAATCTGATCTGAAGTTATGGATGATTCTTCGAAATCAGGCCATCGCTGCCTTCACTCAAAAACTCCAAAAAAAACTGCAACTATGATCACCCAACAGTCCCAAAATCGCTTGCCAAAGCTTGCAAGCCAAAACCCAACTGAAAGCATCAAAAAGGATCAAACTTCTCCATAATTACCTCTGGAATCTGCAGATATCTTCAACAATGAAGCTCCAATGGTGACCTCTAAATGAGACTGCTCTTTTACCAGCTAGGATAGGTCTCTCCCTACCGAAACTAGCTACAAAGTCAAGGGTTTTCGTCTTCAACTTGCTTCAGAACTCCTAGGAATTTTTCAGCAGCCTTCTCAAAGTCAAACACATCACCAATATGCATAATGAGTCTCCAAAAAGTGTTTTATAATCTTCAATGATGAGTTAGGGCAAAACCCTAACTTAGGTGTCCCTTTTCTAATTGGCCAATAAAAACACTTTCAAACTTTTAAAAAACAACTTAAAATCCTCACATTAGGTACTAAGGTACAAAAAGTGGCCCCCTTTTATCCTCAACTTAAAATTAGAAAGTTACATTATTAATATCACCTTTTTGAGGAATAAGAGATTAAATTAAAATAATATAACCTTAATATTAGCCTCCAAGCTAGAAATACCATCAAAATAATCATCCAAGACCAATCGAATCCCCTTACCAATGCCATCTAGCCTATGGGAACTCAAGGATAGGCTAAAGGGCTCAAAAATGCATCAGAGGCTAAGAGGGGACATTACATACCTGTATGTTGTAGGTTGTACGTTGTATGTATTCCTTGAGGCTTGAAAACCCTAGTTAATCATTGTATGTATTCCTTGAGGTTTGAACAATAAAAACCCTAGGCTTGTACTACTGTCAATCACAACTCCCGAGTTACACTTAAAAAACCCTATCTCAACTATCATAGTGACTGTATTCGCAAAGAAAAAACACAGAAAAAATGCAAAAATAGGAATGAAATCGACTTTTTTCATTTTGGGCTTTTTATTCTTTTACTAGCGAGTCACAATGATTTAGTCCACAATTTTTGCCAAGTAATAACAGATATTATTCGACAAAAATCACCGATTAATAGTTGTTTCTCTGCTCGTTATGTTCATGAGGATTTATCATTTCTCTGTCACCTCACAGTTAATCACTGATTTTTTGGCGATTTTTAAATCTATGATATGTATGATGAGCTTTAGCCCTAGTTTGACATGATGACATTTCGTTCGTGTTTAGATTAATGAGGTCTTGGTATCATGTGTCAATATTAAAGTCAAGTACCTTTATCATGCATGTTTCAAAAGTAATAAACATTGCAATAAACTAAGCATATAAGGGATCCTTATAACCATTGCTTTAAGAAAATTGTGATCCTTAATATATTCCACTTTTGAAGACTTACGCATCTACATATGACTTGTGACCTCTTGTAAGTCTAGCCTTGCACCTGTGATTCTCATATTAAAGTGTCAATATGATTTCTTTACATTTACGATTATGTTTCTAAGTGATAATATAGCTACTTGTCCACCTCGAGTACCAACTCTTCCACTAAAAAAGTACCTAATGGCTGATGCAATTCAGAATTTTGATTGTATGGCTTAGATCAATTGTAAAATAGCACTGACAAATATAATCCTCAACCTGGTTCTGCATATCAATACAAGTAAAGGTTAAGGTAACACAAGGTCTTATGTAAAATGTCCACCATAGGAGGAGGAGCAAGCCTTCTTTAGGACAATTTAGAGAGAAGGGCCACCAAAAACTCAATGCTAGATGAACAAAATAATACAACCCATCTGCAAATTGCAGTCAAGCAAAGTCATCTGTTTCACCACTGCCGGTTGATGCAAAGCGTCAACAATTAGACCAAACTAAGTATCCATGAAGTAGAGTCATTTCCACTCATTATAGGTTGCACATTGATTATCCGTAGTGCTAGGTACCCAAGGAGGAGGATGACTAAGAATATCTGCCATTTTATCAATAGCGCCCTTCTTATACTTGATCACTGAATGAAACTATTGAATGTGAGATTTAATCTTCAAATACCAATATTCTTGAATCTAAGATTGAGAGTTCAAGAACTGAAGTATTTGGTGATCAATATGCAGAATAAACTCCTTACTCTGAAGATAAGAGTGTCATTGCTTGAGTGCATGGACCAAGGCATCAAATTCCTTGTTGTAGGTGTTAAAATTGAGCTCGTCTTGCGACAAGGATTATAAATGATAAACCACTAGATGTCCTTCCTACTTAAGCACAGCACCTATGGAATATTGGGAATGGTTGGTCTCAAGATCAAATGGCTATTGCAAGTCAGGGAGAGCAAGCACTAGAACATAACAAAAAGACTATTTCAAACAGCTAAAGGATTGAGTAGCTAGTGAGTTGATGAAGAGGGTAGGCAACATGTGACTCAATGTAGATTGACTCAAAACTACGTAGCCAAATCTCGAAAAATCATATTACATAATGAAAGAGCTAGGGAGCTCCTTAATGAATGGTTCATAAGGTACAAAACTTGATTTGCAATGGAATAGCATGCCAAGCGGGCTTGATAGTGGGAAACCCCCATGGTTGAGCGCACTTGAGCTCGAGTAGTACTGAGATGGGTAAACTCTTGGGAAGTCTCGATGCTTTGTGAGCATGACCTAGATGCAATAGGTGCCAAGAGGAACATTCATGCTCATGGGAGATGGGTTCTAAGTCAATGTAGATTGACTCAAAATGATACAACTATATCGCAAAAAAATTCATAATGATGTATTGCAAAAACACTCATTTAAACATGTGAGTAGTTACAAATAAACTTCCTATAGGATTTGGAAGTTTATACACCCTAGAAAACTCATCAAACCTAAAATGTTGGATTAATTGGGCCACTCAAGAAGAACCTTTACTTTATTTGGATTTGTATGTACTCCATGCTCATCAATTGAGAAATCCTAAATACTTAGTTGAAGTTTTCCCAAAGGACTTATTTATCTTGGCTTGAAAATGTGATGGTGAAGAAGATCCAGAACTATCTACACATTGACCACGTGGTTATCCCAGGACTTGCTATAGACCAAGATGGCATCTAGCTACACAACAAATTTTCCAATATAGGGTTAGAAAATGGATGATGCACATAAATGTGCCTAGTGCATTGGTGAGACCGAAAGGCATGACCAGTTACTCAAAGAGTTCAAAATTGGGCTTGAAAGTTGTCTTCCATACATCAAAGGGATCCATGCATACTTGGTGATACCCACAAGTCAAGCCTAGGTTTAGTGAACTACTTGGTACCCTAAAACCAGTCAAGATCATCGATCATGGAAAGTTAGTAGCAGTTCTTCATAGTAATTTTGTTAAGAAAATGATAATTTGTGACTAATTGTAACTCATCATGATCCTTCTTCAGCACTACAAGAGCAAGATATGCACAAGGAGATGGGTTGGGTTGTATCTTGGCCTCTTCTACCAACTGCTTGATTTTGTATTCTATCCAAAAATCTCAAAGGGAGTACTACAGTTAGGTGATCAATCAGACAGCTGAGAACCTAACACAAGCTCAAAAGAATGTTGAATGGGGCCTCAAACAAAAAAATCATTTATACTTCTCAAAAACATCATAATCCACATAAAAATAAGATTTTATTTCTTCGAGCGGGAGCTTGTTAGCATTATATTCCTTTACTTCCCAAATGATATAAAGTAAGAAACTTGTGAAAACTGATGCATTTAATTGTTGGCCTACTGGAGAAGGAAAGGACTAACAGAAGAAGTGTGTTCACACTTTACCATCCTAATGCAGTCCATAGATCTTGTGGAAACCATCAAAGATGACCTTGTAGACATATCTATAAGATGCTCCAAGTATAATACTGCAACAATCAAGTGGAATGACATTACAATCAATCATATCCAGGAATGGCTCAATAACAGATGTGACAGAAAATTTGCAAGGCATCAATGTGGAATGTCCCTCCTCCTTGACCTAACCCAAGTGTTATGAGTGTGAATGCATTGTAGTCTGCAACTAAAGATCATCTATCCACTTTTGTGAAAACAAGTTCAGGTCTCCATCATCTAGGATAAGCTCTACTAATTTATTCTTGATTTGACAGTTAGGAGTGAATAGGGCCTCCCTATTGTTGACAGAACAGTCATTGACCATTGCAATGAGCTTAGGATTATAAGTGTTGGGATTGATTACTTGAATCTCCGAGTCTCCAGGTTCTGAAGTCTTCTTGGTAAAAAGGGTCTTCTCCTTCTTCGATTTGAGGACAAAACAGTCATCTATAGAATGTCAAGTGTGCTTGTGATAAGAACAATTATTATTTCCATTTCCAAATAAAGGCGTTGAATCCTTAGTGGATCCATTTAATGAAGAATACCAATTCATTGATGATGGGCGGGCAGTATACAAGAAGTTGACAGGCGCAGAAGACAAAGAGCAACTCTTCCTTCTTTCAAAATAAAAAGATTGAATAGGCTTGAACAATCCCTTTTGTTGCTTAGCTTCTACCTTTAAAGCAAGCTGGAAAGCATGCTTTAAGGAAGTGATGGATGAAGAGCTCTAATTCCTTTCGAAGATAAGAAAACAACCTTAAAACAAATTTGATGCAAAAGAACTCATCAATGTCTTGTATTTCTTATTTGATATAGGCAGCTGAAGTATTCAATGTATCGTTGGACTAATAGGCTAGATAATTGAGAAAGATGGAGCCAATGTGCCAAAAGTTGTTCTTTATACCCAAGGGGGTAAAATCATGCCCTACTAGTCATTTTGAATTTTTTCCAATTATCAATTTCTATTTGTTCTGTCACATCTGTCGAAGCTAGGCATGAGACTGCCAGGTCAGGCCATTATCATTCATATGGACCTTAGCTATCATGAATTGTTTTGGCTAAGATTTGATTGTCTTGAAGTACACTTCCAAAGTGCAAAATTCAAGCATTTAAATTGTCCTGTCAATTGTGCCATAGAAATGGGGAATGAATGTGTCTTGGTCCAACCTAAAAGCAGGTTGGCAAATCTGGTTGGTCAAGGGAATGGAAAAGTGGCTTGTCATTGTCCAGTGAGTTGCTGGAACCTGCCTGTCATATGCAGCGTAATTCAGACATGAAATGCATTTTATTTTTGGCATTGGCCATAGAGCTCTTGGGTGAGCAATTGGACTAAGTTGGGATTCTCGGTGGAGCTTGGGGGACTATTTGAAACTATCCATGAATTTTTTGGGGGTATATAAATAAATAAAACTAACCATAAACAATGCACCAGTATTGGAGACTACAAAAAAGGCACTTTTTTGCCTTCTATTTTTTAATCAAAGATTGAAATAAAAATATTACAATGAAGTCAGTCTAGAAGAGACCACTCTTTCATACTTCTGAAAAAACAAAGATTATAGTAGAACTTTTAAAGACTCATAAAATCTTAAAATAAAGTTGTAAAACAAAATAACCCCTAGGACAAAGAATTTGAAAAGGACCGTACAGCAATGCCTAAAATAACTCTCAAACATGACCCCAATAGGAAGTTAAGGGAATGGAAATATCTTGTTCCAACCTAAAAGTAGGTTGGCCAATCTGGTCAGCAAATGGAATGGAACAGTGGCTTATCGTTGTCCGGTGAGTTGCTGGAACATGACTGTCATTTGCTGCATAATTCGGAGTTGAAATGCATTTTGTTATTGGCATCGGCCATAGAGCTCTGAGGTGAGCAATTTAAGTTTGGATGCTTGGTGGTGCTTGGGGGAACTATTTGCAGCTATCCATGAATTGTTTTGGGGTAAATAAAACTAACTGTAAACAATACACCAGTGTTGGAGACTACAAAAACAAAGCACCCTTTTGCCTCATATTTTTAAATAAAAATATTACGATGAAGTCAGTATAGATGAGACCCCTATTACATACTTCTTAAAAAACCAAAAGATTATAGTATAACTTTTAAAGACTTGTAAAATCTTAAAATAAAGTCCTAAAACAAAATAACCCTTACGAGACTTTGAAAAGGACTCTACAGCAATGGCTTAAAATAACTCTCAAACATGACCCCCAATGAAATGCCTTATTGGATTAAGAAATTAAATAAAATAACTTTAAAACATGGCCCCTTTGAGGAGTTTCCTATTCACAAAGCAGGATAAAATTATGCTAAGTCAAAATGTAATAAACCATATGGCACAAACTGATGGATTTAAGAAAAATACCTCCAAATAAAAGAAGAGTATTCTAATAGAATATGTCAAAAAAAGATTTTGATTTTGATTTTGATAAACTTGCTAAACTTTCTAATTTTGGTGGTACTTATCTCCTCTCCATGTAAATGGAGGACATAAAACCATGATTTGTGCAGGCCTGGAAATGGCACTATGAATTTAGGCGGCAGCAAAGGCTGATTCCGTGTACGTGGTGTGTGAGAATAATTGCTCAGAAATGGTGGTGTGCTGTAGTGAATACAAGGACCAGTGAAAACTCCTCATAACTGCCACAAGCTGCACTAAAATAAAAATAACAGGCAGGGATTGAACTCAATTTGTATGTATGTTGGAGCATTGTCTGGCTGCAGCAATGAACAGCTGATTTTTTCAGAAGCTGAAATGATTGTCCCTTGATATTCATCGTTGCAAGGCATCACTAGTTTGGTACTCCAACCAAACTCATCTTCATCACCAAGCCTTATTCAACATTTTAGTATACAAATCAAATACGACTTTGCAAAGTATCATTGTCTATTACTTCAAAGAGATTCAATATAAATTTCAATGTTGCTAAAATTCCTTATGGGACTAATAGCTAAAGTTGGCCACAATCCATGTGGGACTATTGGCTTATAAGTTATAACTCGTAACCATGCTTTACAAAAGTGTGACTTTAACTAACAAAATTGATCTGAACCATCATTGCCACCATTCCTTGCGGGATTGTTGTCCCATAACCTTTGACCATTGTAGGCACATCACTCGCAGGCCTATTGGCTACGAATCTGCCACCATTTAAGGGGCTGTTGGCTTATCCATATTTTGCCAACTCTTATGAGACTATTAGCCCAAACTTAAAATGAAAATAATTATCTTTCATAATAGTCAACCTCGAAAATCCAATTGATGCAGCCATGGTTAGAGGTCTCAATTAAGAGATGTCTTCTACCGCATAGCCTACAAATGTACAGCAGCAATTCACACAATGATAATAGAATTTTATTACTTCAAAGAGAGATTACCCAACATCAAACCAATTGCCAACAATACAGCCTTACAATGATCAAACACAGCCCACGGAGTTACAAGCATCAATCCAACACTACAATGTGGTTCCAAACGACTCAATTCCACTAGTCGTCCTTAGATTTGCACACATAACTGCTTGCAATACTCCTTACAACCGCGCTTAGACTCTTTCTCCAATCTGGAATTAAATACCTTTCTCAAGTGTATTGGATGTGTTTATATACACACAATCCACCCATTTATATTAATTGTTTTCAACAACCCACTAAGACCACAAATATTAAATGCTCGTGACACATCAAGATGCACTACAATCATTAAATGCACACAAGTCTCAATGGCAATACATCCCCAGATAACGCATAACATAATTGATGCACCATAACACATCACAGTCCCCTTTACCTATTCCCAATGTCATCACAAACCTCATCCCAAGCATATTACCACATATCAATGCAAGTTATCCAAATGACCAACATTAAGCTCTAAGAAGTGCAAAAGAAAGATATACATAGAGAAAGTCCAAAATTAAGTTAACTGAAACTGCACAATTGACTAAAGCTAACCCCAAAAAAGGACTCACCGTAGATTACCACAGAGCATCTGCTAGGAAACCAACGTATGCAAGGAACCCCTGAAACATAGATAAACTAGAGCAAAAGCAAAAATAAAACAAAACATGCAGTGACTAAGACAAAAACCCTAATGTTGGTGACCATACCGCAAACCACCAAACAGCTTTTTTAAAACTAACTACATATGTTTTTTGGTTGATGCAAGATTACACGTGGACCTGAATGCTTTTGCATCATACACCCCAAATAAGAAAATGTGTGAGCATGGTGCTTACACACACTAAGTGGGAAACCCACTATTTGGACCCCATCCAAAGGTCTTGGCACGCCTTTGCGCCCTGCAAGATGACTCTTGCCTCTCAGTTCACATGGTTGACAAACTGGATCAAAAAGCGACCTCCTCCTCCAAAAGTATTTCATTTCACCATTGTGCCAGCATCCCTTCCACTTGAGTCAATCTCCTCTATCTCCACTGCGCAATCTACTCTTCCACTCCTTTGCTGCAATACTACCCACTAAAACAATTGTGTTTGTAATTCACATTCTCATTCACCTTCCTCTGTGTGGTATTACTTTTTACCTTTACATCCACTCTCTTCCTCTATGTGATGTTATTTTATGTCTTCGCACACTCTACCCCTTGCACGTGTTCCTTGCTACTGTGCACGACCAAATGACTTTGGTATGCATCCTCTTTGTTCTTAGCGTTTAGTGGATTTAGGATATGGACTTGACCATCCTTCCTCAATCGCACTGTATTTGCTCTCTCGTCATATAATATCTCGCGATCATATTGCCGTGGCCTCCCCAACAAAACATGACATGCATCCATCTCTAGCACATCGCAAAAAACCTTGTTTGTGTAGCTACCAATCGTCTTCTCCACTTCGCATTGTTCCTTCACAATGTTGTCGTGACCCTCTATCAACCACGACACTCTATATGGTCTTGGATGCATCTTTTGCACCAATCCCAGCTTCCTCACCATTTATGTGGATACCAAATTATTCGAGATTCCACTATCTACAACAACTACGCAACATTTACCTCTTGTCCTACACTTGGTCTAGAAAAGATGTCTCCACTGCCTCACATCTTCGCTCTTTCCTGCAAACTTCAAGACTCTCCTTGTTGCCTGTAAACTTTCTTCTTGCTCAGGTTCACCTATATGATGTACATGCATCTCCTCAGATTCCACACTTGTTTGTAAGACTTGCACACCACCACTTCCTCTCTTTCCCCTATCCAAATGCGCATGAGGGCACTCAAATGTGCGGTGTCCAATCTCCCCACATCTATAACATATTCCCCCAAATCTTCCACCTCTACTTCTTCTACCACCTCTCGCAGAAGATGATCCTCCCCTTGCATGCGATGCTTGTGCAATGTTTGCATCTTCATCTCTTTGTCATCAGTTGCTCTTTGTTACCACCGGCCTTTGCTTTGCCTCTCGTACGACTTTGTCTACGTGCCAACTTCTCTTCTGCTCTTAGTGCATACCGCACTACCTTCTCTTGGTCCATCCCGTAAAGACCAACCCGGATAGTGATCTTGTAAAATTCCTCTGCGTACTCTTTCACACTTAGCTCGTTTTGTCCCAGATTCTACAACTTCTTCAACAAATCCAACTAATAATCTCCAAGGAGAAACTTGGCTTTTAATTTTGCAACCATCCTTTCCCAACGAATGATTTTATCTTTACCTTTGCAATTCTACTCAAGTTGAACCTCCTTTCACCACAAAGTTGCATGCCCCTTCAAATTTATCTATGCAAACTTTGTCTTGCATTCATCTTCTATTTCATCATACTCGAAGTATTCTTCCATCTTTGTTAGTCTATCAACTCTTTTGGGTTCAATGGTCTAGTAAAACATGAAACCTTTCATTCGCGTTCCTATTCCAATCTTAAATATGGCTTTAGAAAACCTCCCTTCTCCGTCATCCAATCGCTCATGCACTGGATCTTCTTCATCCTCATCTTGTGATTCACCCTCTGCATTGCTCACATAATCCCTCAGGACGAATCCTCTTCCTCTATCTTCCTCTATCGTAGCCCACCTTGTCCACATAATTCTCAACATTTTTGCAATCTCATTCAATCTTCCATTCATATTCACAATTATTGTGCCTGCTTGCCCTACTCTACTTGGCAACATCTTGACTTTTCACAACCTTCAAATCTACTACTATGCCACTCACAATCCTTCACAGATCTCTTTTGCGCACTCCCTTGTTCTCGACCCACCTTTGCAAAGAATGGAGAACACCAACCTCAATCTCTCAATCCTAGAGTTGTTTCCTTGTTCTGATACCAAATGATGCAACCGTGGTCTCAATTAAGAGATGTCTTCTACTGTGCAGCCCACAAATGTAGAGCAGAAACACAAAAATAATAGAATTTTATAGCTTCAAAGAGAGAGTACACAGCATCAAAGTGATCGCCAACGATACAACCTTACAATGATCAAACACAACCATAAACACAACCCGTAGGCTTACAAGAATCAATCTGACACCACAGTATGTTCCAAACAACTCAATTCCACTAGTCCCTCTCAAATCTACGCATAGATCTGCTTGCAGTACTCCCTGCAACCACGCTTAGACTCTTTCTCCAATCTAGAATTGAATGCCTTTCTCAAGTGTAGGGGATGTGTTTATATACACACAATACACCCATTTACATTATTTACTTTCAACAACCCACTAAGGCCACAAATATTAAATGCTCGTGACACATCAAAATGCACTACAATCATTAAATGCACACAAGTTCCGATAGTAATACATCCCCATAAAACACATCACATGCACCATTACGCATGGTGAACCCCTTTACCTATTCCCAATGCCATCACAAGCCTCATTCCAGACATATTAGCACTTCTCAATGCAAGGTATGCAAATGACCAACATTAAGCTCTAAGAAGTGTGAAAGAAAGCTATACAGAGGCAAAGTCCAGAATTAAGTTCCTAAAACTGCACAATTGATTGAAACTAAACAGAAAAGGACTCAAGAAACTAGCTTATGCAAGGAACCCCTAAAACATAGATAAACCAGAGCGAAATCGGAAATAAAACAGAACATGCAGTGACTGACAAAAAACTGATATTGGCAACCATACCACAAACCACCAAACAACTATATATGTTACCACACTTTATTAAAGCTTACTACACATGTTTTTGGTTGATGCAAGATTACACGTGGACTTGGATGCTCCTACATCATATATCTCTCATAATAGTCAACCTCGAAAGTACAGTAATCAATTTTAAAATTTTGAAATGAAATTTGGTCATTATAAAGCTAATGTAGTCAATAAGCCTTGCAAAATCAGTAGCAAATATCAATTGCATCTTTGATCAATGTTGCAAAAATAAATCAATGCAGTAGTACAATGTCAATGTAGCAGCAAATTCCTCCTTTAAACTTGGACAATGGAACAAGAATTGGTAAGATCAACACTCAAAATTTTCAACTCCACAACAATGGGGGCCCGTACAACAACCTATCCCTTAAACTATAGACAAGGAAGAAAACTGATTGACCACTATGGGCTGCTCCAAAGGATCAACAATTGAACCAAATTGGGATTCAATTGGGGATCTGTAGAGTATCCATGATGATAAGTATGGAAGAAGATAAAAAAACTTCACATACAGAATCACCAAATCAAACTACCGAATACAAGATGCCCACTTCAAATGGCAATGTTCCTAACTCCTAGAATGAGAGTTCAACAATTGAAAGGGCCAATGCTCGTGCAGGATGAACTGCTTACTGAGATGTGCATGGCGCCACTGCTTGAATGCTTGACCATCACTTAGATTTCCTTGTCATAGGTTCTATAATTGAGCTTGATTTGTGACAAGACATCAGAATGATAACCCATTGGATGTTTTCCTCGCTAACTACCACACAAATGGTATATTGGGAAGCATCACTCTCAAGCTCAAATGGTTGCTTCAAATTGTGGAGAGCAAGCACCAAAGCAGATCAAAGAACGTATTTCAAACAACTAAATGCTCAAGTGACTTGTGAACTCAAACAAAGAGCATTCTTATTAGTGAGTTGATGATATAAGAATGTGTATTGGCTGGACAAGGCTAAGCACATGCAAACTACCCCTACACTAGGCATGCATATTCCACTAAACAAGGCCAAACACATGCAAAATACCCCTAAAATAAGGACCAAAAATCCACCTTGATTAGTAAACTTACATTGTTTATGAGGCTTCAATGAACAGGGCCAAATGAAAATACATATATTTAGAATGAGGAGATATGTACATGGTGAGAGATCACTAGGAGAGTGATTTTCATCAATCTATTTTGACATGGAGTGATATTTCTACTTTATATGGAACTGCGTTGACTTTTTTTTTTTTTATTGAAAAGGGTCCATAGCATTTAGGGGATAATTTAGTGCATTTTCCAATTGACACAGAATCGTTTGGGTTAATAATTGAATGAACTCCATCTGCATCAAATAATTGTGGTGTTTTGTGTTGGTTTTGCTAGAGTTTTGCTCTTACTTTGGCTTTATCCATAAAATTTTTAAATCCATTGTGTAATTCATGCGTTTCTTGTAATAATTGGTGCAAAACCTTAGTTTTCCTCTAAAATTGTGTAGACACAAAGTTAGTTGTGCATGGGGTTCACAATTGTACATTACTTTAAAGGGGCATATTCCCATGGTCAAGTGTACGCTATTGTTATAAGTGAATTCTACAAAGGGCAATGTTTCTTGCCATATGATATGCTTCCTCAAGGCGTCTTCCCTTGTCACATGGCTATTTGTACTTGTACTTGGATTATATAGTTTAGGTTTGCCTACTTTGGGTTTAATTCTCTATTTATGATTTCATTGTTTGTGTTTTAATGATGCAAAAGCATCCTTGGTATGACATACCTATCCACCATCAACCAAAAACAAGTTTGTTTCATTCAGAAAACAAGGAACTTCTTGTCGTGTTTGTCTTTGAACTCTGAAAAAGGTCATTACAACCTTGTCTTCCTCCTATGTAGGCAATTTGACCCAAGTTAAGGTTAGAAAACTCAGGACTACCTCAAGAGCATCTGAAGATTTTTTTGAAATGGGTTTTTCTGGGAGATCATGTAGCCATATTCAAAACTCATGATCCAGCCATCCAACATCAACCAAAAACAAGTTTGTTTCATTCAAAAAACAAGGAACTTCTTGTCATGTTTGTCTCTGAACTCCGAAAAAGGTCATTACAACCTTGTCTTCCTCCTGTGTAGGTAATTTGACCCAAGTTAAGGTCAGAAAACCCAGGACTGCCTCAGGAGCATCTGAAGATCTTTTTTGAAGTGGGTTTTTCTTAGAGATCGTGTATCCATATTCAAAACTCATGATCTAAGCTTCATAGGTCACATTGGCCCTGTTTTCATGCCTATGGGAAACATAGCAAAACATGAGTGGGAGGTTTGGAGAGAGTCTTGAACCAGAATTTGTCTTCAGTCACTATTAGAGGGATGTTACTAACATGTTCCAACTTACAAACCGCCAAATCAGCAATCATGCCTTGTAAAAGGAGTTTTCGTGCGTGATTGAAGGTTGGAAGTGGAGAAGCCATCCAAGGAAAGACCAATAAAGTAGATTTGCTAGGTTTCATATGAAGATGGTGTGGTAAAAACAATTTGGGAAAAGAACAAAATCAGTCGTGGGTTTTGAAGACAGTGAAATCATTCAAAAACGCCCTTAGAGGAAGCCAAAAGGGCTCTTCATTGTTTGTTGTGTTAAAACCATCATTAGGGCGTCCAAAGGGAGTCCATGAGACTGGGAACGAAAGGGAAAACTCAATTGGAGGACAGCGATTGAGAGCAGCAAGGAAATTGCAATTTCAGGCAAAAATAGAGGCAAAAACAAAGGGCATCCAGGCATTTGAATATTGGAACAGTTGGGGAACTGCCAGGAGGAGCTACCAACGAATTTTGAGTGAGTTTTGGTCTCTGATGGTGGACAAAAGAGCTTGGGCTGTAACTTGAGTCTATAGCGGAGAATAGAATTGTAAAAAATGCTCTAAATGTTTGACAAAATGACTTTTTTCCCATTTTCTGCTGTAACAGTCAAGGAAAGACTAATATATATTGTTTGAGAGTAGTTTGGAAGCTTATAATGCTTGAGAATCCTGTAGCGGGAGAATAGAATCCATCCCAAGAGATTTTAAGGTTCTTGAGGATGCTTGTACGCCTTGGAAAGGCCTAAAATTTGAATTTTCATTGAAATTTCAGTCCTGATTCTAGTTGAGGTCCGTGTGATGTTGAAAATATCTCAGCATAGATCATGAAAGTCATTTCAAGTACTCATGCCCCATGGCTCTTCTCTCATTCCAACCAATTTTAGGCGTCTAGGAGTTTATATTGCTTCCTAGTTAAAAATGGTCTGTTAAAAGACAGAATTTTCAAATTTATTGCAAATGACCACAAAAATGGTGGGAACAACATAGTTGATATAAATAATAGTGGGAAAACTTGTTTTGAGCTACTAGCACACGGCTGCCATTAATTTGGCCCCCAAGCTAGACTGCATCATTTAATCTTTACTTTCTAAGATACGAAGGTTCATTTTTCCCTCGTACTTTTCAAATGTAATTGGATATACTTTCAAGTCCTATTGACCTACTCTGGTCATTTATAGACATTAATGAGGTCATTTATTTTTTAAATTTATCCATCAATTGTGGTTGGTCCTCGCTATTGAAATTTAAGTGTTCCTAAATGTTGAAAAATATTTTTATTATATTTCATGAACATTAAGGATCAATGTTGCTTTTAGAATGTCGTTTTGTGTTGCAAATGTTTCATCCATAGTCCTTAATGTTCTCCCATATGCAGTTTATAGCTTCAGCTTTCATTTGAATATTATTGTACCATTCTAGGTCTGGTCCATTCAAGTGTAACACTACTCTGCTCCAACAAAACACCCTTGACACAAAATTACAGCGAGAGCTTCAAAACTCCACTTTTTTATCCAGCGATCAAGAGTATGTGAGAATTAAATGTATGATCCCATGATCAACAGAAAAGAAAAAGCCAAGTACAGATCATACACGAGCACCAAGGATATTAGTGGATTTCCCTAAGGAACCCAAGAACACAATCTAGTCAATAAAATAAATATTAAAAAAGAATGAATGTGAGACGACATCTCATTGTATATACATATGGGGAAAACCCATCTATTTATACCCCTAACATTCAAAGCATTTTTTTCAGCTTCTGAAAGCCAAGCAAGCATTAAAGAGTGTCAAAGTGATTAAATCTACAAAAAGCAGCTAAAAAGCCTCCCTAAATTTTATATGGAGTTTGTAGAGAACTAAATGTTGGTCTTTCAAGCCCAAGAAATCAGTGAGGAACATCATAGGTTGGCCTTGTAAAAGCTCTATAGACTCTGGTCCTCAAAAAATGTCTTAACTATCAATGATCCATATATGACCAGATCCTGTCCTATATTTGTGGCCTTCTATCTGTTTTTGGGTTACATCTTTTCTACAGGTTCTAGTGAACCTTAACACGAAGATGCAACTATCTTTCGAGTAAAATCCCACTGTGAAGTGAACTTATCCACATGAGCTTTTCAAACACAATAATTTCCTGGCTACCACGTACTAAAGACTCAAGTGTGCCATTATATAGTGTCAACCTCAGATGGATGCACACATTAGTGCCTAACGATAATAACAAGTCTTGTTGCTGGGTATTTGTAACATCGTACAGACATCCACTATTATGGCACAATGCTTGTCCCACTATTTATCTAGCCTACAATTTTAGAACAAGTAGAGTACGCATTATGCCTATGCTGACAATAACTTTCCCAAAACTTGTAGTGAAAGAAACACCAAACAATCAAGAAATGAGAAACGGTACTTGAATTGTACGCACAAAAGTTTATGACAAGTAAACTCAAAGGAAATATTTCACATTAAAACTGAAAAATACAAATGTTAATTTAAACATGATTAAATATAAATTTATACAAAATTATCACAGACTGAAAATAAATATTGATTAGATTTTGGCATCGATAATTACATATTATAATTCATCTTGAGATACGAAAATTAAAGCAGACATGAACCACTGGAAGGAGCATGTATCGTTTGTCAACCATGGGTAGAAATCACATTTCCCATGAAAATGTCTATAATGATTTTAATATATTAAAACTTGCACTTTTAAGTCTTACCGTCAAAGCAAGTAGTTGAACCCTTGGACTCTTATGTCCAATACGTTTTTTGACTGCTTTGATAACATCTTTGGCTTGCCTGTTCCATAGCGAAACTTTGTTAGTTTATAATATAACTCTCCTTTTTACACTATATTCCTAATCAATTGTGTATAAAAATAATAATCAATTTATAATACTAAAAAATAATACTAAGCTAGTTGAATATTTCCATTCATGCAATCAAAAAGACTAATGAAACTGTTCTTGGCAACTGTTCTTGGCAACTGTTCTAAAGATTTTTAAAAACTTCGCTCAAATATGATCTGGAATAAACCACAAATTTTCGACCAAGTAATAACACTTAACATAATTGTTTTCAATTTTTGAGATTTTGTTTTTGCTTCGGAAAACAGCAAAACACACTAGCCAAAACTAGAAAAACATGAATAATGTCAACTGGCAATATTTTGGTCCATATGGGTAAATTCAATAAATTGGCAAGCTCAAGCAAAGAACTTCAATAAAATTAGGAACTCCATTTGAAGGAAACCTTTACTTAGCATGCCTTGGTAGATAATGTCTCGGGAATGAATATTTGCAATATAACATTCTTACAACAATTGGGTGTCAATATGGATACTATTCAAAAATCAGATAGGAGCATAACAGGATTTGATAATATTCATCGCTTAGAACTTGGAACAATATCATTGAATGTATCGGTAGGAACCAAGACATTGATACCATGTTTCAAGTCATGCCTAATCATTTACCTTATAACTTACTCTTGGGTCGACCATGGATACATGCTATGAAAGCAGTACCATCTACACTACATAGATGCATGAAATTCACACATGATGGGCATGTCCTGCAGACAACAATCCCTTCAAAGATTGTAAAATGATGCAACCTAATACTGAAGGTAACTCGCAACCAGATTCTATACATTATTCCATAGTGCCTCCATCACATAAGATCCCAATGAACAAAATTCACACGTATGAGGTTGGAGAATCAAGTAAATGATACGGGGCCAATTCCAAATGCGTTAATCAATGACAAGTCAAAAAAGGAATTACATACTAAGGTTGAACAACAAAAACAAACACTACCAAACCTTCAATTAGTGGTCAATTCAGAGAATCCAGATTATATAATCACTAAAGATGATGACAGTGATGACGATGATAATGACATGCAAGGGAATATCGATGACTATTTTACCAATCTAAATTTTACACCTGTTGATCCAAATGACTACTTATCGCATAACATGTTTACATCTATTGGTCTAGGAGAGTATTGGGACAATTCATATACAAAGAACAATGATAAATCAAAAGTGGCTAGTCAAGAACAATCTAAAGAGGACAAAGGAAAGACAATATTTAAAAATATTGGAAATGACAACATTTATTGCAACATTATCTCACAATAGGAGCCTCATGCTAAGTGCACCATTAAGGCAAACTTTTGTATAATCAAGCATGACGCGGGCACAAGAACAACTTCACATTGTGCAATGTATCAAAGTTCAAAGCCTAAATCTAGAGCACAATTCAGTTAATGTGGAGTCCATGGACACAGCCTTCCATTACAATACAAGTTACTAGCATTCAAGATAAACCAAGTATCATATTACAAATATTACTTGACAAAAAATCGATTCCTTTACCTACTACTAGACATAAGAGTTGTGAGACTACCACACCAAGAAGGAAAATCATATTGTGATTACCATAAATAAGTGGGCATGCAACAAATAATTGTGCAACACTACAACAACTTCAAAAGTATAGGAATGAAGGCATCATTAGGGTTTTACAACCAATAGCGATTCCAAATACAACTCAATATAGAGGTAGACCATGGAGACACTACAAGCATCCACATAAGGATATTTGACTATCCAAACTTTCATTGAGAATGAGTATCAACAAGAAGTTCAGGGGGACATGGAACAAGGGCCAAATGCATGCACAATGCCATTTCTACAACAATTGGCTCATGATACAGATGAGTTACAAATCTCATACACTGTGAGGGATCCATAGGATATACTACATTACCAATTGCTTATGGCCCAAAAGTTTGGACACGCATATATTTGTTATAGGTCCATGGGACCAATCAGAAGCTACGTTGGGGCAACACTGGTTAAAATAGATGGAGGCAACAGTCGACACACCTAATAGGTGCATCACATTCAAGTTTGGGGATAGTAAAATAAAACCCTGCCATGATGGAAATGATGACAATCACAAAACCAAAGATCCAAGAACAATTCCAACTCTACTATTTCTTAAAACAAAACATGAGTCTTCAGACACAGTGGATCAACATGTGATACACGTGCATAAAATTCGAAAAAGGGCAAAGGGAAAAGCAAAGATCATAGAAGATATGTGGTATGATGATGACAATGATGATAATATATGGGCATTTGACATGATTCAATATCCTAAACTAAGCAATCTTTTACCCAATCCACAACTTGACTTTATACATCCACTAGATGTATTGTTGGGCTTATAAACTTCACCTAAATTCATAATTACAAATATTCCAAATATACCAAAAAAATAAATCGAAAATCAAGACCTATGCATGACATGTATTGTTAGTTTACATTTATCATTTATGTTATTTATCACATTATGGTAGACTAAATATCATTTTCATGCACACATGCATATTTCATGGTATACATGAGTGACTGCAGGATACACTGACTTCATATGGCATGGATTCACATATGTGGGACATTCCTACATCTACTGCCTACCTTTCCTACATTGTGGGCATCTCTTTGATACATCTATCTAGGTTACATCTTTCTATAACCATTTCCATTGATCATATTGAGTGATTTTAGATTGATGACATGTGTCTTGCCTTTGCCTTATTCTACTTAAAGTGCTATATGGATATTGTACTCTACCATGTGCAATGAATACACATATTGATAGTGTAGACTAGCTTTGCTTATTCTATGCATGTTACTGCTATTGATTGTTGCTCTTGCATGTTACATTGTGCGTCTTCATGCGCAAATTTTCTCTCTTTTCTCTATTCCATAGTGTGATCCTCAAGGATGTATTACATTGTGTGTGGATCTTGCCTTGTGTGACATTAAATTGTTCATTATGTGCGGTTCTTGCTCTGTGTGACATTCGATTGTCCATTGTGTGTGGCTCTTGCTCATGGTGTAACATTTGATTGTCTAGTGTGTGTGGCTCTTGCCTTGAATGTTCTTGTTTGTTCATTGTGTGACATTGTTTGCTCATTGAGTGTGGCTCTTGCATTGTGTGATATTGTGTGTTCACCGAGTGTTATTGTGTGTACTTCTCGTGTGCGGTGTGTACTTCTCGTGTGCTTCATGGCCATGACATTATTTACGTGTGTATAAATATACGATTGTCTGCTCAAGTTGTGGTGTCATGATCCATATCATGCACTTTCTTCTTGTGTTTGGTGCCATGATATACATCATGCACCTCCTTGTGTTGTTTACTATTCAGTGTTTTATCTGTGATGATTACTAATGCATGCCTAATTGCTATATCTATCAATCTTCACATGACACTTGTATGCCTTAGGATACATGTCTTATATATGCTTTGATGAATTATTCATGCTATGATGACATATTGGCACATGCTTTTTCAATGCTTACATCTTTCTATATAACATGATGCGCTTAACTCTTTTCTTTTGAGATGAGAAATTTGCATGCTATATTCTTCACCTCAAAATAGGGGCATATTAGTGGGCTTATCGTAGAAATTAAACCTACACACAGATATTTCAGATTTTGGGACAAATTACAGGGTTCGTAGGGTTCAAATTGAGTCCAAATACCAGTTTGGTTCAGATTATGGGATAATTATATACAGGTTTTGGGACATATGCAGACATTTTACAGGGACATGAGTGACAGGGTTTTAGATTTATCAGATTTGGGGAAGTATGACATGCATGTTTTATGGCATTCTATATCAAAGTGGGAAAGTTGATCAAATTATTGGGGGCATTAACAATATTCGTGCACACACTATTACAGTTTTTCTATTTTCAAGTTCGCATTGATGTACTGAAAAGAACATTTTGAATCTACATCTATCTACAATGGTTGATTCAATTTACAAATGAGCTCTGGTATGGGGGCTCCACCTTTACATACAACCCTAGTATGGGGCTCTACCCTCCAATTTTGGGCTTCAAGAATCAGTTAAGTGGGTAGTGTGGTTCAAGTTCAATGACACTCAATGGCCTAGCACTTCTTTTATGAGGGTTGGGGCATTTATCTTCCCAACCCATCATTTGGCACTCACCTTGGGGCACGATCACCTCATGTAGTTTTCCACTGGGGCATGAGCACCCCAATCTCCAATGTTGTAGAAGACAACACGGTTCACCTACTTACAGGTGTATTCCTTCCTTGCTCTTCAAACTTCAAATGTTTCATTGAACTATTTTGATTTGGTTTTCATATCATATATGGGCATTGATTGCTACATGTTTGCATGAAGCAAGTTGGACACTTGGAGCCTTCTCCCAAGGACAAAGAATGTTGACACACTTAGCAACACAATCTCTTTATCCTTTTACTCAACCGTTGTTTTTTATTTCAATACTGGCATTTGTAGACACTAAAATCTAGTATTAAACACAAGATAATGTCAATCTTGACCTATCTTCACCATGCATGACTTCTGCATACATTTATACTCTTGCACACCCTTCTCTCCTATCCACTTGCCTTATATGGGCTCGGACTTCTCGATTTGCTATCAGTCGCCTACAGGAATTCCCTAGTATGGGGCACGGCCTTCTCGATTTGCTATCAGTCACCTACAGGAATTCCCTAATATGTGTCTAATCTACTTATCATCATACTCAAACTGCCCCCTGATCATCAGATCAATGTTCCAATTTTCCAGACACCTTCAGCCATACTCAGACACCTCCGTATTTCTGTAGTTGTCCACATCTATTAGACTTGTCTATGCAACAAGCAATGGTCATTTTCAAAACAAGTCAACCCATATGTTTCACATGTTAGTGATGTGAAAAGTTACCCAAAAATTCAACTATTAGTACACAATAGTTATAAGTCGATTCCCTATCTAGCTTTCACTTAGCACTTATCAAGATAAAATCTTTACACATTTGCACATTGAGAGGGACTGTCCTAAACTTCCAAAATCAAAAATCAATCACAAGGAACAGGCCCTAGCCATATTTGAAGCACTTCCAAGCCAAGTATCCATTGTCAATAGTCAAAAGCTAGGTTACAAGTTGCATCAATTTCGAGGGTCACTATTTCAAACATAGACTGAAGGGGAAGAACTATGTGCGGTTTGACCCCTCTTCAAAGTAAAGGGTATGTAGGCAGTACTCAACCATTCATTGGGGAGTGGTTAGGATCAACTAAACCCATCACCCTTCCCTGTTTTTACAAGTTAACCTAGTGTTGAAAGTGGAACTAGGGTTTTGAAGTGAAGAAGATTTAATGTCCCTGTTGTCTCCAAATCTCGCACCCTAGAGGAGGGCAATGTTGGATCATTTCCCAACCCTGTGGGTGTGCCTACAAGGGAAACGAACCTCTAGGTTGAAGGGCTAGCTCCCTGTATATGAGTCTCTGCAAAACCACTGCTACTGGACCAGCTTTCTCGAAGGGAAAAGAGTTAGAAATTTGCTAAGTTGCCGATACGGATACGGGTACGGATACGGGTACGAGTATCGGATACGGGGATACGTCGATTTTTTTTTTGGTGGTTTGGATACGGCTGGATACGGCCGTACAAAAATATATATAAAAAATCAAAAATATAAAAATATAGCCATATAACCAAAATTAACCACATAATATGCATATATGCATAGAGGAAACAAAATAACTTCAAATAAGTTATATAACCACAAAATATATACTCATAAAGTCATAATTCAATGCCAAATATCATAATATTCAATTGTCGAACTTATATTAGTTTTATAAATTATAACAGGGACATGGTGCAAATGTTACAATGTATGGACAAAAATAGACAATTGCCATAAACATCAACATGCTTCTGCTATACCACCTCTACTATTGCGCCTCAATCCAAGTTAACAATACTCAAAAAAAAATTCATTTTGATTTGTCTTCTTTGTCTCTTATTACGTTTCACCTACAGTTGCGCCACAGGAGCTATAAATAATTGTGACAAGAAGAACCGCTTATTCCACCTACAACTGTCTTAGTAGGTAAGACAAAACTGAAGGTGTGTTTTGTGTTTTCTGATTTGCCCAAGCATCATATCTAAGGTTTCGCTATTCATCAACAATTAATATAAATAGAATCAATGCCATATTAGTGTTGTGCCACTTCCAGGCCACCATAGTTAAAAAAATTAAATCTTTTCCCCTTTTACAGCTGCGCTATATCTAACATATGTGCCAACTAGACCATTATTCTGTACCTGTCCTCAGCCGCACAGTCGCGCAGTCGCGCGGGCGAGCTGGTGCGGGGGCGCGGGGGCGCGGAGGAGGGACGAGGGCGCGGAGGCGCGAAGGGACGAGGGCGCGGAGGCGCGCAGGCTGCAAATGGCAGGTCGCGGGGAGGCGCCCAGGTTGCAAGTCGCTGGGAGGCGCGGCGAACGGAAGGCAGTCGCAGAAATAAACGGGTCAAAGCAAAAAACGATTAGGGTTTTTACTTTATGATTTTGTTATAAAGTTAAAAAAATAAAAAAAATATTATTTTATTCCGCCGATACGCCCGGATACGGCCAGGGTTCGGCGTGTCCCCTGCGGATACGGACGGATACGTCCATGGACGTATCCGGCCGTATCCGCAGGGGGCACGCCGTACCCTGGCCGTACCCCCCGAGGATCCCCGCGCTCCCGTACCGGACCGCCGTATCCCCGCGCTCCCAGGGCCTGCTAGGGGCGAATCCGGTAACGTAGGAAATTTGCATAAAGGGAAATCCTACTCTAACAGGGATGATACACCAAGACTACGTTCCACATGAGTATCAAATTCCAGTGCACGATGCAGTAAAAGCACAAACATTCCCAAGCTCTAAAGAGTCAAACAGAAGTGTTTCAACACAAAGGTGAGATGTGCAAGATAACACAAGGTAAATGAGTTGAAAGGCAAACCCTACACATTCCAGAACAATAGTACACATGCAGAATTGCAATACAGTCAGACACACATCATGTGACCAACTAGACTGAGGACTCTTGTTCAGGCATGAAGAAAGAAGGGGCAGGTGGATAAAAAAATCATCATACACTGCCACCATACATCACTCGCACACTCAGACAATCATCCAGAAACATGAAAGAACAGACCTATGCTAATGCCGAAAGGCAGAACGTGATATTATTCCAACAAGACTCCAACGTACTGGGTGTTTTTTTTTCCCTTACACAAGGGAAGTATTTATAGCAAAGGGAGAAGATGAGGAGGTTTTTGGTGCCAAAGGGAAAGAATCCATTCTATTGGAAGTCTCCATTTTCAACTGCAACTAACTTTGCCGAATATGCTCATTCAGGCCATCTGATTGGTCCATGTCACCTTCTCGAATGTCCTTGGCTTGCCCTCTAAAAGATGCTTCTCCAATGGCTGCCAAGCGGGATCAAGATATTTTGCAATGGCATTAAAACAGTTGCAGCAAGGAGCCACTATTAGAAAATTTTCCCTAACGCTTAAAGTCTACTCCTTGGCTTCTCGCCTTTTTTGATGGCTCTCAAAGAATGGCAAGGATCATGATTCTATGTCGTCGATCTGTTTGGCACGGATGCTTGCAAATCGTTCTCCATCTGTTCCTCTCCTGCCACATGGTAGCTTCTCATTTGTCTGAACATGACAGTGAACCATGTCATTGGACCAAGCTTATGAAGTTAAGCAGCCTTGGAAACCCGATTTAATCTTCGCAGTGTAAATCAGGTTTTCTAGGCTACTTAACTTATAAAGTTTATAAGCTAAGTCTTTGAAGAATCCCAATTTACTCTTTGCAGACCTATTCGGGTTCTTTGTTCTGCTTAACTTCGAACTCTTCGAGCCTTAAGACTTCGGGCTTTTGGAACTCAATTACTTCCCAATGGCTAGTCTATCATCCTGAAGTTGATGTCTGTCTGCCCATCACTCCACCGGCACAATTCCCTTGAGGGCATTTCCTTCGGCTTTTGCCAGGGACATTTTCCTTCGAGAACATTTCCCCTGAAGGAATTCTTTCAAACAATTTGTCCGAAAGAACTCCTTTAGACCTTTGTCCACCACTTCTCATTGTCTTTGTCTTTTTGGAAAGCCTGTGATGATTTTTTTAATCCTCCTGCCCCTTCATTCTTCATGCCTGAATAACAGTCGTCGGTCTAGCTAGTCACATAGTGTGTCTAAGTGTATTACATTTCTGCATATGTACTATTGTTGTAGAATGTGTAGGGTCTGTCTTTCAGCTCATTTACCTTGTGTTATCTTGCACGTCTCACCTCTGTTTGAAACACTTCTATTAGACTCTTTAGAGCTTGGGAATGTCTGTGCTTTTGTTGCAATGTGCACTAGAATGTGATACTCAGGTGGAATGTAGTCTTGGTGTATCACCCCTGTTAGAGTAAGATTTCCTTTTATGCAAATTTCTAACTCTTTTCCCTTCGAGAAAGTTGGTCCAACAGCGGTGGTTTTGCAGAGACTCATATACAGGGAGCTAGCCCTTCAACCTAGAGGTTCGTTTCCCCCGTAGGCACACCCACAGACCTGGAAAATGATCCAACATTGCCCAAATTTGGGGGAGATGTGAACGCCCTCCTCCAAAGTGCGAGATTTCGAGACAACAATCCCCAAATGGGACAAATTAGCAAATAAGGGCTTTTCCCCAAATTCTCCTAAATCTGATCTAAAAATTAGTAAACCCTAGCTTGAGAATTAAATTCTCCAAAACCATTATTTAATGCAAGAAACCTTAGATGCCAAAAGTGAGGGTTTCGTAGGGAATTTTCTGCCAATAAAATAATATGAAAATGAATAATAAATTTCAGATTTAAATCCCTTAGATCAATACCTTTCTCTCTCCTTATGCCACAAAATGATGAAGAAAAAATCAACTTTAATCACCAATTTTCTGTTGTTGTTTGGAGGATAAAAAATCTTCACCAATTTTAGATCTATCACTTCCAGCCACTCAAAAATTATGAAAATATTACTGTAGATGCACAAAAATATGGAGAAAACAAATATCCAATTATTTTTTTGAAATTCTAAAAAATGTGATTTTTATGCCCAAAATACAGCTGAAACTTCATAAACCCATAACTCCGAAAATACTTGGAATTTCTAATCAAATGATAGCTCAAAATGAAGCTAAAAATATAAGCTTTCCAATGAAACATAAATCAGAATTTTCCTTCCATGGGAAGGTCACCAAAAATTGCTTTGAAGATCTGAAAACCCTAGTTTTCTGTAAAATAATTAAATAATAATTCTGAAAATTATTATTTAATTTTTTCCTTCAAACCCTTCACATATCCATCCAAAACTTCACACCAATAATAAAAAAATTTAGCAAACAAAATCAGAATAATTAATTTGCGATTTTTAGATCAACTAAGGCATCCAAACCCTAGATCGAAGCTCTCCAAGTAGTTCGCTCCACTTGCAAAAATAATATTAATAATCAGCAAGCTTAACATACAAGAAAATACCATGAAACCTTTACAAACTTCCACATAAATCCTTCCAAAGCAAATCGCCCCACTCCTTAGGGCATGAACAAAATCTCCTTAGCAAAGGTGGCATCAAGAGACACCTTTTTGTTGTATAATTAGCAGCAAATCGTGGGTTACAATGCCCACTCCTATTGAACACGCAGGTTCAACAAAATCTTCAAGCATAAAGAATTTCAATTATCAAAATTCGCATATCTTCAAATGAGCCCTCATCCTCTTTAAATAGCCTCCTCTAAGTGTAGCGCCCAATTTGGAGGGAAGAGTTAATTTAAAAATATTGAAAGTAACTCCTTATAATTTCACTTTAGGCCTTACATGCCCATAACCCTTAAAAGGCCCCAACTTAAGTGAAATTTATAACATAAAATGTTTTTTCTATTAATTGCTTTTATTTTTAAGTATTTAAAAATACTTTTTATTTTAGCAATAATATTACTTTAACTTCCAAAAAGAGGACCATTACAGAAGACAAGATTTTGGGTTCTAAGAACATAGCAAACAACTAATATAACACAAATAGACGGTTTGCAGGAAGGCACAATGACCTATGCCAAAATAGTGAGGCACAGTCTACAAGAACGAATCTGATAGAAGGCAAACACATACATCTGACATATGCATCCAGATGCTAACAAATTTGTCCAAGAGGAACCAAACATCTAGTTTCCTAATCTGGACGGCTCTTGGCCCATTTCTAGTCCTCCCTGACACCTGCACACAGTCTCACACCTACACAAACCCAAAACAAGTTAAGTATATAAATCCCTTGCGTCATTTCTATTTATAGTAAACTGCAATAGTATCATCATACTCTGATGTATCATTCAAAATTGCTTCACTTTAAACATATCTTAAACAATTTGAATATTCATAGTTTTATCTTGTTAGATCACATTAAATCAAAAATAGGGTAAAACACCAACCTAGAGAAATATTTGTTTGGCATGCATAAGTATATGGTACCTAGGCTACATCCTTGATGGGGATAGGAATGCACATGGATCCAGAGAAGAATCAAGTAATCCAAGATTGGAGTCTACTAAGGACCCTCACGAAGCTTCACAGCGTCCTAGATTTGGCCAATTTCTATTGCAGATTCATGGTTTGGGATTCTCCCACATGCGATAGAGAGCTCTACGCCATTTTCCAAGCCTATCAATAATGGAAGAACTACATTTTGAATAGAGAGAATCATCAATATAGATCACAAACCTCTCCAACTCATGCTGACTGTGAGAAAATGACGGACTGCTGCCATTAGAAGTGGTCACTTACCTATAGTAGTTCCATCTCAATATCAAGCACAAGAAGGAAAGTTCCAATCAAGTCACCAACAGTATAGACTCTAAATCAACCTCAAATTGTAGCACTGACTAGAGTCCTTGACTCATGGGGACATGAGACGTCAAGTTGACCCTAATATTATGGAAATGACTCTAACATTGCTAACAGATATCAGGCACTGGTTGCAGGTAAACAAGTTTCTGACTTTCATCTACAAGCCAAACTTTTGTGTCATCTAGGTCATCCCTGCTTCCATCAGGTGACCATCATAAGATGGTTTGGGAGGCACATTACAGTCAGGTGGCAGGACACTTTTGCGTGGACAATACTGTAGCAGTAAATGATAAGTACTTTGAATGGCTGAAGCTTTGCATAAATGTCAGTAGATACACCCAATCATGCATTGTGTGCAACATTGCAAAGCCAACAATCAAGAGGCAAGGATTGTACAACACCTAACAAACCCTGATTGCGTTCAAGATGCTTCGATATATCTGCCCTAAATTTTTCAGACATTTTGAAAATATTTGTTTTCTCTTTGCCCTTTTTCTACATAAAAACTAAAAATTACATAAAGCCAAAAAACAAATTTACCACAACATTCTGAAAATGGTTGTAAGATTTAAGTTGATTCTGAAGCAAAGAGAGGACGTCTTCTACAAAAATTCTGCCTGAACCGGAGGCCAAATCGCAAAAATGGAAAACGTTCCAAAGGATTCGAAGGGAATCCACTGTAGAATACTGATCTAGGGCTCGATCATGCATAATGGATAAAATACTCCACAAAACTACAAAAAACGACCTAGAGTTTTGGAAAATCCTTGTTCCTTGTCATTCGAATCTCCAAAATTGAAGCTCGCCTTGTATTCACTCTAATAACATGTAGAAATTTGCAATTTACGAGGATCACACATAAACCGAAGCAAGCTCACACATAAGAGACATGGATATTTTTCCTGGGTCCAAGAGTACACCACTTAAATCTATTAATTGCTCCAAATTACAATTAAGTCTCTGTACATGAAAATAAGGTGTGCCCGTGCTTTTACAAAGGAAAAATACATGAAATCTTTCTAAATCAGGAAATAATAAGAATAGAAAGTTACTCCAAGTTAAGATTATTCTTAACTTCAGATCAAGATAAGAAAAGAATCTTGTCCTGATATTTTGAGTAGATGATTAAAATAAATAAGTCAAGATAAGATAAATACTTGTCATGATCATGATAAATACTTGTCATGATCATTATCCTAATTTTTAATTACATTAAAATACAAAATAGTGTTATACACTAACAATTTCAAGTAAAGACTGCCTACACCAAAGCATAGTCATGATTGTGTCTATGCGAATATTCAAAGGTCTCCAAAATTCTGACACCCTATAAGCAGGGCATCTCACTCAAAGTCACTAACAAGATCTTTCTTGAGTACGTGTGGGTTCACTTCGGATTGCCATGGACCATTGTGTCAACAGAGACAACATGTTTTTGAGTATCTTCTAGTCCTTGATGAATAACAAACTGACAAAGTGGACTAACTTCCATCCACAGATAGATAAGTAGTCAAACACATGAATGTACACCTCTTTAGAATGTTCCATTCAAAACATCAACACACATGGGATGAGAACCTGCCATACATTCAGCACAACTAAAGCAAAGCACTCCAGAGCCGAACTAAACACATGCCCTTTCAGGTGTGTCTCTGAACCCAATTGACATAGCTTTACCTTTTGCCTTGGTGTGAGAGTCCCCAGGTGCACAACAATAATCGAACAAACCAAGAATGTTTGTCGAACAGATTCGGCATATTTAGCCGAAGGTACACGACATTCTGCAGAAAACCAGAACCAAGTAAAAGCAACATCACGACCGGCACATGGTACCACATTAGAATAAATTCAGTGACAAATTATGGCTACATTTGCAGAAAGAGTAACTAAAAGGGCCAAACATAAAACTCAAACCACTTAGGAATGGGCCATAAACCATAATCAAGAAAGTGGGGGAAAATGCCTATGAATTCATCCTCCCAACCTATCTTGGTTTGCATCGATGCGGAGCTTCTTAGGTTGTACTTGCCTCCTCTAGTTGGACATTCAGATGTTACAAAACAATTGGAGCTCACGGAATTGAATCTTGATTATACGATGCCAGTTGTAGGAAACCAGAGAGTTGATGCAGAGATAAACAGGACACAAAGTTAAAAGATAGTTAAAGGTAAGTCAATTCATTCACCAAGAGCTCATTGCTTCTCAAGGTAGGGCAACTGATCTAAGTGGCAATTACAGACAAAGACCCCTTAATACAGTTATCTCCCCTTAAAAAGGTAACCTAGTTCAGCTTGGAGCTTTCTTATAAATACTCAAAATCCAAAACAATAATATGCATCGTAAAGCTTACTATTTAATATAAGCCATTCCCCTCCACATTGGATGTTGAGTTTCCTACAAAACACTCTGAAGGGCCCCAAATGCAAATTACAAAAATGTACAAAAATCCTCAAAGTTGCAGATCCTCTTCACTTCCTGTGGGGGACACTTGTTACATGGCTTTTCAAATTATCAGGTAAATTGTTTAATTTTCTATTTTAAGACTTCCCATTTTCAGCCAAAAATAACTATAGAAGAATTGTCATCCGAATGTAAAAATAATAGTGAGACTGGCTATAGCAGAACAAGTAGTTGACGTAGAGATATAAAGGGGGCCCAAAGTTAAGAGATTCCCCTCTATCAAATTGTTAAGGTAGGTCAGTTCATTCACCAAGGGAAGTGGTTCACCAAGAACCAGATTCAGCAAAATCCCTGCATTTGATCCAATTTCTGGAAGCAACAGGACCCATTGCTTCCCAAGGGTGGACAACTGATCCAAGCAGCAGTTCGGGACAGAATATCCTTAGTATGGTCACCTCCCCATAAGACACTAACCTTTTCGGGCCTTTAGTTTCCTTATCCCTACTCGAAATCGAAAACTATAATATGCATCAAAAAGCCTAGAATTTGCTATAAGTCGTTCCCTTTCACATTGGATATCGAATTTCCCAGAAAACACTCTGAAGAGCCTGAAAAATACAGAATACAAAAAATATAAAACAATCGTCAAAATTTTGGAAACCACATTATTGTGTTTTAACCAGTTATACTTCACAACAGATCCTCTTCACTTCTTGTGGGGGACACTTGTCATGTGACTTTCTAAATTCTCAGTGAATCATTTTGTTTTCTAATTTTAGAGTTTTCATTTCCTGCCAATAATAACTATAAAAGAATTGTCATCTGAATGTACAAAACATAGTCATGTAGTTTCACATCTCATTAAAGCTTTCATTTACATTGTAGGTGTCATCTGCATTTATTGAGTTCATTTCCCTTTGCTTCAGTGCATTTTTTAATAAAAATTTGTAGTTTCTGCAGTTTAGTAAGTTGTCCACCAGATTGCCAATTAAATCAAGATCAAAGATGGATTTGATGCCATTACGAAGTGGTTTCTTCTATTGATTAAAAATACATTTCATGCTTATTATATTACAGATATAAATTAAAAAAATTGTCTCCAATAGGACTTCCAGAGTTTGTAACCTGAAATACCAGACCCAACCATATACAAAACAAAAATTAGATCTTGCAAGAAAATAGAAACCATGCTTCAATTTGTTTATTGGATTCAATTCCCTTTGGTTTGGTTCATTTCTTTATAAAAATTGTAGCTTCTACGATTTAGTGTGTTGTCCACCAGATTGCCAATTAAATCAAGATCAAAGATGGATTTGATGCCTTTATGAAGTGTTTCTTCAAATGATTAAAAAACATTTCATGTTTATTATATTCACAGATATAAATATAAAAAATTGTCTCCAAGAGGACTTCCAGAGTTTGTAACCCAATATACCAGACCCAACCATATACAAGGCCAAAATTAGATCTTGCAAGAAAAAAGAAACCAAGCTTCAAACCAGTAAAATAGTAACTAGAATAAGGCCATGGTAAGCACTCAAATACCAGCACCCAGAATTGTCTACATTACAGAAATCCTCAAAAAAGATAGAAAAAACTGAGTTTGCAACCATAAATGAGACTCCAAATACTTCTACGTATCTCTTTTGTATGTTACATAATTCAGATACATGATTTAAAAAGGGGGATGATATTATGGCTTGCATCAAGATAAACGGTCAAATGGAAGGGAAGGCCAACCGAGGATGCCTCATAACATAAGGACTGATTGGAAGGATTTAAGCAACTAAATGGTATTAGAAGGCACAACAGCCTCTCCTAGAGACATTTATCATTCTCTCATATTTTTATCACATTAGAGCTGTAACAACACCGTAATAGGTCTGATGCATGTAGAAACAAACCTGCTACAGGTTAAATTCAGAATTATAAAGGCCAACAACTTGCATTTTCGGTATAACAGCTTGGTGGGGAGGATTCCTAGTCAATAACCCTTGTATTGGAAAGTCTGCCCTAGCAAGTTAGAGACAAAATCTTATTATTTTGAGCTGACTCGGCTACATGTATGTTCATGTTGTGAATTTGGTGTATACAGGGTTTGGTGGTTCAGTAAATGTACATGCTTTAGCTATGAAAATACCATGCACGAGGGCTGACTCACTTTTGAGCTGAATCAGCTACAGGCATGTTTCTGTTGTGAATTTGGTGTAAACAAAGGCTGGTGGTTCAGTATATGTACATGTTTTAGCTAAGAAAATAAAATACAGTGCATTTGGGCGGACTTGGACAATTTTTTTTGATATCCATGTCCTCATATTCATAAAAGCCATATAATATCAATTATTGTTATTTATCATCATTATATTTTTGTACTTGTTTGTGATAAAATTAAGCACAAATTTATGCAGAAATGATGCATGCATAATGCACATATCACATGATAATCATCATATTGGCCCTAGAGATCCTATCTTAGGGAATAGTAACATTCTTAAGTGGGTACATATGAGATGCATTAAGCAGAATGGAATAGGAGTTTAATGTTCTTCATGACTGCTCCTATGAGTCCCCTTAACTGGTGGATAAAGGGGGTCTGCATGCCAATGGTAAAGACACCCCTTATGACCTTTATCACTTTGTAATATGATACAAGCATGGATACAAAGTACTTGCACATGGATTTGGTATATGACTGACCATGATTCTATTTCACAATGGTTAAAACTTGAGAACTAGATCCTCACTTTGGTTTTCCTCTTTGCCTTAAGAGCCTTGCCTCGTGATTACCTGAAAGTATGGCATTTTACATATGTTTTCTTGGCTTGAAAAATAATCTTTAGCCCATACAATCTAGTTAGAGAACTTGTCCTAGACCTCCACATCATAAACAATTGTGATGCCCTCACCTTCCCTATTGATGCAGGATAGACACATTTCACAAGGAAGTTGACTACAGTAATTCATTGGGTCCTCTGTAGGAACTACAATGCATAAAGAGAATTTAATTCAGCTGAACAAAAAAAATTAGATATCTGTTTTCTTTGTGTTATCTTACTCACAGACAAAGGCAGGGGAGGAGGGACAGACAAGGGACTTTCAAAAAAGTACCATGCAAAGAATTTGATTTATTATTTTACTAAACAAGCCGTAAATATTACAATATTGAAAGCCACAACAGCTTTATATATCCAAAGAGCTTCCTACATCTAAGCAAGACAGCCTATCAATAATAACTAGTGAGCTAAACAAAGCTCAATACAATCTAGTTAGAGAACTTGTCCTAGACCTCCACATCATAAACATTTGTGATGCCCTCACCTTCCCTATTGATGCAGGATAGACACATTCCACAAGGAAGTTGACTACAGTAATCCATTGGGTCCTCTGAAGGAACTACAATGCATAAAGAGAATTTAATTCAGCTGAACAAAAAAACTTATATATTTGTTTTCTTTGTGTTATCTTACTCATATACAGGGGCAGGGGAGGAGGGACGGACAAGGGACTTTCAAATAAGTACCATGCAAAAAATTTGATCTATTAATTTACTAAACAAACCATAAATATTACAATATTGAAAGCCACAAGAGCTTTATATATCCAAAGAGCTTCCTACATCTAAGCAAGCCAGCCTAACAATAATAGCTAGTGAGCTAAACATAGCTCAAACAACTACAGAGCTACAAACCAAGAAGTAGCCATGAATTAGGCTTTATTGTAGATTGACAAAATTTATCTGAATAAGGACCTTATTACTATCTTATTTTAATACCCTCCCTTAATGACTAAACCGGATATAATCCACATGATTTAGTCATTATTACAATAATATGATTAGGTTCAAGCATAAACTTAATCAAAGTGTAAACCTATTGCCAATGCAACAAATGTCATCAAGTGTCTCTATGATCAATGCATCTCACCAGAGTACATGGGTAATTAGCCGCTACAACTGCCAACTAACATAAGAAGTGGAGTTAAATACTAGGTTCACTAGATTCTCTTTGAAATGTTGTCTTGGTCTTGAATGCTTCATGTTTCACCTATTTGTTGTTAGATGATCAATTCAAACAAAAATAAAATATACATCCAAGACTAAACAACATGGTATATCCCCTCTCCTGCATAGTTGCCGCTTAAAAACATTTTGGGGCATACACTGCATACATCATTATGGTGTATTATCTGCATGTTGGGCTACCACCTACACCAATCTTTATGTAAGACTTCTATTCAGGTTTATATGTGGCCTCTACAAATGCACAAGACTCAACTATTTGCAAAACGATAGTAAGAGCAAAATTTACCTACTCATCTCCTTGCACCACTTTCTTTCCTAATCTTGTAGATCTACCTTCCATTGACTCAGGGAATTCACCTTCTCCAACATCCTTTAGTGTGGTGTGGTACCACTTCGGTCTCTTGTATTGGCTTTCTTGATCTTGTTGTGAAGACTGAGAAACACTCTCTTCACCACCACATCCCTCCCTAGATTCTAACTCTTCCAATGTTTTCAACTTTGAGCCATGTTCAGTTTGAACACTTTAACTTGTTCTAGAAATATCATCAGCAATGACATACATTACTATTTGTAAATTCAACATTAACAAAGAAGAATGGTATTTTTTTCATCTACAACAACATCCCTACTTACCACAATTATGTTTATAAAGATATCAATTAATTTGTATGCCTTAGATTGGTCACTATAGCCAACAAACATGTATGTTTTGTTGAATGCAAAATCGATGCTACTGAAAACACGAAAGTTACTTACATCAGGTGTTTTCCATGGCCATGCTTCTTTAGGAGTAACATTTTGCAAGGCTTTACAAAAAATTCTATTGCCAATACCAAGAAGGTACATTTTGGCTCTACACCATACACCGTGCCATCTCTATAATTGTCCCCTTCCTCCTTTCCATGACTCCATTTGACTATGGAGTATATGGAGTGGCATACTATTTGTGTATACCTTCTTTCTCGCAAAATTATTTGAACTATTTGAGGCAGACTCGTCTCCATTATCTGATTTGAAAGCTTTCACTTGTCTACCTGTCTACTCCTCTACTAAAGCTTTCCATGCAACAAAATTAGAGAAACAATTTGACTTTTTATTCAAAAAATATACCACATTTTCCTAGAAAAGTCGTCGACTATTACTAAGAAATATTGAACTCCAAATCATGTATGTGTCTTCATTGAATTATGCAATTCAAGAATTACTCGGTCCAAAACTCCTTTGGCTCGTCATGCCTTTCCAATATCTAACGGATGTTGAACCTGCTTGCTCATCTGACCCCCTGTACACATATTCTGACTTTATTGAATAGGTGGAAGTCCATTCACCTTTACATTTAGATACTGATAACTGAGGTAACCATACCTCTTGCGCCAAAGAACACTATTGCTTTCAACTGCTACTAGTGCATGTTCATTTTATGTTTTGGGATTAACCAATTTAAATAACTTCTTTTGACCAATTCCAACAATTATTTTATCATCATGAAGACTAGTTACCATGTGTTTGCTTCCTTGAAACTTTACAAAAAATATTAGGATTTGTAGTTATCTCACTTATATAGATGAAAGCTTCTTGTTCATATATGTCACATCCCGTTTTAGTCCGACGAACTATTGTCCCTTTGGCATACATATCATTGTGACACGTTGGCTATGGTTCATGTGCGTACATTTGTTTATAGACATGCGTTTAATTGACGTGATTTTCATGAGTAAATCAAGAAAATATATATATTTATGATTCTATGAATAAACTATTAAATAAGTGCGTCATTAATGCATTTTTCAATAGTAAATTGAAATAATAATATTGCTATATTTAATTTGCCAAAATAAACATATATGATAATTTTAAATTATTTAATTATATTAGGAATATAATTAAATTGAGGAGATCAACGTATTTATGCTAACTAATAGAGGAATAAATCCCAATTAAAACACTAGATGAACTCATACTTTAAAAAAAGAAGTCAAGTTACCTTCTTGTTAACCTCATAAATCAAGGGGAGATAAATTGGGAGTTCATCTGAAAGTTATGTTGTAACTCCAAGTGAATGATTTGGAACAAATACTTCAACTAGGTGTTAGTAGCATGCAAAAAGGGGGGAAAATAGTATTAAGAAAAGGGAAGAAAAAAAAAGGGGTACGAAGGAAATAAGAAGAGAAAGGAAAAACATAGGAAGGAGGAGTGTAGGATTTGCAGGAAGTAGTGTGTACCATTGAGCAAGAGGTTTGCATTGGAAATAAAAGGTACGAGTAGTTTTTTTTTTGATAGATTAGTGTTGAACTCCGTATGACCTTGTATCCCATTTTGATCTTTAACGCTATGTTGAACTTTTCAGCAACCTGAATATTAAACATTGACATGCGTGTTTAGCATCTTATTACATTTAATTGGTTAAGTGAGCTTATGTATATATCTATTTAAATAATCTTTTAAATCTACGTCGTATTTGTCTAAAACCCAACTTTGATTGCGGTTATAACCTGCGTAGCTTTTCGTTTTAGTCGAGTGCATGATGAAACGTAGAGTGTAAATTAGAGGATGATCCTCCGTGTTGCAAAACCGGTAATTCTGAAGTAGTGAACCTTAAGAAGGCGCTAACTGAGCCACAGGTTCGATGCTTAAAATGCTTCTCCTGTGATTCGAACAAGCAACCCGCCGCAAACCAAATGTATTTCTATTGGATGAACATGTAGACAGCTGTTTAGATTGATGATGATAATGATGCCTGATGAAATGTCCGATCTATAAGCTCATCATGCTTAGACAAAAGTTTCAATGTAGAGCGAAGGGAAGAGGGAAAGATGGCGTATTCCATTGCAAATGCAACCTGGTATTCTCTGCTCTACATCGAAAGAGTAGCAGTGCAAACTGTATTTCTCAAGGTTCATAGAGAAATATTAGGCAATGCAGTAGCAGGGGCCGTGATGGAATTTAATTTGTGTAGACTGAGATGAAATGCATGGATAAATGCAAGATGTGGTTGTTGATTAATCCACAGTTAGGTATATAGCACATATAGATTATTTGCAAGGTCATCTGGGGATGATCTATTTGCAGACCAAGTCTATGTATGACTACGGCATCCGAGAATGATCTTTTGTTGTAGCGTAAGATTAATATTCCACGTACAGAACCATCGAGTCCATAGTATGGACACTTTCATCTATTTTGGGTCGATTAGAGCCAAGCCGAGCAGGGAGGAGATGGATCTAGGATAGAATGCATGTTCGAGTCGGTTTGGAAAATCAAGCCTATAAATGGAGCTGTGGGACGTGTGAGCATCAACTTTGATCTATGGATTGATAATAATATGGGACATATGGATAACACAGATCCAAACTATGTTAAAGAAAGAGCTTGTTAACACTACGTTATCGATAGAGTTGACAGGGTCAACATAGTTCGGTTTGAATCAAACTCGAGCCTTTGAGACATGGTGAAGGCATACTTAGTTATATACATGCAAAATCAAGAACAAAATGAATTGGTTGAGTTCGGAATGAAAGGGTGTCTCCATTGAAGGTCCTATTGGCCATGGACATGGGGAGATACGTGTATTTGTAGAGATGTGGACCAGATCCAGGTATACATATATATAATGCCATGTTCTATATTTTTGAATCTATGTAATTGTACAAGATCGAACTGGAAGGTTAAACATCTATTAGAATGGATAGACCAGACCAAGCCCTATACTTCTGACATATTCTTTCTTTTGGCCTTTGTGCCTTCTATAGGTTATGATCTTGTCTTATGATTCAATCATGGGGCATGGATGATTTTGTGCCCAAACTCTTCTTGTGCCTATATTATTAAATCGACATCCCTGGAGAAGATATATAGCCATGGCCTTGAATAGAATGAATAGATCCGAGTCTTTTGATGAGACCATTTATTTGATAAAGGCAAGTATGGTATGATGTGAAGATATAGAAACACGAGGTAAAAATTATTTTGTTTTCTTATATTTGAATGGATTTCAGCCATGGAGGAAAAAGAATGTAGATATCGGTTATGAAATGCACACACACACACACACGTCTTCATCTATTTTATAAATCCTCTTGTGCTTTGAACAAAGATATTAATAGAGTGGAAGTGGACCTTCGAGCAAAGATTTATAGACCTGGGATGGTATTACACATACCCTGATTTGTGAAAGCGTCAATATGTGTTTCGAACCATGATATCTCTCTTACAAAAGAATTGGTCTTACCATTAGACCAAGTAATATGCACTATTATTTGATAGGTGCAAAATTACATTTGAATAATCCTGAGACTGTATTGTGTTATTGTAATGCTCCTATTTGATAAAGCTATTAGCCATGGGAGAATAATAGAGTTATTTGCAGGAATTATTGAAGGAGTTAAATCTCTTTAAATGATAGAGAACACTCATTATCATTATGGCCATTTTAAGATTTTTTTTTATGGATACTCCTAATGGAGAAAGATGTCGCAGCTACAGAGAGGAAATATAGGTACTAAGGAATTATAGCTTAAGGACTATCAAGTCGTATAGTTGCAAGAGCAAAAGCATATTCACTCTATGGATAGGTAACCCATCTATATGTAGATATTATAAGGTTGTAAAGATGGTATTATGGTTTGGAATTATTTAGTGGTGTTCTTGATATATATTGGTCCAAGTGACAAACTATTTGATACCCTTTTTGTATGTGGTTAAAGCCCACAGTCTGGCAGTATATGTGGACACAAGAGTGATGGTGGACATCACTAGTCTTATATTATACACGTTTTGATGTGAGTGATATGGTTGTAAAGATTATAGAGTGTTCTCTTTGTAATGAAGGAACATATTTATAGCCACCTCTTTGTATGCGTTCGTGTGAGAATACTATTGAGTAAACATTTTTATACCTTTATTAGTTTTTTTGGTAGAACTACATCTAGCCCTGATTCTGTGTATGTAGGTGACATCATAGATATGTATGGCAGCTCGGGGAGAGAACGCAGGCATAGGAAACTAACCTTGATCGGTATTCCTTAGTGTGACATGTGTTATAAATGCTAGTGAAAGCAAATAGCCTTTATGTAGCACAATATTGTTATGCAAACTTGTCGGCAGGATCAAGTTTGTCGCATCTTGTAAGGATGAACACTGTATGAGGTATCATTCATAAGAAAGTAACTATGTAAGTGACTAGACATTTTTGTAATAGCATAGTGCTTCATGAGGTGTGCCTTGAGATTAGGTTCTCATTGGTTTGTTGTTGAATGTATACTCGGATAGTATAATCCTGACTTGTTTTATTTATTATGGTTGGGTGTAAGATTATTAATTGGAGTTGAGTCGAGTGCTCAAACACAAAGACCTATGACGGTATGGGATGTCATAGTCTTACAGTACGAAAAGTACCCGGATGGTACATATTGTATTCGTTATATCTTAAGCCATACCTAAATAAATATATACGTTATGGTTATTAATGTTTGGTTAGAGTGATCATGAACTATGATAGTATGGGATATCATAAGATCCTTCAACTTAGATGTATATACCCAGGTGGTACATATTGTAGCTATATATATAGACTCTTACCTAAATCGATTGTTCTAATGGTTTTATGATTATTGCTTGAGCAATATGTTTATATCAATTAGTTGGATAAATTGTATGTGTGCGTACAATCTTACGAGTATAAAGGAATGATAGGTTTGATTGTTATGTACTTTATGTCTCACTTTGTTTACTATTCTTAGGTGTGTCTAGCATGTGATTTTATTTGGAACTAGGAATGTGGATTCCTTCATCATTGTTTATACCTAGGTTTGTATGTGAGAGTGCTTGCGTAAGCACACAACCCTGGATTAGCAAGATGTTGTGCTAGAGTGTGTCACTTAGCTGTGGGATTAGACCAGAGCTTTAGAAGCTCATCTATGTCATGATTAGTTGTTCCCTGTTTGGCTTAGAGTGCCAATCCCTTAGGTGGTGATGTCTCGTGGAGGAGACCATCACAATTGAAAGGAGAACTACATCGAACCCTGATTTCGAGGAGCGGATATGTAGGCTGCCCAAGTTGTGGTGGGGGCATCGGGTCTAGATCCTGAGGCTAGGTTAGGGTAGACTTGATTGATGGCAATCTATGCGACTGGTTGAATTAGTACCGATGCTTAGTATGGGAATTCAGATTGTGCTAATGTCCCCAGTGAGATAGTAAACTTTCTGTATCATGCATGTTGAAACTATTACTACTTGTTGTCGATTATTTGACTGACTAAAGTATTCTAGCAACTGTGGTTGAATGAATGTTCAATATTTAGTTCACTTTAAAAATTAAAAAACTACTGCATTTTCTAAGTGCAACTAGGCGGGTTGTTTCAATATATAGCAAATACCAAACATTCTTGAAGGTGAAAAAATAGAATACATCTCGACACCCTCTAACAAAGTGAATCCAACCATCACCCAAGGAAATAGATTCATTAGTACTATTGTCTTCAAAGAAATCAACATACCAATTTTTGTGATGCATATAGTGTCGAGATGCACTTGAATCAAATTAACATGTTCTTGATTCCACAAACTGATTTTGAGATGCCACGAATGCAAAAACACTTGTTTCCCCTTGTTCATCTCCTCAAGCAACATTTGTATATTGTGATTGCTTTAGACCATTTGCTAGGTCACAATGTCTCTTTCGACAATCATTTTTGAAATGCCCCAGCTTCTTACAAAAGTGACCTTTCCACTATGACTTGTTATCACTTCTGAAAGCCTCATCACTTGTCAAACTACTAGCACTAGACTATTTGTCTTTGCTCTTGAACTAATGTGGACTGAATGCACTCTATAAAATCTGAATTTTTTGCCTCTACATGACCTTGCCTTCGCTCCTTCTGCATGAAAAGTGGTGACATCTTCTCAAATTCAAGAGTGTGACTCTACATTTAGGTGCAGTTACTCAACAAATGAATCAAAGGACGATGGTAAGCTTTACAATACCAACGCAATCTTATCCTGATCATCCATTGGATTTTCAATGACATATAGTGGATCACAAAGATCCTTCAAACATAGAAGGTACTCTGAAATAGAACCTCCTTCCTATAGCTTAGTGGAAAATAACAAATTCTTCAAATATAAAGTCCTTCCAACTTCAAATGCTTGATATTTTGTAGTTAAACTTTTCCACAATTCAAATGCAACAATTGCATTTCTAACCTCAGGAACTAAATTATCAACAACAGACAGATTTAACAACATTAATGCTTTAGGGTCTTTTATCATAGACTTCAGCATTATTTCTAGGTCATTCTTTGCCTAGTACAATTTGGTCAATATTTCTATACTCACAATAATCAAAACACAAACTATAGATTTTACCAATTAATTTTTGTGAATTAGACAGTAATAAATGCTGAATACTAGCCATTTGTCATGTCCCCACTCTAGCCAGTCTAGCAGTGACATGTGAGTCAGCCTATTATGGGGTCTTGTAGGTTGACAGGGTGGTATAGAGACCCAGTTTGGTTATTCAGTGTTGGAGACTTGGTGTTCTGGCGGTTATTGATCAGTTGGGAGACATTCCTTGTTTTTGGGAGGCAGTTCCTACATTTGTGGAGGTTACTCCTACTTTTTAGGAGACATGGTCAGGCCCAGGGTTGGGACTCCATGAGATTACTCTTTGGGGTTCAGTTTCAGGGAGATAGGGCTTGTTCCCTAGTTTTTAGGAGCATCCCTAGATTTTAGGGATGAGACTACCAGTGGTTCCTTGATTTCCGACTTCAGTCACAGAGAGGTGACAAGTTGTTTTGATGATTCGTGAGGTCGGTTGGGCATTTCTTGGTTACTTGGGTTATATTTTTAATATTACCAAGTTTCCGTCTTTTATTTAAATAAGGCTAAGTTTATAGCCAATTTGGGGTTATAAGGAGTTTTTGGCCTCTTCTGGATGCGTGTACTGGAGTGTAATAGCTCGTTGGAAAGGTCTCGAACTTTCCTAAATATTTTATTCATAAGTCAGAGCCTTTCGGGGGACGGATTTCTGTTAAATTGGAAAAAGGCATTATTTTCTATGCACTCGGCTTCTTAAATGAAAATTATAATAATCATGACTTAAGCGCCCTTGGTCCACTTTTAGGGGATCGGATAAGTTTGAAAAAGGCTATAAGAGGCGATTAGAGGAAAGGAAGAAGGCATCAATTAGCATTTCATTTTCTCTTGGAGAAGGCGCTTGGAGGCGTTGAGCATTGGGACGAAAACCCCAGTCGCTTTCCTGGTGGGACGTAGCCCCCACACAGTGGTCTATATTTATTCCTGTCCGTGGTGATTGGCGCCCTTCCTCTTGCAAGGTGCTGGATTGTAATTTGGCAGAGCGCAGCAATTAGAGAGGGGCGATTTCAGTTTGGAGAAGATTCTTGTGGTACTGTTGTACCTGGCCAATTCCGAATTCGTACGGCTGTATTTGACAGCTAATTCTGATCAGAACAGCGCATCTATTAAGGAGACTTTCAGCTGGCTGCCGTCCTTTCTGATTTATAGTTTCTTCGGCGATTCAGGTTGGCTGTTTAACATTGTATTCTGCCCGACTTATTAGCATTCTGTAATCAGCGAGTATTTGATTAAATATTTAGAAATTCTGCTCCTTCAAATCTGGATTTGGTTGTACCTAGGTTTAATTTCCATAATTCGTTCATGCATTTGCATCTCAATTCTTTTCTTATTGCAAAATTCATCCAAAAACCAAAAACAAAGAAAAACACAAATTTCAATAGAAAATACAAAAATATTACAGCAGTTCAATAGAAGAGATCCATCAGGGATCTTTCAGTGGTATCAGAGCTGTGCATCCTGCCAGCCTGTGTGGTTTTGTGTTGTGGGATTCCTCGGGAAATTATTTTGTCAGCAGATTGTTTCAAAATGGGAAGACTCTACCAAATGTTTGGGCTTACACCACCCAACATTCCTCCAAAAGAGGAACAGAGGAATCAGGGTGATGAAGAGAGAGAAATGATGAGAACCCTCATCAACACTCAGCCTAGGATTGCTCAGACCTTAGACAGGATACAAGATGCCTTGGACCGGTTGGAATTAGATCGAGGCAGACGGAATAGATCAATATCTGTGGCGAGTAGTCAGCGAAGTCACCAGTCACACGCATCAGACATGAGCCCCCTTCAGTCCCCTAGGCGTGGACAATTTACAGGTTTGCCTGTTACCCAGCCTATGATACTGCCTACTTCGTCAAAAACAGAAGAAATCAGTAATGTCAATGGAGGAGCTGAAATGGAAGAATTATCTGAATGTAGTCAAGAATCAATTTCTACTCTTTGTTGTTGTGCTGGTTCGTTGGAGGTGCCTACTAAGGCATCAATCCAAAAAGAATGTGAAAGATCAGAACTGCAAGAGTTGACAGCCAAGGCGAATTTAGATAACAACTCAAACAGCTTGCTTGGAACCCTTTTCTCACAATGTTCAAAGACAGAAAATATGTCTCTGATTCAAGGTGGAGATTCCAGTCATGTTCATGCCCCTGTATCTGCAGCTAGGTTGGCTGTATCATCATGTGAAATGAATGAGTCTGTTATAACCGGAAGTAGCTGTTATCTTGGTAGTCCCAAAGAAGTCTCCAAAACAGTTAATGTTTTTTATCACAAAGAGTATGAACATGGGATGAAAAGTGTTATCCTCCAGAATGTTCAAGTGGATAAATGTATACTTGATGGTGAAATGCTAGTATGGGATTTGAGTTTCAACAATTTGACAGGATTGATTCCAGACACGTTACACTATTTAAAACAAGAACAAATGATATATTTGTACCTTGGAAACAACAGCTTAACAGGAACACCCCCTATATGGTTAAGCGATTATCCGCATGTAGACCTGTCATACAATAACTTTTCAGGGGAGTTTCCTTCATGGATGATAGATAATATACAAGTGAATTTGATAGGGAACTCATCTAACAATAATCTTGTCAATCGAAGTGGTCAAGCTTATTTTCAAAGAGGCTTCACATGCCACAAAGGACCTCCACAAAATACTGATTTGGCCATCAACTGCGGAGGTGAAATACAGAATAATTTTGAGGAGGAAGACAATGCGTTAGGCACTTCCTCATTCTTTCTGAGTCCTAAAGAGAACTGGGCAGTGAGTAGCACAGGATATTTTATGGATGCTGAGGATCATGAATGGATAGTGCATGCCAACTACTCACAAGTTGCCAAAGGAATAAGTACAGAACTGTATGGGGCAGCACGCTGTGCGTCTAACTCCTTGAGATACTATGGATTATGCCTTCAGAATGGGAAATATAACGTACAACTCCACTTTGCTGAGATAGTAATCGCCAATGGAAAGTCATTCGCAAGTCTTGGAAGGCGCATCTTTGATGTCTATATTCATGGAACTAGAAGATTGCAAAATTTTAACATTAAGCATGATGCTGGAGGCGCAAATAAAGTATTAGCTAGAAAATTCACTGTAAATGTGACTGAGAACTACTTGGAGATTCATTTTTTTTGGGCTGGAAAGGGAACATATGAGGTACCAGTTAAGGGGACATATGGACCTTTGGTATCGGCTTTCATAATCAGTCCTGATTTCAATATCAACAAAAGTAATGGCAGAAATAGTAGCAACAAACCCCTGATTATTGGCATAGTTTCTGGGGTAGTAATTTTTTTAGGCTTAGCAGTGTGCTTGTCGTTCATCTTTATTAAAAAGAAAAATGGAACCGAGAGCAGATTCGTGGCAGCTCATGATGATAGAGAATTGACAAATAATGGAAAGGAGAGACCTGATGTTTGGATTGATCGACCAGAAAAGTCAGTTATACTTGATATAACAAGTGATGTTCGGATGATTAAGTCAGAGGTCTTTGCTTCTCCTCACAGTTTAAGATTCCCACGCATACATAGGGTGAGATATGACAAACCTTGGTTTGAATGCCTTGATGTACAGACATTTGTGGACTTAGTACAGTCAAGAAGTGGCAGTACACAAAGTGCCGATCGCTATGTGGGGTTGGATCAACGGAAACCAAAACAAATAAAACAAACATCAAAGGGAGAAAAGAAGATGCTTACTGTTGTACCATTTCATATGCTAATGACTGATGTGTCTGATGTTAAACAGGAAACATTGACATTTAAGAATCTGTTGTTCTACTTTGTAAATTTTCCCCCTGGTTATACACTGGAGATTTTTCACAAAATGGTGGTGGAACATGAGGGTTCTTTCTCAATGAACTTAAATGATTCAGTATCTCACGTCATTTCAACTGATAAGAGAGGAATCAAATACCAAACTGCAGTAAAGCATGGAGAGGTCATTCATTACTCTTGGGTCATTGACTGCTGTCAACAGAAGTCTCTCTTGCTATTACAAGCAAAATACTTTCTTAACCTTTCAGACTTAACCAAGGAGAAAATGAGAGAGGATATTGATGAGTTTGGAGATCACTACTTTTGGGATCTTTCAGTGGTATCCCAGAATTTGCATCCAAGAACTTGCATGATTAATGGAACGTGTCCCAGGTTGTTGCAGAATGATAGTTATATCAGAGTAACGCAGTGGATGGGTTCAACAGTGATTCAGAGATGGATATGGGATCCAGGTGAAGATCATCCATGGGAATTCCTTATGAATTGTGTTGAGTATCACATTGAAATGTTAATCATTCCGACGCCCACGATCATGTTGGATGCAGTTGCAAGTAACGTCTGCATAGAGTCACCCTGGTATGAGATGTCTTATGTTACGAAGGAGGAAGTTAGCTCTTGCAGGTATTGCGACATGGTTTATCAGGATAGCGGTCATGACAAACTACAAGAAGAAATAACTACATATTTTGGTTGCATCACAGTGGTGCAGCGAAAGCAGGACATAGCAGCTAAAGAGGTGGAGGTACAGAACAGCTTTGGGACAGCTAATGTAGTTAGAGGGACATGTGACTTTCAGCTAGATACACCTCTTAGACCAGCATTTATGGATGAGCGACCTACCATTGAAGAAGATGCAAGAAAGGACGATGAAGACACCTCAAAAAGGTATGATCATGAATCTGATTTTCTGAGTACAAACAGCAGTCCTTTGTCTTCACATGATCATGAGATAGATGAGTGGCATGAGGATGATAATGGTAAGAAGCTTTCCATTGTTGACACTCAAGATTTGAGGGATAAGCCTCTTATGATGATCAAGCACGAGGAGCAATTAGAGTTGCAAACACTTGATGAGAGATTTGTAGAAGAAAAGATTGTGCATACATCCTATGGACCAACAAAGGATGACATGGAGAGTTGTATCCGTGATTCAGATTTGAAGGAGTCTACTTGTGTTTTGACATCATATCCTGATGAAGATGATTCTTTGGGCAGATACAATGCTGTCCTAGTTTCAGGACTTGAGTTCTATAAAGCAAGGACTGATTTTTCATCCATTGACATCAGGTTACTCTTTTGTACAGCGGGCAGCCGTGAGGTAGAAGCTATGACAGCCTTTGAGGATAGTTTTCAGTATGGTACGCACCTTGGACAACATATTACAGTTTCACCCGAGTTGCCTTCCATGGATGAGAAAGGTAAATTGATTTTGGTTCCTGATGAGATTCTTGAGGTGAGGGAACGGCGGTTGAGAAGCAGGGTGTTTCGAGAGTATTTGGTTTGTTGGAGAGATCTTCCCATAGAGGATGCCACCTGGGAGGGAGAGAGCATTTTACAGCATCCAGCATTACAGTTGCTTGTGGGCAAGCATCTCCGAGAGGGGAGGACTGTCATGTCCCCACTCTAGCCAGTCTAGCAGTGACATGTGAGTCAGCCTATTATGGGGTCTTGTAGGTTGACAGGGTGGTATAGAGACCCAGTTTGGTTATTCAGTGTTGGAGACTTGGTGTTCTGGCGGTTATTGATCAGTTGGGAGACATTCCTTGTTTTTGGGAGGCAGTTCCTACATTTGTGGAGGTTACTCCTACTTTTTAGGAGACATGGTCAGGCCCAGGGTTGGGACTCCATGAGATTACTCTTTGGGGTTCAGTTTCAGGGAGATAGGGCTTGTTCCCTAGTTTTTAGGAGCATCCCTAGATTTTAGGGATGAGACTACCAGTGGTTCCTTGATTTCCGACTTCAGTCACAGAGAGGTGACAAGTTGTTTTGATGATTCGTGAGGTCGGTTGGGCATTTCTTGGTTACTTGGGTTATATTTTTAATATTACCAAGTTTCCGTCTTTTATTTAAATAAGGCTAAGTTTATAGCCAATTTGGGGTTATAAGGAGTTTTTGGCCTCTTCTGGATGCGTGTACTGGAGTGTAATAGCTCGTTGGAAAGGTCTCGAACTTTCCTAAATATTTTATTCATAAGTCAGAGCCTTTCGGGGGACGGATTTCTGTTAAATTGGAAAAAGGCATTATTTTCTATGCACTCGGCTTCTTAAATGAAAATTATAATAATCATGACTTAAGCGCCCTTGGTCCACTTTTAGGGGATCGGATAAGTTTGAAAAAGGCTATAAGAGGCGATTAGAGGAAAGGAAGAAGGCATCAATTAGCATTTCATTTTCTCTTGGAGAAGGCGCTTGGAGGCGTTGAGCATTGGGACGAAAACCCCAGTCGCTTTCCTGGTGGGACGTAGCCCCCACACAGTGGTCTATATTTATTCCTGTCCGTGGTGATTGGCGCCCTTCCTCTTGCAAGGTGCTGGATTGTAATTTGGCAGAGCGCAGCAATTAGAGAGGGGCGATTTCAGTTTGGAGAAGATTCTTGTGGTACTGTTGTACCTGGCCAATTCCGAATTCGTACGGCTGTATTTGACAGCTAATTCTGATCAGAACAGCGCATCTATTAAGGAGACTTTCAGCTGGCTGCCGTCCTTTCTGATTTATAGTTTCTTCGGCGATTCAGGTTGGCTGTTTAACATTGTATTCTGCCCGACTTATTAGCATTCTGTAATCAGCGAGTATTTGATTAAATATTTAGAAATTCTGCTCCTTCAAATCTGGATTTGGTTGTACCTAGGTTTAATTTCCATAATTCGTTCATGCATTTGCATCTCAATTCTTTTCTTATTGCAAAATTCATCCAAAAACCAAAAACAAAGAAAAACACAAATTTCAATAGAAAATACAAAAATATTACAGCAGTTCAATAGAAGAGATCCATCAGGGATCTTTCACCATTTCACTTACAAAACGACCTTTTTGACCTTTGAAACAATTGTTTTGAAGAAACAAAAGGACTTTTAACAAAAAAAATCTTCACCAATAGTTCTGTTTCCTTTTAAGCGGACAACAGTACAAATTTTCAGGTCAGACTCGTTTCCATTCACTAGATAGGGAATTAACTTGTTTCAAATTAATTTTAAGGCAACTATTTTAAAAATTTATAAAGTTTATAATGCACAAACTTTAATAATTATTAAATAAATAGAATTTCTAAAAATTATTACATTATTGGATGGCTATCATATAGCCAACAAGCTTCCTACATCTAAACAAGCAAGCCTATCAATAACAACTAATGAGCTAAACATAGCTCAAGCAGCTACATAGCTACAAACCAACAAGTAGCCATGAATTAGACTTTATTGTAGATTGACAAAGTCTATCTAACTAATGGCCTTATTACTAACCTGTTCTAGTACCTATCCACTTGGAAGGCATGACAATGTTCAAAATGGTAGAACTAAAATATTAAAAAATACAAGAATTACAAAGTCACAGAGAGTTTAATAAATTTTAGTATTTTAGTTGATTATATAGATACCACAGAGGGCTACTTGCTACCTTTTTCCATCATCCATGCCAAAGTGTTTTTCCCTTTGCCTTCAGGAATCACTTTTTTTCAGTGGTCAAGCTCTATAGGTAACTTCCATGACTAGCATATTGACTACTACTTTCAACATAATTCATCCAGTAGACATGTCCAGAGCCTGTTCATTACTGCAATCATTAGTAAATATGGTGATAGATCCATGAAACAACACCCCCATTCACGAGCAGCCACTAGGGCAGCTCAGACTTCTTATTCTCACACATGGAATCGACAGTCAGCTACCCCTCCCCCACTCGTAGTCATGACTACAAGGAAACTACTCGCTAACAAGTTCCTCTCTACATTTGGAGGACTGTTGATTGTGGATATTAGGAGAGCCACTTGGAGCACCTTACTTCCCTCCAAAATTGTTCACTTGGGCCCTCTTAGCCTAGGCCATTCACCTAAAGACATCATCAAACTCTGTATTGGCTTATTCATGGTGATTTACGAGGATGTTGATTCTTCCTTTGCTCCCAACTCTGATTTAGACTTGAGCCTTGTTTTCCATCAGACCCTTCTCTTGGCTCTATTAGCAAGTAGCCACTAGGGCATCTCCAAATTCTTATTCTAGTAACTAGCATAGAGGGTCAGTTACCTTCCCCCGTTCATAATCCAAAACACTGGGGCAAATGCCCATTTTGCCAATTTTCTTTCTAAGTTTAGAGGACCGCTTGTAGTCGTGACTACAAGGAAAATGTTCACTAACATTTTCCTCTCTACATTTGGAGGACAGTTGGTTGTGGATATTCGGAGAGGCACTTGGAGGAGCACCTTGCTTCCTTCCAAAATCATTCACTCAAGCCCCCTTAGCCTAGGCCATTCACCTAAAGACATCATGACTCAATATTGGCCTATTCATCATGATTGACAAGGTTGTTGACTCTTCCTTTGCTCCCAAATCTAATTTAGACTAGAGGCTTGTTTTCCATCAGCCCCTTCTCTTAGCTCCATTAGCAAGCAGCCATTAGGGCATCTCCAACTTCTTATTCTCGCACCTAGCATGGAGGGTTAGTGACCTTCTCCTGTTCATAGTCCAAAACTCTAGGGCAAATGCCCATTGCCAATTTTCTCTCTAAGTTTAGAGGACCTTTGACATTGGTCGTTACAAGAGGCACTTGGAAGGAGTACTGTACTTTCTTCCAATATCATTGGTTGAACCTACTTAGCCCAAGCCATTCTCCTAAAAATGCCATTAGATTTTGTATTTGCCCTTTCATGCTAATGGAAGAGAATGCCGGCCCTTTTTCTGCCCCCAACTCTAATGTAGATGTTCTGAACTTGACAGCTCAGATCTGAAAGCCTGGAAGCCTGGATTTCTAGAAAGATATCTGAATTCCTAAAATAGAATGCTTCTGAAACAGAAATCTTGATAGAACCAAAAATCCAAGACAACTATAGAAGTTTGTGGCTGAAACACTTTATATATCTGAAACAGATGTAACATCTGAAGCGTAAAGATCTTCGATACAAAGAAGAATCTAAAACTTCGAGAAACTAGAGTCTGAAACTTCTGAAGGACTGAAATATGTAACTGCTAGTAAGCTAAGTTTTGAAATTACAGTAAACTTATAGAATACCCTATTTTTAAAACTGGAAGCACCAAATCTTCAATATTGCCAAAAAAATAAAACAGTTCTTGACAGAAAAGATAACTTTCCTAAGAAGGTATTGATGCCAACTCATGCCCAAATATCCAAAGCAGTGTAGATGTTGCTCTTGGGCCAAACCAAAATAGCTGTAGACTTGTGCACAACTTCCATCCAAAGCATACTAATTAGGGCATAAGGTCTTATTTGGAGCTAATTTCCTTCGGTAACTTGTTCACTTGATACATGTAGGATAATTGCTTTTTAGACAACTACCAAATCCTACCAAACAATCTCGGTACCTTTAAACAATGACCAAAAAGGTTTGACCCCTCTGAATAAAAATGGTAGGATGGGCTTACTACCTAATAATGCCATTATTATTGAACCCAAAAAAAAATTCATGAGTGTGTACCAGAGACTTGTTTTCCATCAGCCCCTTCTCTTGGCTTTATCTGCAGGTTTCTTTGATACAGAACATACCCTTCACATTATTTTTATACCATATATGTCTTTTGCATTTACAAGCTATATATGATTTTACCCCCTCTTATTTGGTTCAATTGCTGTCTAGTTTTAGGTTTAAATATTTTATTTTTGATTAATGAAGTTTCTTTCAGCATCCCCGATTGGCTACTGTAATTTGTAACTTTTAAGTTTCATGACCCACCTTGGTCATTTGTGAACTTCATGACATATACCAACTATGAGTACAGCTATTATATTTACAAGCTTCTCTTCCTCATTAATCAGAAGTTGTATCGAGAAGCATGCCAATCCAAGATAGATGGGTTCCTCCTCAGCTTCTTTATATTAAGCTAAATTTTGACAGGCTGCTGATGGCAAGAAAATCTTTTAGAGACTTCAAGTAAGATTTGTCTTTGCATTTTGGAAACTAGGTTCAAGAAACCAAATATTTTGTTGAATTGAATATTTATGCTCTGGGATCAGATTGACTATAGAATATTGATATTGTAGGTTATGGCTGAGAACAAATTCTAAAGTTCTAATGGATCTAAGCACTAAAAAATCTGTCTAGAAAAGCACTCGTTGGGAGTAAATGTTGTGGTTGGAATTTAGGCAACTCGACAATTTTTTCAATTACATAACATTTAATCATGTTAAGAGCTTCACTAATTAAGTTGTTGACCACCTGGCCAATGAAGGAATTAACCTAAAGCACGGAGAAATGGTGGCAGGCAACAATGAGATGATGAATAATGATCGCGTGCAGTTGAATTCAATTCAGAGGATAGGATGGTTAATGCCATTTTGGATATGTAAGTGAGCCTGATTAGGATGTTTCGCACATGTAAACATTTTCGTTCCCTGGATATTATGCATATCAGTTTTATGCCTTCATTAAATGTACATACTCTTGTGAAGCTTTTCCTATTCTACAATATTTTGTCTGGATTATAAGTTGTGGGCAAGCTGAGAAGTGGAATTATGTTGATAAGGGTATTTTTCTGGCCACAGGAATGAAAGACGAAATGGACAATTAGGAGGTGACTGAGAAAACGAAGAGAAACATTTCAAGAATACCATAAAATCTCTCAATAGGTGTTCCAAGAAAGATGCCCATTCCAGAGGACAAGATTTGGCTCATGGATCCCTGCACATGTGGAATGGGTTAGGAGGGTGGTAAACTTCTGCAAGGTTGAGAGAAACCCAGGGATTATAAATATAGAAATCTACGGATCACCCAGCAGCTGAGCATTTAATTCGGGCATACTGATACAAATGGCTTAGCATATGATCCCAGTGCCTCACAATTGCTCAAAATCAAAATCTGAACCATTTAGGAAAGCGGAGACTATTAATCTATTTCTGAAATTCAGTTTAGCAAAACCGTCTGCATTTTCCAACCATTTAAGACACAATCTAGTTTATAGCATAGTTGGCATGGTGAGGCAAGCTAAACCTAAAAGTTAAGTTGGCATAGCCTGCACATCAGATCATGCTGAACTGAAATTTTAGCCTGCCATCGCTACCAAGGCTTAAAAACTGGACATGTTGGCTGTACATGCAAGCTATGTTACCAGAAATGAGAAACAGTAATGACAACAACCACCTGACAAGAAATGAAATTGAATAGGTTGCCAATAAGAAATGGATATATATATATATATATATATATTCCAAAATAAAATAAAAATTAAATTATAAAAGAGAGTAAAATTAAATTAATATTATTTAAGCTATTTTTGGGCTATCCGAGGAAAAGCGGAAAACATGATCCGCTAGTAAAAGAATACAAACATGGAGCAAATTGAATGATTTTTTCAATTTATTTACATTTTTCCATACAGATCAAATGCAGGTTAGACAGGGGCATCCAGTTTCTAGACGAAATTGCATTGTTTACAAATGTGGGAGTCGCATGTAAAGCAAAAGCAACAACGATGCCTAAATCTTAAAAACTGAAATGGCATAACAGTACAAAATAGTTAATAATAGCTTGGTTGGAAGGTTAAACAGCAATGAAAAATGTATAAATCTCTTACAAATATTTATGTGGCAACCCTTCAAATCCTAAACACCTCTTGAAATGGCCTGCACCACTACCAAAACAGTGATTTCCCTGCAACTTCACCCACAACTGAGAAGAAACATGGCGGGAGACCCAAAAACGGCCATTCACATTGTGAACAGCATTTTCGCCATTTTAATGGGAAATGGGGCTCTGCCATAACGTTTCTGGCAACATAGCATGCAAGTCAAGTGAACCAGTATTTACATTGTAATGACCAGACACAGAGTATCATATATATTTAGCTTTCCATAACCAGCAGTGTTGAAGCATTCGATAATTGAATTTTAGCTTTAACATAACTAGTTGGAAAGTATTGACAATTTGATTGCTGTAATTTAGCTTAACATACCAAATTGAAGAATAAATACTGTTAAAATAAGCTTACCATATAGCATTCCACTTGAGGATTAGATTAACTAATTTCTAGAGATTTTAGTACATTATTAAGGACCTTTGAGATATAACAGGAAACTGATTTATATACACCTTGCTTCATTCTGTGTAAATTATTTTAATTTAACATATCAAACATTACTAAGTGCCCCTAACCACCCAGGAAACAAACTTAAATAACATTTCAGCTAAGAAGTTGCAGTCTGAGGGGTTTCTGCTCTGTTAAAATTCACGTAGGAATGCAGCACAGACATGTAATCAGCAGGGGAACAAGCCAAGTAGGATTTAAACTGGAGTCATCATTGTGGCAATTGCTCCTGCCTTGCCACTAAACCATGGCCCACTAGACTTGGAAAATAACAAACTATTGGTCTACTTCTAAAAAACGGTTTAACAAAATTATCTGCTCCTTCCATCACTTAAAATAAAATTTAGTTTGTTGTAGCCGGCAGGGCAAGACAAGCTAAACCTGAACAGCATAGAATTAAAAATTACCAAAAAACAGCAATTAATCACGATTAGTCACAAGTTGATAGAGAAATAATAAATCTTTGTGAAAATTGCAAGCAGAGAAACAACGATTAATCGGCAATTTTTGTCGTGTAATATCTGAGATTACTCAGCAAAAAACACCAACTAAATTGCCATGATTCGACCAGTGAAAGAATAAAAAGCCCATAATGAAAAAAATCAATTTCATTCCTTTTTCTATGTGAATACAGTCAGTGTGACAATGGATATAGGGTTTTCAGACTGTAACTTGGAAGTCAAGATTGACAGTGGTACAAGCCTAGAGTTTTCATTGTTTAAGCCACAAGGAATACATACGGTGATTAACTAGGGTTTTTAAGCCTCAAGAGAATACATAAAGCCTACAGCCTATAGTTATTTATTTTCATTATCTTTAAAGTTTGAAGTACTCCTCAATAAGACTATACCTTTCTAGTATGATATCTACTTCCACTTTACCTTCCACTTCCACGACACAGACACAGCAGACTTATTCTAGGCGCTAGAGATAAAAGTATATTTCATATTTCATATTAGTCACTATAGTCTGACTCTGAGAGCATTGTAGCTTGTACTTTATACTCTTTTTTGGTCCAAAATTAACACAAAATATACTTATGCATTCTCTACATCCATTTCTCATGTCATTTAACAATATTTTACATATTATTTAAGTTTATTTTATGAATTTAAATGTTTTATTTAATAGCAATAAAGTTGCTGAGTAATTGCCAAGAAACTCCAGAGTCCCAAATACAAGTCAAAATTTTGGGCTGCCAAGTAATCTCCAGGTACGAGTTTTTGAACTATGGGTAACAGGTTAGCATAGCCTGCTAGCCTGCAGATCAGGGCATGCTAAAACTTTGAAATTTAGCCTGTCATCACCAAAAACAGGCTTAAAATTTTAAGTTACTGGTTTGGCCTTATATGCAAGCCAAGGCACCCACAGTCTTTGAATTTAATTCCACCATAACCAATGATCATGAGCAGCTGTGCTACAGCTCAAAATAATATTGAAATTTAGCTTGCCATAACAAGTAGTGCTGCAAACAATCTGTATTGTAATCCAGCTTTAAGTTTTAATATGACTAGTTGGAGAGTATTGATTGCTACATTTCGATTAACATGCCGAATTGAAGAATAAAGTTTGCTAAGTTTATATTTCCATAACCAACACAGCAATCTAGTCGATAATCAGAGGCCTACCATCTCAGAATGGCAAAACTATAGGACAAATAAATAATAAGAGGATAGCCGTGCTTTGGCTAAATTCTCAACACCAGAATAACATAGTCACCTGGAGACATGAGGTTAAGGGTACAGGGACTCAGGGTGCAGCCGTAACACACTGTTCCAATAATGATGAGGTCCCCGGTTTAAACCCTGCAGGTAGCCCCCCACCTCCCGATTGGAAAAACATGAAGGGAGCACTTTTATACAGTGCCAGCCAGCAACGAAAGTGGGAAAAATGGAGAGACCATTTGTATACAGTACAAGCCAGGGAAGCACTCGGATACAGTGTAAGCCCGCGACGGAAATAAGGAGAGCACTTGGACACAGTGTGAGCCAGCACTGGAAATAGGGGAAGCAATTGGATACAGTGCAAACCAGTTTCCGGAAATAGGAGGAACACATGGACGGAGTGTGAGGCAGCAACAGAAGTGGAAATATTGTAACTGTAATGTACAACAGTGGGTTCTGTCTGCCTCCCTAGGTAGGAAAACGTTCCTCACCAATATTCGAAAAAAAAATAGCATAATCAATTGAAGAGAAAATATTAACTAACTTGCCATCACCAGACATATCAGAAACTCTACAAACTCAGAAGAGCAAGGGCAAAACGAGAGGCCAAATAATTATCTAACTACTGGACATAATAATAATAATACATATAACTTACCTTAGCATACTCAATTTGAGAGAAAATATTTTCCATAAACAAACACAAACATTCCACTAAATAACCAGAGCCTTGCTTTCTCAGAAGCACAAAAATACAGGACAAACTAACAATAATAATGAACAATTTTCTTCACAATGGCGAAACAACGCAATTTTTTCTTCGACTTACCCGTGATCGGTATTAATGACGTCGCAGATTTCAAGGTTCATTGTCCAATCAGGGCCAACGAGTAGGTCACTCGTGGCCTTGTCTACAAGGCCTGCCGCCGATCCCATCCCTCCTGCTCTTTCCTTCTAGAACCTTCTAGTAACAACAAAAAAAACCAGAAAAATACGAACCGAAATTCAGTTGCACAGGCCACCGAATTTTACCTATCCGGAGACGAATACGCATTGTGTATATGTTTAAGCAAAAGTCTTTGAGCGGCGCAGACTAGTGGAAATAAATTTATCTGGCCGTTGAATTAACAACTGCTGCTTTGGTGGAATTGAAAGGGAGTTTAAAAGGGGGGGGAGAGAAGCTTTTTTTTTTACCAAACCCTGGGGAACAAAACTTGCAGGGAGCGCCTCCAATTATAGTGGTTATCGAGCATCGTATCGGATTATCCTTCTCCCAGCAGAGACTTGTTCTTCTTCTTCTTTTTATTCTTTCTGGTTACTAAATTTCGCCGAATTTTGACGGACCAGCCCCTCGTGGCGGACCGCTAGAGGGGTCGACCGAATGGGGTCCGGACATGTGTCGGTCAGACTCTAGGAACGTCCGCTGCTGGACGGTTGTGCCGCCATGGAAGCCAGTTCACACGTGTTTTGTGTATGAAGGTGCCACGTCATTTTTTTCTTTTTTCTTTTTTTTTTTCTTTTAATGGTGTGGTTTGCCATTTTTGCATGCAATTGTTTTTTTCATTTTTATTTTTGGGAAAAAAAAAATGGTTAAAAGTGGTTAGAAAATTGATTTATTAATTATATATGGGAGTGGAATTAAAGAGAAAAAAAAAATTATAAAGAGTTACAGCATGGTCCCACGTTGCGAGATAGCTAATTGTTTTAAAGGGGTGTCATTGAGAAATTATAGGACAGTTTTTCCTTATGCTAAAAAAAATTAAAAGAAAATTAAAAAAATAAATTGATTAGATACTAATATACAGTTGGCAACTAAAAAAATAGGAGCAGCGATGCCAATCTTCAGCACCTGCGTCCCACCTTTCCAAAACTTCTTCCTAAAATGAAGTTGCTCCTTATTTTAAAGTGCAGAGAATTAATAAACAATTTTTTAATTTACATAATGCATGAGACACCTAAAATTACAGAAGTCCCCAGCATAGGACCCCTCTCTTAACGATCTGATTTACAATATTTATATGTAGTAGTTCTTTTTTTTTCTATTCTTTTAAATAAAAAGTTCTAAATTAATCAGGAAATTGATTTACTAATTATATGTGGAAGTGAAATTAAAGAGAAAAAAATATATAAAAAGTTAAGGCATGGTTTGTAATACTTGCACGCTGTTTTTTTTTTTTTTTTCTATTTTTAAAAATAAAAAATTGATAAAATTGGTTAGAAAATTGATTTATTAACTATGTATGGATGAATTAGAGAGAGAAAAAATTTAATGGTATAGTTTACAATACTTATATGTGATTATTCTTTTCTTTTTTCTATTCTTGAAAAAAATGTTAAAATTGGTTAGAAAATTGATTTATTAATTATATGTGTGGTGGAATTAAAGAGAAAGAAAATTATAAATAGTTAATGACATTGTTTGCAATACTTACATATGATGTTAAAACTCGTTAGAGAATTGATTTACTAATTATATATATAAGTCTACTAAAAAAGGATATCTACATGTCGAAGCTTATTGTAGTTGAACATTGCACGACAATGGGTTGTATGGAGACCACACTTCTAAAATTACTGATAATAATATTAGAGAAGATACATAATTCTATTATTAACATTTTTTTTTTTAAATAATTTAAAAAAATGTTCAAAAAGATTAAAATGTTAATAATAGAATTAAGTATCTTTTCTATTGTTATTATTTTTATTTTATTTTGAAATAGGAAAAGTTTGTTTTGATTATAGTGTAATGGTTAATTTGATATTTTTATTTTTATTTTGGTTATAATATAATGGTAAAATAGAATATTTGTATATGAATAATTTAAATTTAAATCTCATAAATATTTTTTTATCAATTAATATTATATATCTTAAATAAATTTTGAAAATACTTATATTTAAAATACGCATCTCGAAAATGATATCTCTCAACATTTTTTATATAAACTTATCTAAAATATATATATTAATTATAAATATATTATATCTATTAATATAATAATATTTTAATAAATAATTATAATATATACTTAATTTATTTTATATTTTATTCTATTTTTAAAAACAGTGAATAATATAAAATCAACAATATTACATTTTTATTTAATGTAGAACTTTTCTTCTAAAAAATTGACATTTTTTATTTAACTTGAAGAGCTTCTTTAAATATTAATAGCTAAACATTTAAACGTATTTCATTATTTTCTCTTCTTAAAAAAAAAATCTTACAAGATTGATATAAATTGAAAATACTTTCTATTAAAAATAGATCAATTTTATTAAGTTACTAAAATATTTTTTTATTAAAATTATCGTTGTTGTAAAGAGAATCTTGATATTACTAGCAATGTATTGGTTTAACTTAAAAGGATATAGATAAAGAAGTGAAATGGAATAAAATGTGTCATCTTATAAGAATGAATCTTACTAATTAACATTCTAAACACCGATAGGTACTTGTTCATAACTTTAGTATGATAATATATGTTGATAAAACAATTCTTGAGTTTAAAAAATAAAATCTAAATAAGTAATTTTAATTTTTTATATTGATTAATACATAAATAGATTCAAATTAAATCATCACATTTATTTATAAATATATTTAAAATAATAAATTTAATTATATTATATTAATATTTTGATGTGATAAATGGTAAGAGAAGGTTTAAGAAAAATATTTGAGTTTGTGTAAATTTGAAGATTATAGTTATAATTAGATTATATAAAGAAAGATTAAACAATGAGGTAAATAAAATTTAAAAAAATATGAATAAATAAAGATTACTTTTCAAAATTATTTGGGTGCTTTCGAAAGAATAGTTATTTTTAGAAATGTGGAGACGGATTTGGTAAATGATAAATATATAGAAATTAATTTGACGATTTTGATTATCAACTTTAAGATTTTGAAAACCTTGCTTACTTTTCTGAAATTATACGTAGATCTCTAGAACGTTGATCTCCTTCTTTGAAACCTTAATAGGACAATTACATTTAGAAAATCTTAAAAGATGAAGGATGTAATTTATGGCTTATATTCTTCTTAGTTTGATTATTATTGAACCCTTATAATACTTATACAATTTCAAAAACAACACATAAATTTTAATGTATATTCAACCAAGCAATCCAGAAATATAGAGTCTTTTATATGACCTTTCGTTTTAAAATGCATGCATCATAGTGTAAAAAATAATTCAAATCTACTTGTATTCTGCGCTAAATGTTTGAATTCACTATTTTGGCACTTCCACAATTAATTTCTTGATGGATGGATCTTGTGTTTATAGACTTTTCAAATTTAAATTAAGACTTTAATGGCATGCACGCTGACACAAAATGAATAAGAAAGGTGAACAAACTAGGAACACGTGACACATAAGGCCCAAAACAAAGGGTCAAAAGAGATCGGCCCTAAAATCATACATTTTACATTTATGGAAAAAACTCATAATTCCAAAGAATCAATATTAGATGAGAAAAATGGAGGAAAGGTGGAGAATAACCACAAACATAAGGAAAACATATTAAAATGAATATAATTTAAATTGAATATCAACAAACACATAAATATTTTAGAATAATACAATTTTATGACTAATAATTACCCTCCTACTAAAACTAGAAGTTTACACATGTTAGCACTTCGGTGGCCTTAGTATAAATTAACTTTAATAATAAAATTGTAAAAACAATCTATAATATGGATTGGAAAATACTACTTGTTACAATGGTAAACTGAAGAATTGAGAAAAGAAAGAAGGCCCTGACTCCATAGCATGCTAACTTTGCCATACTTTATGATTGAGGAATTTCGAAAGGTACCTTATCTCGAAAGACACATGAAATATGATGAAACAAATTTAAAATCAAGTTTTCATTAGTCACTTCAAAGTTAAGTATAACACATTTTGCCTTTTTTTATACGTACAAGTTGGGTTCTTACCTATTAAAAATGAGGATGAAGATTTTTTTATATATTTTTTTGGTAACCTAATAGAATCAAACTTAGTCGGCCAATACTTATAGTTGGTTGTTTTAATATAGGGTGGGACCCTCTGTAAACCTCAGTGCAATGTGACGTGGATCTTTACTCCAGGGTAAGTGCATGGAATTGGGGGGTCAAAAGGAGATTTTAAGTGGACATATTTTCTTGAAAAATAAGAAACCTCAATTTGTACAGATTATTTGAGACACCTAAACTCAAAATTTGAAGATGTCATAGGAACATAAATTGTAGCATTTCAAGTCTAATTTTTAAACTACTAAAAAAATTTGAAATGGTCAAGTATAAGTAGATCAAACATCAAAAATTTGAAGAAGTAGTATTATTTTTTAGAAAAATAAAAGTAGATAGCTTTCTGAGCGACCCATCATTTTTTTAGCATCGTTTAGTTTTTTTTTTAACCCTTTGATGGAAAGTTATATAAGATCATCTAATATGCAACCTATATATCTTTTTAATTAATTATTGAATATTTAATTCTTTATTAATTTCACAAGTCAATAGACCCTAAAATATGATCAATAATGTATAGCCAACCGTGCAGCACCCTAACTACCTCAAAAATTATAGGAAATTAGATTTTTTTATTTGAATGTGTATAGAATTAGGTCTAGTTTACAACCATATATATTTTTTACTTTGAATCAACGAATGAAAAGATACATAAACAAAGATGAACATGTATAATTGTGGTATATAGTGCTAAAAAAAGACATACTGAGAAATAAATATAGATAACAACCTTAAAGTAATAAAAATATAAAATATATATATCTTTAGAAAGAAGAGAGTGTATCAATGTTGTAGTAATATTTTTAAGAAAAAAATCAATCAAATTCATAGTGTTTAGCATGGTTGAAGTTGTATTTTGTTGTTTTTAGCCAAAAATATGCATTTAGTTGTGTTTGCAAGTCCATGCCTAGTGCTCGAGAATCAAAGCCATTCTCGAGCCTTCAGGCATGTGTTTAAAATGTTAAATATAAGAACTGCATATGTAGAATAATGTGCATTTCACATGCATGACAAATGAAGTAATGTGAACCTACTTTTCTTAGTCTAAATGTTATTTTATTGAGTCTAAAATGATTAGTTTAGAGTTTTAAGAGTTTACGATTCAAGGTTTAGGGTTTAGGGATTAAGGCACAGGATTTATGTTTTAGGGTATATAAGGTCCAAATGCAAAGGAAATTGGGGATAAATTGATCTCCTTAAACCTATTTATGACTACTAAATATGGTTTTGGGATCAATTGGCCCCAACGTCATCACAAATTGAGCCAATTAGTCAATTAAGCCAATAAGTGATGTGATTTGGGCCAAATTGAGCCCTGTGAACCTAATTCTTACTCTAAAAGATGTTAATTAAGGATAAATCGATTGGTTTAAGGTTTATACTTTAGGATTTAGGGTTTAAGGTATAAGGTATAAGGTTTTGAGTCTAATTGCAAAGGAAATTTAAGACAATTTGAGTTGTTTGAACTTATTTATGACTACAGAATGTGATTTTGAGCACAATTACCTCTAATGCCATCACAAATTGAGCTAATCAATCAATTGGGCCCATAAGTAATGTGATTTGCACTGAATTGAGCCCTAGATGAACATAATTATTATTCTAGAAGATGTTAAATGGGGTTAAATTGATTGATTTACAGTTTAGGGTTTACGATTTAGGGTTTAAGGTTTAGCATTTAGGGCTTAGGGTATATAGCCCTAGTTTAGGTTTTAGGATATAAGGTCTAATCTTGAATGCAATTAGGGCCAAATTGATCTCCTTTAACCTATTTGTGACTATAAAATGTGATTTTGGGCTCAATTGGTCCCACATCATCATAGATTGAGCCAATTAATCAATTGGGGCAATGAGTGATGTGATTTGGGCTAAATTGAGCCATGTGAACTTAATTCTTACTCTAAAGGATGTTAATTAAGGCTAAGTCAATTGGTTTAGGGTTTAGGTTTAAAATTTAGGGCTTAGGGTTTAGGGTATGATTATGAAAGCAATTGAGGACAATTTGAGCTACTTGAACCTATTTGTGACCATAGAATGTGTTTTTGGGTTAAATAGCCTCCATATCACACACATTGAGAGAATTAGTTGACTAGGGCAATTAGTGATGCAATTTGGACCAAATTGAGCCATGTTAACCTGAATTTTAGACTAAATTCAATGGTAATTGGGGATTAAATGATTGGTTTAGAGTTTTAAGAGTTTACAATTTAGGGTTTAGGTTTTCTATATGGCTCAGGGTTTATGGATTATTGTTTAAGGTTTAGGGTATAGGGTATAGGGTTTAGGGCTTAGGGTTTAAGGCTTGGGTTATAATTATGGGTTTAAGGCTTAGGGCGTAGGGCTTAGGGTTTACGGTTTAGGGTTTAGGGTCCAAATGCAAAGCTAAATAAGGGTAATTTGAGTTGTTAGAACCTATTTGTGAGCACAAAATGTGTTTATAGGTTCGATTAGCCCCCATGTCATCATAGATCAAGTGCATTGGTCAATTGGGGTAGTGAGTGTTGTGATTTCGGCCAAATCTATTCTTATAAATTTAATCTTTAGTTTAAATTATGGTAATTAAGGCTCAAATGATTGGTTTAGGGTTTTATGAGTTTATGATTTAGGGTTTAGTGTTTATACGGCTTAGGGTTTAGGGTTTGAGGTTTAGTATACATAAGGTTTAGGGTTTAAGGTTTAATATACATAGGGTTTTAGGGTTTAGGATATATGGATTAAGGCTTAGGGCTTATGGTTTAAGGTTTACAATTTGGGGTATAGGGTTTATGGTTTAGGGATTAGGGTTTAAGGTTTAGGGTGTAAGGTGTTACAAGGTTTAAGGTCCAACTGTGAAGAAAATTAATAATAATTTGAGTTGCCTAAATCTATTTATGAGCACATAATGTGTTTTTGGGTTTGATTAACCCTTGATTCCATCACAAATTAAGTTAATTAATTAATTAGGGTAGTTAGCGGTGTGATTTGGGCCAAATGTATCCCTATGAACCTAATTCTTAGTCAAAATGATGGTAATTGGGGCTCAAATGATTAGTTTAGGGTTTTACTTGAGTTTATGATTTATGTTTTAGGGTTTATAGGGCTTCACTTTTAGGGATTAGAGATTAAGGAACTTATTATATATAAGGTATAAGGATTAGGGTTTATAATTTAGGGTATAGGGTTTAGGGTTTAGGGTTTAAGGCTTAAGATTTAAGGTTTACTGTATAAGGTGTATGGTCTAGGGTCCAAACATGAAGGAAATTAAGGATAATTTGAGTTGTTTGAACCTATTTGTGATCACAAATTATGTTTTTGGTTTCCATTAGCCCCCATGTCATCACAGATCAAGTAGATTAGTCAATTGGGGCAGTTAATGGTGTGATTTGGGACAAATTTATCCTTATGAACTTAATTAGTTATTTAAATGATGGTAACTAAGGCTCAACTAATTGGTTTAGGGTTTTAAGAGTTAACAATTAATGGTTTAGGGTTTTTAGGGATTCAGGTTTAGGGATTAGGGTTTAAAGTTTAGGGTTTAGGGCTTAGGGTTTATAATTTAGGGTATAGGATTTAAGGTTTATGGTATAGGGTGTAGGGTTTAGGGTCCAACCATGAAGGTAACTTAGGATAATTTGAGTTGCTTGAACCTATTTGTGAGAAAATTTTGTGTTTTTGGGTTCCATTAGCCCCCATGTCATCACAAATCAAGTGAATTAGTCAATTGGGGAAATCAGTGTTGCGATTTAGGCCAAATTTATCTCTATGAACTTAATTCTTAGTATAAATGATGGTAATTAGGGATCAAATGATTGGTTTAAGGTTTTAAGAGTTTATGATTTATGGTTTGGGGTTTCTAGGGCTTTGGGTTTAGGGATCAGGGTTTAAGGTTTAGATTATAGGGTATAAGGTATAAGATTTAGGGTTTAAGGCTTTAAACTTTGGTCTTTGGGTTTAGGGCTTAGGATTTACAATTTAGGGTTTAGGTTTTATGGTTTAGGGCTTAGGGTTTAAGGTTTAAGGTGCAGGGTATATGGTGTAGTGTTAAGGGTTTAGGTTTAGGGGTGTTTGTGCATACACCTAATAATGTGTGTGTTGTTTTAATTCTACTAAAAAAATAAAAAAACATGTATGGTCAACATCATTTTTTACATCGAGGGTTTTATCCCCTACGTACTTTGCTCTATTTCATTTTGTATGTGTTTTAGGTAATATTTTTATTGATTTGATCACTGACCCCACCCTTAAAAGTATAAAACTTTGTGTATTCATGGTTGACTAAAGAGTGCAGGTCTATTTTTTAATGATTTGATCGCTATCCCCACTTGGTATTACGCATCAAGTAGGTCTATTTTTTAATAGTCGGCTTATTATCCCCACCCTCAAAATTTGACAACTTTGTGCAATCATGGGTGAGAATTTTCCTAATAGCAAGAAGAATAAGTTAAAATGCTAAACATTGGAGGAATTAGAAGTGCAGAGAGAAAAGCAAAGGAAATGAATGCAAAGGCTTCGTGCAAGTAAGCATAATATCCCTAATGAATTAATTGTCATGATTAATGATGAAATGAACAATGATAGTATACCAAAATTTAAAAGTACAATTGTCATAACTAATAGTATACCAAATTATAATGCAAGTCCACATTCAAATTTTAAGATTTTTAATTTTGGTGATGATGATAGTATGCATGATGATGTAAATTGAATGGAAACATCATTTGGTGAAAGTAACGATCAAGAAAACAATATGGGAACACCGTCATATGAATAAATTATTAAGCATGAAATATACTGGGGGGTGAATCAGTATATTATATATCTTTTTACTTAATCTAATTTATTTTTTTTAACCACTTAATCATACATTCAAGATATGTAATAAAACTAAAATAATAATTTGCACCACACAAGAAAGAGAGAGAGACACCAAATTTTTATGTGGAAACCCAAAGTGGGAAATACCACAGAGAATAATCTCAAGTATATGAATGAGCACCAACTCAAAATACAAAGTTCGCAAGCACCAACTTGCAAGAGCACCAACCCCTTTGTCGAGCACCAACACAACAACTATTTTTGAGCACCAACCCACAGGAGAACTAACCCCTTACAAATATTTGTGAGCACCAACCCATAGGAGCACCAACCTCTCTTGTGTATAAAACACAACTATCTCTCAATGTTGCTTACTCAACAAATGATATAACTCTACAATATCTCCTGCTCTTTTCTCTTTGAAAACAAATACAAACCATGCACTCTCTTGCATATCACAAATGGCTTCTCAACCCTTTATTTATAACTTTTCAAATGACCTTTAGCATTCACCTTTTGTGACCCTTCAATCCTCATGAAAAATGGTGCCAAACTTGCATGACCTTTCGTATCCTTGCATTTGAAAAGTCATATGGTGACCCTTCATAAGCAAAAGCAACATTTTCTTTTTTGTCTTTATATTAGTGACTTTTCATATTCTTCAAAGTGTCCCTTCATGGAAAAATGTGTCATACCTCTTTTGTCTTCACATGGTGACTCTTGGAATTCCTCAAGATAACTATTCATGAGAAAATACGTCTCATTCCTCTTTCATTTTTTACCCCATGACTCTTTGAGTTCTCCATGGGCCCTCTTTTGACTTATATGCAACCAAAAATATATTCATTAATATTAAATAAATATTAACACAAATTAGCCAAGATATGAATATTAAAAACACCATTAAATGCAATGGGGCCTTTATCACCAATAATGCTAGACCTTTGACATCAATGACAATATTTCCAATAATCTCCCCCTTTGTCATTGATGGCAACCTCAAACTGAAACTGTCACATCTTGAAACCTGCACATGCTGCCATCTGAAAAACATACAGTGACTCCCCCTTATTGTAACAACCAATACCTATTCCTTGTACCTATTTTTACACCTATACTTATACCTATTATTCTCCCCCTTCGACATCAATGGCAAAGGGCCTATTTCGAGCTTACACTTAGCTCCCCCTCAACTAATGTTGAACCTCAATGGCAAGAAGTAAAAGAAATTACTCTCAACTTCTCTCATAGATACTCAAATGTGTCTTTTGGTAGTGCCTCTATGAAAATATCTATAATTTGCTTTGCAGTATTGATATACTCCATCTTAGCTTGTTGATCTTCAACCTGCTCTCTCAAAAAGTGATATCTAATGTGAATATATTTTGTTCTTGAATGCATCACTGGATTCTTCAAAATATTTATAGCACTTGTGTTATCACAAAAAATAAAAATAGGTTCATCATACTTTACCTTGATATCTTCTAAAGTTTGCTTCATCCAAAGCACTTGAGTACAACACAATACTACTGTAATATATTGTGCTTCAGCTGTAGAAAGTGATACCAAATTTTGCTTCTTACTTAGCCATGATACTAAGCTATTACTAATGAAGAAAGCTCTTCCATTTGTACTCTTTTTATCATCCAAGCACTCTGCCCAATCTGAAACTATATAAGAAACCAAAGTAAAATCTCTACCTATGGGATACCATAATCCATAATCTAATGTCTCCTTGATATATCTAAATATTCTCTTCACCAACTGAATATGACTATCTTTTAGAGATGACTGATATCTTGCAACCATACCTACTGCATGCATAATGTCTGGCCTTGATATTTTCAAATATAAAAGACTACCAATCATAGATCTATACAAAGATTAATCCATAACAGGTGAATCTTCATCCTTGCTCACCCTATTTTTTGTACACATTGGTGTGCTACCTAGTACACAATCCTCAAAACCAAATTTTTTCAACATTTCCTTGGCATATTTACTTTGAAATATGAAAATTCCTTTATTTGATTGAAATATTTGCAATCCTAAGAAAAATGACAATTCTCCAAGCATAGACATATCAAATTCTTTTTGTATATTATTAAAAAATTCTTTTATCATCTTTTCAATATTTCCTCTAAAAATAATAGCATCAACATATACCACAATAATAAATTGATGCTCACCTTCTATTTTGATGTAGAGATTACTATCAATAAATCATCTCTTTAAACCTTGATTCTACAGGTACTTATCAAGTCTTGCATACCATGCTCTGGGAGCTTGTTTCAATTCATACAATGTTTTTTTCAATATGCATATATGGCTACTAATATTTGAGAGAATAAATCCCTCAAGCAGCTCAATGTAGACTTTTTCTTCTAGATTTCCATTTAAGAAGGTAGATTTGACATCCATCTGAAACACTTTGAAATTTTTAAATATTGCATATGCGAAAAACATTCTAATAACCTCTAACCTTACCATCGATGCAATTTTTTTTTCAAAATCTATTCCCTCAATCTAAGCATATCCTTTACATACTAATCTTGCTTTATTTCTGGTCAATTCTCTATTTTCATTCCACTTATTTCTATAAACCCATTTTGTTCCTATCACATTGTGATCTTTTGGTCTAGGCACTAATTCCCAAGTATCATTTTTTTCTATCTAATTTAATTCATCCATAGCCTTAACCCAATGCTTATTATGTCTAGCTTCTGAAAAAGTTTTAGGCTGAATTTTGGATAATAAAGAGAAATTAACTTGCTCAAATTCACTTACCATCATTCTTCTGGTGCGAATTTCTTTATTTATGTCTCTGATGATGTCACTTTCATTATGATTTCTCTAAACATTTTTAGATGAAGTTTTGGTGCCTCTTTTCTCCTTCTTCTCATCTTCATCTGATTCTTCAAAACCTTCTTCTTCAATGATTTCAAGAATGTCTATTGGATCACTGATTTTTTATGTTCCATCTTCTTCTATCCTGACACTTGCACTTTCAACAATTTTCTTGGTTCTTTTGTTATAACATTTATAAGCTTTACTTTTACAAGAATAACCAATAAATATACCTTCATCTGCTCTGGATTCAAACTTACCAAGTTTTTTATCGATTCTCTTTATGAAGTATCTGTTGTTGAAAACTCTAAAATAATCAGTTGTTGCTAGTTTGTCTTTCCATAGCTCATAAAGAGTCTTGTCACTATTGACTCTTAATAATGCTCTATTCTAAATATGCACTGTTAGAGCAAATAGCTCTCTCTAATATTTATCTACTATCTTAGATTCATTTAGCATTGTCCTCACCATCACCTGAATTGTTCTATTTTTTCGTTCAACTACTCTATTTTACTGTAGAGTTTTAGCTGCTGAATAATGTCTCTTTATTCCATGGTCTTCACAAAACTCAATAAATTAATCTGACATGAATTCTCCTTCTCGATCTGATCTTAGACACTTAATCTTCAAACTAGTTTCATTTTCAATGAATGCTTTGAAATGTCTAAAAGCTTTTAATTTTTTCTTTAAAAATGTTACCCAAGTCGTATGTGAAAAAATATCAATAAGCAACATGAAATATTTTTCACTTATAGTAATTTGAGTTCTCATAGGTCCACACAGATCAGTGTGAATAAGCTCTAGCACCTGAGTAGTTGAGTACTCTTTTATTTTAAACTACCTTTTAGCCTACTTCCCTTGCTGACAAGGTTCACAAAGCATGTCGGATGGCTTTGTAATATTGGAAAGATTTTTTACTACTTGCTTCTTGTTGATATTGATAAGATTGTCAAAATTTATGTACCCCATTCTCTTGTGTCATATCCAATTTTCTTTAATTTAACTCAAACATCTTTGACCTTTGATGTCTGATAGCATATATAAATTATTGCCTATTCTCTGAGCATCTGCAACCAACACATCTGAATCTTTTCTTATAATTTCACAACCTTTTGCATAAAATTTTAGTGTGTGCCCCTGATCACATATTTAACTTACACTCAAAAGATCATGCTTAAGACCTTCTACATACAAAACATTTTTAGTTTTAGTTCTACCATTATCCAAACTTAGTGTATCTTTTCTAGTAATTCTGGCAGTAGTATTGTCTCTGAATTTCACTATGCCACTATTGATCTTCTTCAAGGTTATGAACTTGCTCTTATCTCTTGTCATGTGCCTCAAACATCCACTGTCAATGAACCATGGCTTTTCTTCATTTCTTGCATGCAAAATTGTCTGTATCAACATAGATTTTTTAAGTTATTTCTTTTTCCATGAACCTGTCTGAACTTTATTCTTGATAAATGGAGCCTTGAAACTCTAGTCCTTCTTGACTGACTCGAACACACTTCTACAATACTGAGCTATGTATCTAAATTTGTCACACTTGTAACATATTATGGCCTTTTCATTAAATCTTGATAGAGGAGCAAAAGAGTTGTGGTTTCTGCTTGACTATGTATGAATTTTCTTCTCCTTATTTCTAAAATTGTTAGCCCTTTTTCAACATTCTATTTTCTTATGACCATATCCATTACAATAAAAATAGTAACCATAAAAATATGACATGTTTGTGCATCTTTGACCTGATTGCCTTTTATAGCTCTATTCCCTTTAGCCTTTTTTATTTGAGATGTCCTCTGTATTCTCAACTTCTTTCCTTTTTATTTGTTCTTTTGTAAGAGCTTCAACATAACTTTTTTTTTTCTTTTGATTTTCTAATATCTTATTCAACATATTAGTGTTATTCTCAAATTTTGAATCATTAGTTATTCTATCATTGATTACTTTATTTGTTTTCTCAAGATCTACTTTTAAAGAATTAATTTTAATAACATACCTTTCACATTCTTTACTTACTATTTTCAATTATACTGTTAGATCTTCATTCTTCTTGGCTTCTTCAAAGTGTGCTTGTAGATCTTTAATTATTTCCTTTGAGTCCTTTTCATTTTTCTCGATCTAGGGCTTTAATCTTTGATTTTTCTTTTCAAGAGCTTTTAACTCTTTTAAGACACAGATGAGTTCTCCTTCTAGATTTACTTTGGCTTCATCTTGTTCTTCTTCTTGATCATCTATATTTTTGTTTGTAGAGGCATCTTCATGTGTGGCCATGAATAAAATCTCTTCTTCTTCTGAATCACTGACTCCCCTATCTTCAGCTGAGCTAAGATCTTTATAATACAAACTCCTTCTTAAATCCCCTCTTGAATTTACCTTTGAAATTTTTCTTGTATGCAATCTTTCCTTCTTCATTGTCATTATTACCCTTATTTGGGTATTTAGCTGCAAAATGTTCAATCTTTCCACAATTAAAATATTTAAAAGGTAATTTTTTTTTATATTTACCTGTGCCCTTTTTCAGCTTATGAATAAAAATAGCTTCGTTTTCATCTTCATCATCGCTAGAACTATCACTTGATTCTTAAATGTTAGCCTTCTCTTTCTTTGATGTCTTGAAAGTATCTTCTCTTTTTGAAGGTTTATCTTGTTCAGTCCGCATCTCATATGCCATAAGAATACCATGAAGCTCATCCATCTTTAGCTTGGCTAGATTCTTCATTTCTTTAATTGTCATAACTTTTGCATCATATCTCAATGGTAGATATCTCAAAAAAAATTGAACCACAGTTAATTCTTCTAAATTTTTTTTAAGACCTTGAATCTGATTAACTATTTGATCAACCTGCAAAAGATAACTTATTGTATTTTCTTCTTCTTCCATCTTCAAACTTTCAAATTGTCTTCTAAAAGTCTGAAGCTTAGCTTGTTGAACCTTTCCATCACCTTTGTAAATATTTTCAAGTTTTACCCAAGTTTCATGAGCAAATTTACATTGCATAAGTTTAACAAATTTTCATTCACATAAATCACATAAAATAATATTTAAAACTTTAACATTATTTTCACTTGCCTTCTTTTCTGTCGGAGTAGTTACAAGTGTTTGTGGCTCTTTATATTTCTCCACCACTGCTTGTTATAAGTCAAATCCAAGGGCCATCAAATAAGTCTTCATCCTTATGCTCCAAAATACATAATTCATCCCATCAAACAAATGTGCCTTATTTGTAGAAAATCCTTCATGTGATGCAGTCATCGTACTTTCTCGATCTACCTTCAAGCTGTAAAACTTTTTCAAAAAGAACCTGCTCTCATACCAATTGTTAAGCATGAAATATACTGACAGGGAGGGGGTGAATCAGTATATTATTTATCTTTTTACTTAATATGATTTCTTATCTTTAACCACTTAATCATACATTCAAGATATGTAATAAAACTAAAATAATAATTTGCGCCACATAAGAGAGAGAGGGACACCAAATTTTATGTGGAAACCCAAAGTAGAAAAAACCATGAAGAACAATCTCAAGTATATGAATGAGTACCAATTCAAAATACAAAGTTCGCAAACACCAACTTGTAAGAGTATCAACCCCTTTATTGAGCACCAACACAGCAGCTATTTGTGAGCACCAACCCACAAGAGCACCAAACCCGTACAAAGATTTGTGAGCACCAACCCATAGGAGCACCAACCCCTCTCGTGTATAAAACACAACTAACTCTCAATGTTGCTTACTCAACAAATGATAAAACTCTATAATATCTCCTACTTTTTTCTCTTCGAAAACAAATACAAACCATGCACTCTCTTGCATATCACAAATGGATTCTCAACCCTTTATTTATAGCTTTGTAAATGACCTTTGGCATTCACCCATTGTGATCCTTCAATCCTCATGGAAAATGGTGCCAAACTTGCATGACCTTTCATATCCTTGCATATGAAAAGTCATATAGTGATCCTTCATAAGCAAAATCATCATTTCCTTTTTTGTCTTTAGTTTGGTGACTTTTCATATTCCTCAAAGTGTCCCTTCATGGAAAAATGGGTCACACCTCTTTTGTCTTCACATGGTGACTCTTGGAATTCCTCAAGATAACTCTTCATGAGAAAATACGTCCCATTCCTCTTTCATCTTTTACCCCGTGATTCTTTAACTGTTCCATGGGCCCTCATTTGACTTATATGCAACCAAAAATATATTCATTAATATTAAATAAATATTAACACATATTATCCAAGACATGAATATTAAAAACACCATTGAATGCAATGGGGCATTTATCACCAATAATACTAGATCTTTGACATCAAGAACAATATTTTCAATAGAAACTAGTAATGAATAAAAGAATATAGAAACACCAACCCAATCAAATTTACCACTAAGAACACTTCCTAGGATTTTGAAAAGAAGACCCATGTTTAATTGAAATCTATGAAAATATTTTGAAACCAATGCCTAAAAAATGTCTGAGCACCATATGAGAAGAAAAGTTGAATTTATTTGGGACTTGCACTTTGAAAAATTAACTGAAACTCAAAGATGCCAATTATTTGTTACATTGATGAAAGTGCATAAGATGAGACTTCAAATGCACACCCTAGGACTAATAACATCTAATATTGATGGTCTAAACAAGGCAATTGTTAAAAATATTCATAATGCATACCATCAAGTAGGTGTGAAAAAACACACGAAAGATGGTAATATTTCTCAATGTGTTATTATAACTTCTTTGGTAAGTTTTCAAATAAACAATAAATTATTGATTAGACAAACAAGCCGAGCATTACACATAAACAAAAAAACACTAATAAAAGTAATTAGGAGATGTAGAAAACTTGATGTTGTCGATAACAATTATTTATGGCCATTATTTAGTAGACTCTCATAGAAAAACAAGGCTATAGTCGATGCACTAAAATATTTACTTGTAGCATTTTGGAAAGATAACATATGGGTATCACCTAATATTAGAAATGTAGTGAAAAGAAGAGTCAATTCTCGTAACCATAAACCACATCTTAAACTTTTTTTAGATATGACTCAAACACAATTGTACTCTAAATTTGTTAAAAAATACCCACACATTTCTATTTGTCAAATATATTTTGAAATTTCCAAACCCTTCTATGTGAAAATAAATCACACACGCACGCATCTTGCATCTAGGGAAATGCCATCTTAGGGCCATAACAGGTGCTCCATCTCTTAACCGAGTGTACTCAAAATCCAAGAATGTGGTCCTAGAGGTTAATCACCACCCTCGACGTGGTGGTGATGCCATTTTTTAGCCACGAGGCCTCAGAGATATAGATATCCAACTGCAACTTGCATCTTGACAACATTTTCATGGTGAAACTAAGGCACATTCTATATAAATTGCCCTCCTTTCTTGATTGATGAGTTATAAATCCATACTTGAATATAACTACCTTTGGTATTTTGGAATCTTGTGCATGCTTGGGAAACCTCAAATATGATGTTGCAAAGTTGTGTTAAGTCTTTTTAGAGTTCTTGATAACATGTTCAACTATCATAAGGTCTCTTGAGAGACATTTGATGAAATTGGCTTCTAAGACTTCCCTCTAGGCTTCTTTAGAGTCAAACATAGGCTCACCAAGCCATTATCACTCATCATTACCTATATAACCTTGGTATAGATTAAAATTGCATTGAAACAAGCTTGAAAGAGTTGATAAGGACTGTGTTCACCCTTGAGTGTTCTCAACACTATGAGACTAGCAAATTGTCTATGCCTTAGTCTTTTCAAAACTTCCTGTTGTAATTGAATTGGACTTGTTTATGACTTGGAGAGTCATATAAGGATGCCATTAGATGTTTAACATGATGTTATAAAGATACTTGTTTCCATTGATGACCTTAAGAAGGTCTATAAATTCATTTTTTTAATGTAAGTGAGAGGGCAGTCTTCATCTAGGCTTGGTTCTTATTTGATAACCTATCTTAGCACCCTAATACCTTCTTGGAAGGATCGTGGAAGGTTACTAGGCCTTTGACCAAGATTATCAGGATTCTTCATTTAGTCAAGAGACTCTCACACACTCAAATAAAACAAATTAATTCCATAAAAATATTGCAAAATTTGCTAAGGCTTGAAATGACTACGTTGTTATCTCACCAACTTTACTTCTAGATCTAATATTTGCTATAGAGTACCATGTCATCTTGGAAGATCATCGTATTAATCTTTTAACCATGGATCAAACATACCTTAAATTTTTTAAAATAACCTTAAACTCTCCAAAATTAACTTTAACTTTCCAAAATGCATGCAACATACTTTCATAAGTGATCATATTAAGGAGACTAATTGGACAAGTCACAAGTCATAGGTTTCCTTCTTGAGAAGACCTCACTAAGACTTTGAAATAACTTGATATAGACACCATGACAAGATAACATATGAAACCAAGAGATGACTCTCATCAAGACCATTTACAAAGTTTAGATGACTCAGGTACCTAGTTTGAATAAACCTTCATCAAGGGTGATTAATTAGCCACCAATACCCTTATAGACTCTTCCAACATTTCCATTTAGGGATCCATTAAATTTATACTCATGAAGAGTAGTCTTTATCTTATGGATTTTAGCCTTTCAATCTATTATAGAAATATTACTTGACTATGAACTGGTATTTTGATTGAGATGATCCCTAGGATCACTCAAGACATTCAAGTTTCAACATAATTATACATCAATTTCCCATACTGGTGTAAATGGTCCACTTACACATTCAAGTATACTTCAACATCTTCTTGATCAACTTGTAATTAGATCTCTCCTTGACCTTAAGCATTTGTATTGGTCTTGAAAGACCAATAACCCTATTATTTATCACTATTTCTTATTTATTTGAATCTTTGTATTATGATCAAAAGACACCCTTAATGATCTTAAATAGTGTATTTAGTTGCAAGATTGTGATTTGCATTTAAACAAAACCCTTTATCAACTCCTAAATCAAACAAATACACATTCTCACTTCTTGAATAGGGCTATGAGGGTCTTATCTACGTTTTCAATTCAAACTTCTTATTTTATTTTCGATCATGAAGAAATTCAACATCAAAACTCAAATGACAGATTCAACCCTTATTGGTCTATTAGGCCTAATTCTGCCTCCTAAGGGCTTGTAAAAAAAATTAAGGTGAAAACATTTTATTACCTCTTTAGATAGGTCAAAATTAATTAACAACAATATATACACCTTATACAAGGTTAAAGACTTCAATTCCTAAGCAAATTTGATTCAAATCTCTCTTTTCTACCTTATCTCAATGAGCACCTATAGGCAGTCCTAAACACAGTCCTCTATAAATGAGGTTTCAGGGTTCCTTGAATGCTTTCTTGAGATGTTATATACCATTTATAGTGAGAAACCAATTCATTTTATTAGTTTCTCAAGGATTAAACTCAATGGCAATGTTGCTCTTTTAGGTCTCAACAAGCCTAATTTGTCTCTTTCGAATGGCCTTGCTTCAATCCAATCATCAAATGACTTGGATACCTTTAATAAAGTGTTTAATAGTGATCACACAACACTAAAATACCTTCATATGGAGCTTGAATCCAAATAACAAAGCAAAATAATCATTTTTTCTCATTTTTGAACCTTATTGGTAGTCACCTACAAGCATACCAAAACACAGTTGGTTATATCTAACATTTTAGGAATATTTTAAACCTAATAATACTTTTATTAGCTCCCAAACACCTTCTAGAAACTACACATAAAGTTTCAATGATTTTCATTAGTTAAAATTTGAGTTATGGGGCTTTTTGTGTTAAAACCCCTATTATAGGGTTTCTTAGAACACTTAGAGCCCGAGAGCTACTAAACGATTGTTCATAAAGTCTGGGGGATTTTTACTATTTCTAACACCTTTGAGAAGGTCTTTATATCTTTATCTAACCTTCTTACTCTTACAACCATGCTCATGCAACTTTTCTCATGTGCTACAGGTGACTATGAAGGATTGTAGGTATGTAAAAATAGAGTTTTGGTAGGTTTCAACAATGAGAACTTACTATCAAGAGAAAAATAAAATTGAGTTTTATCTCATTCATTAATATAAAAACTATATGAGTACAATAATTAAATCAACAAAACTCCTTTTATTTGCAAGAAAATCACACTTTTTTTTATACACAGACCCCTGTCAACAACAACATAGTCATGAACTTTTTGACCCTTTATGATTGTTCTAGCTTTGACATTCGTTCCTCAGTTGGTTTAAAGATTATATAATGGAGGGAGACATATCTAAGATTATAATTTCCTATTTTGGCCTAATATTCTCACTCAACCAGCTGTCCTCAAGTTAGTAAATGTTCAATTTTGAGTAATCTTTTAGTTACATTAACTTTGTTTGGTTTTTGGGATAAACACCACTAAATGAACCTTGGAGAACACCCTGAACACGTTCTAGGACCATGAAAACTCATCATGACACTTTCACAATTACAATCTTTTCACATATTTATAAGAAATACATTCAAAAATTCAAATTTTGCTTTTGGCAGGAAAACTTGCAAAAACATCTAACTAACCTATAAATTGACTTATACGACCTTTAGCAAGGCATTTATTGATTGATTTGACTACCTAAGAATCTATTAACTCTTGACACCACTATTTCATCATATTTTCGGTGATGCTCCATCACATACGTTTCAACACCATTTAACACACTGCAAGGTATATTTTTAATGTTAAATAAAAGTTTAAGGCATACAATAATGTGAACATGTAATATAATATCTAATAAATTACAATAAAATCCAAAATTTGAAATCAACGAGAATATTCAAAAAGTGAAATGTTGAATAATATATTTATATAATAGATCCATAAAAGTTGTATAAAGGCGTACAAAATGTGAACACTTGATACAATATCTTGGGTCAATGTCATATAGGCATTTAATGTTGGAAATAACTATACATCAATCCATATAGGCATACAAATAAATGTCATAAGAAATTATCCTAATCATCAAAATGCATCACTCTCTTTGCCTTACTTGTAGAATCCTCTCCCTTGGATGCTTGCTCATGACTAGAGGTGTTGAATCTTGATGACTACGAGTCCTCCGCTCAAAACTCACCTGTAGCTCCAACTGTTCATATGCAAATATTGTCAGAAAATTTACATGTAATGGAACAAGATACATAAAAAATTTACAAGTTAATTTTTTAAAATGATATAAAAATTATTCACAAGGGTACTTACCACAAGCTGGCGGTCATGGTCAATTTGGTACTGGTGCTCAATAGCGTCAAGGATAGGTTCATGCTGGTGAACAGGAGTGTGAAATGGATCACCAGTAAGAGTTGGTGATGTGCTTATGATAATGGAAGGGCTGGGTACCTACACACACACACACACACACACACACACACACACACACACACACACACACACACACACACACACACAAATTCAAATTTAGCTCATAAATATTTGATTCAATTGACTAAATAATTTAAATATAATAGAAAAATTTACAAATTAAATTATCAACTATACCATGTCATGCCTTCTAATCATTTCAACAGGATCAGAAGACATCATCGGATTGCTCTACATAGACAATTCTAACATCCTATTATAACATAAAAAAATCATATACATTATTGAGATTTCTATATGAAAAATAATTAAATACCTTTTAAATTGTACAAATATTTAAAATTTAACAAGTCTGATAATTTTTTACAAGTGTAAATATTAATGCTACTTGGAAATTTATAGCCAAGGTGTCTAGATCAAATGCATATGGCTAAAATATAGTGAGGTCAATATCATCTAGGCCCATCAAAATACCACAATTAGTGGGTTGCATGGTATCCTCCTCCTTGGGTCTACTACATATAGCACTACATGATTTTCAATAGTGAGTTCATCAAGTAGTAACGCTAGATGAAGTCTCACCATGTCCACCCTTGCCAATATAAGTATGGGAAATTTGGCTTGTATGTTGAATGGGGGTGTCAGTAAGTGCCTTAAGCATATGCAAAGTATCAATCTCTATAGTATCCTTACCTATAGAGGGTAAGGTCTTAGGAGGATGTGGTTTGTTGATACATACTCTCACAGGTTGATTAGGTAAATGATGTGCACCTAGCCTATCTTGCACAGAGCCCTTTCCTCTACCAAAGAACTCCGAGAAATCAAAATAATTTGGAACCTCATTCAACACAAACTCACAATATAATTTTCTCAAAAAAAACATCAATACCTCATCATTGTTGCAAGGCAAGTCATCAAAAAACATCTACCGTTGGTCCCAAAATTATGTTTGATCAAATCGTGAGTGCACCAGTGGATTGGAATTCGTTTGGTTGTCACATCTAACGGTGCACCAATTTTCCCATCAATGAATAAGGCACACATTTGGGATTTGGTTATATTTTTATCTTTCACAGTAGCTACAAAGAATTTGTTAGAATATTATGCCCTGCATATATTTCTATACTCAGCCCACCTATCAATTAGACCCGTTAATGAGTCAATTTCACCTAATACTGTCTATAATGTGTTTGATAGAGAAAGTCAGTGGGGGTTGTTTGCATAGGGATCCCTCAATGTCCTAACTAGATTCTTAATTTTGATCTTATTTTCAATGATATGGGTTGTTAAATCTTCTTGACTATCTTGGGGGCCTTATGGAACTACAAGAGGGTTAGGAGGGTTTTACGAGTGAGGAGAGATAGGAGGGTTTTATGGGTTAGGAGGGATAGGAGGGTCAGGTTGTTGTTCAGTGCCATTTACCTCTTCATGTGCTGGAAAAAAAAATTATTAAAAATAGAACAAAATTAATAGTTATTTATTTATAAATGCATTAAAATTTGTTTGCATACCTCTCTTTTGGAATGGCATTATTGAATTCAGCTTGCCCTAGTCTCACTCAACCACATATCTCTTCTTCCTATCTTTTACTCATGTTTGCATCGATTCTAAATGAATGACACCAATGAGTTTTTTTGGTTTTAAAATAATAGAACTACATACGCAGTTTTATTATTTTAAACTAATGTATACGGTTCTGGCTTGGTAATACCGAGCCTATGTTATAGAACCGTGTATATGGTTTTTACAAACCGTGTATGCAGTTCTTAAAATTTGTGTACACAAAATTGATTTAAAAAAAATATGTCTAATTTTTATCCCCCCATCTCTATGCACTTACTCCCCATCATAATTTAAGTTGAGAGTCAAACCCATGACCAGGGTTGCCTCTACACATTGCTAATACTAAGTAAGTTATACCTCAAGGCCAAAGATTAAACAAACATAAACTATCTAGACTTATTCATGTTAAGATATAAACCCTACAATGGTCTAATGATTATGCTCAACCCATTTGTATTTGTATTGGAACATTTATGAAGATAAGTTAGTTAAATAATTAAGGGAACTTAAAATGAAACATACATGTACAAAGATTACTCAAATTTTCGGTATTATCATAATACTATCAACCTCTTTTATATGGAGGGTGCATAAGAGTTCAAAATAAATTACAGACAATGGGTGGAAAAATAAATAAAAGTGAACCTTGGGATCATTTATCTATTCCAACATGAATTATATTAGGGTCTTCAGAGATGCAGGATGGCATGCCTTCTTTAATAAACTTTAAAGTTTTGATGCTAAATAAATTTGTAGTTTACTTAGAGATTCCAAGATGGGGTGGTGGATTTTATGGGCTCAATTTTAATGTTGATGAGGATGTGATTGCTAGTATTATAGGTCTCCCTGCAAAGGGTGAAAGCTAGTATGTTATAAATGCAAAAGGTAACTAGTGTTAGAATACTTTTCTCCTACAGGAGAAGAAGTGGAGGACACAGGGAAATGGATAACTAGAGTATCTTGCCAAAAAAGTAGTTAGAGGTAGCCTTCATCATTTAAAAGTATAGAACTTGTGAAAATAGATATTCTATTATTTTTTCCCGTCATCCTTAAAAAAATCACATTTTAGGCATAAACAAAGGCTAAATATGCCTTATTTTTAGCTTAAACTCTTGAAGCATAAAACAAAAGAGGAACATCATAAAAAAAAAGAGGAACATAGAGGAAAATCCAAAGCATTGGCTCATCATAGCCTTATGAAAGTGATAATCTTGGATTCCCTAAGGTGTTTAGGTCCAATGATTTATAGGGAATCTTTTTGGTCTTGTACAAAAATCTCAGAGTTAACCAAGAAGGGTAATAGAAAGAGGAGGATGTTAATATTGATTAAGGATTAGGATGATGATGAGAGTGTGGATTTGGTAATTAAGAGGTCTATAGTTGATCAAGAAGTAGATGTGGATTAGGAAGATTATATGCAAAAGAAAGAACTTGGAAGTGTTGGGTTAAAGAGGGAATTGGAAGGGGATAGATAAAATCCTATGAGAGAGTCCTTGAAGTCAATGTTGACTTTAGATCAAGCTTTGATCATTATTAATATGGAATGCAAAAATGTAGATCTTATACATTCAGATTATAAGATTCCACATGTGGTTGGGTCCTTCGAACTAGATGATTTGGGTTTAGTGACTAAAGACTTGGATGAGAGGGTAGAAGAAAAAACGCAGGAGGATTCCAATCAATTAGTTTTATTGCATAAAAAATTAGAAGTGGTCAAGTCTAAAGTGGTGGAACAAGGATTGTCAAAAGATAAAACAATTACAAATTTGATAGTTTATTTGACAATGGCTAGAAAGTTAGCTGAGAAAATTCAAGATTATAGATCCCCACCAAGATTTTATGCTTTGTATCTAAAAAAACAATGGCTTTCAGTTTTACTTAGGGGAGTCACTTCTTCTCTTTAACCAGATTCAAATGTCCTTAACATTTTCGCCAAATGTTTCTTTTTGCCTCTAACTAGGAAAAGAATCTCTTGTGTAAAGCCTACCTTTATAATTTAGCTCTTCCTTATTTCTCATAATGGAACCCTAATCCTATAGTTGGTGATATTATAATAAGGGAAATTATGTCCTATTTGAAGAATGGATATTCAATTAAGAAAGAAAACTTCTTTACTTTTAAATAAAAAAATGAACTCCCTTTTAGATTAGAGGAGATTATCCAAGGCCTCAATATATCATATGAATAAAAGAAGATTGTTTACTTGATATAAGTATCTTAGGGCTAAAGCTTTTTTAGAAATTGAGGATTGTTTTGGAATAATATATAGACATTTCTAAGAACTAGTTAATTTTTGTATACAAGGATTATAATGCAAGATATGATGTCCTAATAATTTCACTCGAGTATAAGGATCCACATTCCCATCTCAACCTTTTGGTTATCTTTGCAAGGGTAAATATATATGTTAGAATGGTATTGAAAGTCAAGGTTGAATGGATTGGTTTAAACTTTCCTCTTCCTCCTCTTTGGTATCCTATCATTGAGTGGAGGTTCTTCACTCCTTTTAATGTAAATATTTTGTTAGATTTGTGGAAGTCCATTGTCGACTCTAAAGGTTTATTCATGTTGTCTGAGGTTCCTTGCACTATTCCTTATGATTTCAGAAGAATTTGTGAGAAGGGTTTGATGAGGCATTCTTAGACATCAAAGGTGTTGCAGAAGTGTTATGTAAATGTTTGTATCTACTTTGGTAGATTTGGAATTGGGTTTCTAGGCTTCGATAATTGTTCCTATTTTAATTTTCATATTTTTTTGGATATATGAATAAGGACTTTGGCAATTATATATTTCTATCAATCTTTTCTAGGAAAGTGTTTCCTAAAAGTTGATATAAATTTAGGTTGTTGATGAAGAGAAAAATAACTGACAAACTAATACAAGATAAATAATACTAAATAAATATTTATGCTAAAATTTGAATAGGAGAAATTGCATACACATAATATTACACCATACATAAGATTTTACTAGGAAACCCTTATGGGAAAAAACATAGTACAATAACCTTATTTATCATTATATTAAATTAACTACATTGTAATAAAATAATGTACTTCTCAATTTTGTTCCACCCCTACAACATTTGTGACTATATATAGGCACATTAATAGGTAACTATATAAGCAATCTTACAATACCATGAATATCAAAACCATGGCCAAGAATACAACCCATAAGAGTACATAAGAGGTGTAACACATGCAAAGTATACAACAAATATCCAACAACAAATGTTTATCTATAGTAGCCTTTTTTAAGTAATAAAGCTTTAGATTTGGAGATTATTTATTAGTAAGCTTGGTTTTTAAGTTTTTTTATTTTTATTTTTATAAGTTGAAATAAAACTTTGGTTTTTGTATGGCATTACCCTTGGAACATATTTTGGAAAGTTTTTATAATATTAATGTAAGAGATGAGGGCTCAAGGATCCCACCCTCTTTTATCAATTAATTTTTTTAAGGATAATACCAATGTGGGAACAACACCATTTTGAGTGTCGTATAAGACACCCAATAGAATTACATTTATCATGAAACAAATAAATTATTAGATGATAATTTGATAGAAGATCAAGCCACCCATCAAAATAGTATTACAAAAATCTTTGTTACTTGTACTAATGCTTAGACCATTGAAAGTAGGCTCTACTAAATGGGATGGGATACACACAAACCACATTTTATTAAAGAAATAATCTATGATAAATCTTAACCATTTTTAGGTAGCACCCATTTTTTTTTTGATATCTGAGGATTCGAAGAAGACCTTCCATTAATGAAGGGCAGCTTGTTCCTAGTGCCTCAGGCTTCACATCTACCCCTTAGCCACAACGCATCACAAGGTAATTAGTAGTAATTGAACTTGAGACCTAGGTGATCAAAGTCGTTGATCCTATCCACTTGAGCTAACCCTTGGGGCTAGTTAGCACCCATTTTTTATCCTCTATGTAAAATTTCATTAAAAAATGCATACATTTTGAAAGAAATGCAATTCAAAATCTATTCAAAGGCACCCAAAATGATTTTTATTTGAAAATAAGGAAATGGATTAAAAAATCAGAAGGAGGAGGTTTTTCACAGCTTGACAGTCACCGACGTCGGCAGGCCACAACCGACGTCGGTCAGGGGAAGCGCAGAGGAAACCGGCATCGACAGGAGATCGGCCGGCGTCGGTCACCTCCAGTCAGGCAGGGACCGACGTCGGTCACCTGTAGCGGTCAGAACTGCTGTTGACGAACAGTCAGTTAAGTGAACGCAGAGTTTGCATGTTGAAGACCAGTTCGAGTCTTTGAGCCGCCTCATCTAATTTAGTGTATGCATGAGATCTATATAATAGACTCATGGGCTGTATTGTTAAGTGTAGAACTTGTAGAACCCAAGTGTGGAGCTTGGAGAGTTCTTCCCATGGTGGAATCAAGTAGGATTCCCCATGTATGTAAGATCAGGTTTGATATGCAGGGAGTTGCAGGATCATGGAGGAGATCTACATGTGATAAGTAAGATCAGGTTGGTCTGCAGGGAGATGTGTGAATGCGAGGGTCAGAAAGGAGATCGGCGGGGGAGCTAGATCCAAGGTGACAGCAATACATCAGAGCAGGATCATGGTGAGATCTACTTGGAGTACCGGTTCGTACTCAGTTGTACTGGAGGTACAATGAGGTGAACAATAGCTTGTGTAAGTTGTTAGTTGAGACCTATGAGAGAAGATTACTCAGGTGGGAAGATTACTTGGAGCCCTTGAGGTAGAAGGCCTTGTAGAGGTGGAGAAGAGTGTGATCTCTTTATTGTAATTTCCTTTGTAATGAGTTGAATACAATTATGTGTTGCCTCTCAGTTTCTGTGTTATTTCTCATTGATAGTTATTTGTTCTTCTGGTATTTATGCATGTTTAAGTTGCTTATACATTGGTAATCATGTGTGCTCTTAAATCTGACAAGTTGTGTCAGAACTTTGGGAAACTTTGGTCCTATCAAATGGTATCAGAGCGAGGTTGGACGTTCTCAGAGCGAGCTTGACTAACAGGTGGTTCAGATCTGTTAAGTGTGTGTTGATTACAGGTTACTCACAGGGGTTGTTGTTTGAGTGGGAGTATAGCAAGGCAAAAGAATGGAGAAATTTAGACACAGGTGTAGCACCACAGGAGTGTGGTGGGTTGTCTTCGAGTGGGAGCTTGAAGAGGAATACAAGCCAGGATGCAGATTAGACAGAGTACTGGTATGGGTACAGGTGTAGCTCTTTATCTCCAAGTGGGAGATTGTTAGGGTGTGGAGCTAAAAGCTTCACCTTGTTGCAAACAGAAGGAGGAGGTTTTTTGCAGCTTGACAGTCACCGGCGTCGGCAGGCCACAACCGACGTCGATCAGGGGAAGTGCAGAGGAAACCGGCATCGACAGGAGATCGGCCGGCGTCGGTCACCTCCAGTCAGGCAGGGACCGACGTCGGTCACCTGTAGCGGTCAGAACTGCTGTTGATGAACAGTCAGTTAAGTGAACGCGGAGTTTGCATGTTGAAGACCAGTTCGAGTCTTTGAGCCGCCCGTCTAATTTAGTGTATGCATGAGATCTATATAATAGACTCATGGGCTGTATTGTTAAGTGTAGAACTTGTAGAACCCAAGTGTGGAGCTTGGAGAGTTCTTCCCATGGTGGAATCAAGTAGGATTCCCCATGTATGTAAGATCAGGTTTGATATGCAGGGAGTTGCAGGATCATGGAGGAGATCTACATGTGATAAGTAAGATCAGGTTGGTCTGCAGGGAGATGTGTGAATGCGAGGGTCAGAAAGGAGATCGGCGGGGGAGCTAGATCCAAGGTGACAGCAATACATCAGAGCAGGATCATGGTGAGATCTACTTGGAGTACCGGTTCGTACTCAGTTGTACTGGAGGTACAATGAGGTGAACAACAACTTGTGTAAGTTGTTAGTTGAGACCTATGAGAGAAGATTACTCAGGTGGGAAGATTACTTGGAGCCCTTGAGGTAGAAGGCCTTGTAGAGGTGGAGAAGAGTGTGATCTCTTTATTGTAATTTCCTTTGTAATGAGTTGAATACAATTATGTGTTGCCTCTCAGTTTCTGTGTTATTTCTCATTGATAGTTATTTGTTCCTCTGGTATTTCTGCATGTTTAAGTTGCTTATACATTGGTAATCATGTGTGCTCTTAAATCTGACAAGTTGTGTCAGAACTTTGGAAAACTTTGGTCCTATCAAATGGTATCAGAGCGAGGTTGGACGTTCTCAGAGCGAGCTTGACTAACAGGTGGTTCAGATCTGTTAAGTGTTGTTGATTACAGGTTACTCACAGGGGTTGTTGTTTGAGTGGGAGTATAGCAAGGCAGAAGAATGGAGAAATTTAGACATGGGTGTAGCACCACAGGTAGTGTGGTGGGTTGTCTTCGAGTGGGAGCTTGAAGAGGAATACAAGCTAGGATGCAGATTAGACAGAGTACTGGTATGGGTACAGGTGTAGCTCTTTATCTCCAAGTGGGAGATTGTTAGGGTGTGGAGCTAAAAGCTTCACCTTGTTGCAAACAAAAGGAGGAGGTTTTTCGCAGCTTGACAGTCGCCGGCGTCGACAGGCCACAACTGACGTCGGTCAAGGGAAGCGCAGAGGAAACCGGCATCGGCAGAGATCGGTCGGCGTCGGTCACCTCCAGTCAGGCAGGGACCGATGTCGGTCACATGTAGCGGTCTGAACTGCTGTTGACGAATAGTCAGTTAAGTGAACGCGAAGTTTGCATGTTGAAGACTAGTTCGAGTCTTTGAGCCGCCCGTCTAATTTAGTGTATGCATGAGATCTATATAATAGACTCATGGGTTGTATTGTTAAGTGTAGAACTAGTAGAACCCAAGTGTGGAGCTTGGAGAGTTCTTCCCATGGTGGAATCAAGTAGGATTCCCCATGTATGTAAGATCAGGTTTGATATGCAGGGAGTTGCAGGATCATGGAGGAGATCTACATGTGATAAGTAAGATCAGGTTGGTCTGCAGGGAGATGTGTGAATGCGAGGGTTAGAAAGGAGATCGACCGGGGAGCTAGATCCAAGGTGATAGCAATACATCAGAGCAGGATCATGGTTAGATCTACTTGGAGTACCGGTTCGTACTCAGTTGTACTGGAGGTACAATGAGGTGAACAACAACTTGTGTAAGTTGTTAGTTGAGACCTATGAAAGAAGATTACTCAGGTGGGAAGATTACTTGGAGCCCTTGAGGTAGAAGGCCTTGTAGAGGTGGAGAAGAGTGTGATCTCTTTATTGTAATTTCCTTTGTAATGAGTTGAATACAATTATGTGTTGCCTCTCAGTTTCTGTGTTATTTCTCATTGATAGTTATTTGTTCCTCTGGTATTTCCGCATGTTTAAGTTTCTTATACATTGGTAATCATGTGTGCTCTTAAATCTGACAAGTTGTGTCAGAACTTTGGGAAACTTTGGTCCTATCATCAACAACCTATCTAGTCTTGGAACCAATGTGTTCTGGCATGCAAATTATGGTTTCATTCATTTGACCCTCATTCTAAGGCCTTCAATGTCAGACTGATTTGGGTAAGATTGCCCTTTTTACCCTTATAATTTTGGACTCCTTTCTATTTCAAAGCTATTGGTGATTCATTGGATAAATTATTGTATATGGATCCTAAGGTTATTCACCACACAATAGTTGCTCAGATTTTAGTTAATCTAGATGTTTCCATACATCTTCTTGAGTCCATGGATTTTAAGGTTCAAAGTAGAACTTGGATGCAATCTATTGACTTTGAGACATTGTATTTCCATTGTATAAATTGCTATCAAACAAGTCATCTTGCTTCTTCATGTAAATTTTCTAAGCTTACTACCAGTATCTCTTAGTGGAAGGAAGCTCTACGTGAACATCTCATGGTTTGTGAGAGTACAAAGTATGATTCAGACGAACCAAATGGAGATATGGTTTTGGCTCAAAATGAAGTTGAACAAGCACCACAAATTTCTCTCCCCTTGGGGATGGAAAATAAAGATCACCAAATTAGAGGTGAAGATTTAAATAGGGATTCATTGGTGTGGTTACCATTGAATGATTCAGAAGCTTCACTGGATATGTCCATTCCTTTCCTTTCAGATGATGGGGGAAGTGAATTATAGTAGGTAACAAAAAGAATGATAGACGGAATAAGTATTTAACATCTCTTAATATGACCCTCAGATCGCAAAGGAAAATAAGTTTTGAAGGGTCTTGATACATCTTTGTTTTGTGCAGCTGATATGGAAGTTGACGCTTATTTGTTGTTTTTGTAGTGTTGGTTTTGTTGGTTGATTCTCTACAAACATGTTTGTTATATCTGGTTTTGAAGACCATGTCTGCAATTTATATTGTAAAGGGTAGAGTCCCTATTTCCAAAAAACTCACTTTTACCATTAATAAAAACATAATGCTTCAAATAAAAAAAATCATGTAAAGTAGCTATTTTCCCTTCCTCTGTAGAGCCTAAAAAAGACACGCATGGATATGGAAGTAGTTCAAGAGACTTTTGTTTGTGCCTACAACAATAGAGTGTGGGCATATGAAACATGAAGTCTTAACAACGTCAAAAGTTGTGTAAAATAAACCCCAAGAAAGTGAAAAAGAACTAAAATTATGTATGAAAAAGTATAAAGGTTGAATGATTGGCCACATAGAGAAGTATTAAAATTAGTGAAGTAGGGATTATGAGAAAGAAAACCGTTAAACATTTAGCCTAAAAATTATGCATGCTCAAACCATAGTCACTACTTGATAGATTGATAAGTACCAATATAAATAATTTGTCACCATATCTATTTTTTTAAATTTTTTTATAGGTAACAACTTTTGACCAGAGCATGGATAGGTCCAAGATACAATCATGGGCCCATATCCCCATGTAATTTATTAACTATCTAAATATTACATGTATACCACATATTATTAGATGTATACCAACTATTATCAACAATTACCAACAACAACCACCATCATCCTTGAGAATAATCAACTGCCATTAACAACGTTGAGAATACAACCAATAACCATAATCAACCTTATATGCCTTCCCTAAGATTTGACCCTGGGTTCGGCTTGAAACAACCAAGCCAATTAACTAACTCACCCACATTGTATATGTGTGTGTGTGTGTATATATATATACACACACACACACACACACATATACATATATGTGTGTGTGTGTGTATATATATACACACACATATGTGTGTGTATACACACACACACATATATATGTGTGTATACACACACACACATATATGTGTGTATACACACACACACATATATGTGTGTGTATATACACACACACATATGTGTGTGTATATATACACACACACACACATATACATGTGTGTGTGTGTGTGTGTGTGTGTATAAAGTATAAGGTGATCTACAATAAAAGGGTGGTTGGTTGGTGTTCACAACCCAAATTAGATGAAAAATAATTAAAAATCACCACTCAAAAATAAGTATTAAAACATATAAATTATATCATTAAATATTAAGCATCAGACAAAGGAAGTGGTGGATCATCCCTAGGAGGGATAAAAACCCAAGAAGAGGGCTCCCTCGATGACGGATCTAGTGTCACCCTACCATCATGAGTATTATCTTGCACAGTCAGAAAGACAATAAAGGAACAAACTATCCATCATTCATGCCATCATACATAGGGTATGTCTAATGAGACAACCCAAAGTTAGTTTTTCCATGCCAATGTGGACTCCAACCTCTCAGTTGAGGATGGATGGACAAATAACTATATGATTGGCCTTGTTGCCATCTTGGTGTTGGTGGAGTAAAGCCTTACAACATGGTATTGAGAGGAAACATGCTCATGGTGCTAGTATCACATCCATAGTGGTTGAGCAATGCCTACAAGTGCTAAATTCTATATCCTTTTCATGTATTTTCATCTAAAACCGATCAATTAGAGGATGGCTTTGTTTGAAGACTATGTTTAGTGGTCGACATACACTTTTATTTGGAATTTTTTAGAATTTCCATACTTTCTTAGCTTGAAGAAACTAGGAATTCTGCTATTTTCAGTAATGATATTATTTCACAACTATTTTCCACTAATAATGAAATCTATGTACTCATCTTTGGTTTCTTTCAGATTCAAACTGAAAAAATATAAAATACTCTTCATACTCTCCTAATCATGTCTTCTCCGATCAAAATCGAAGGCTCTTTTATGGCTAAAGCATCTAAAAAGCCTTTGAGCTTGTTAAGCCTTATTTAAAATGGGTTGGTGACAACTTTTGTAGTTATCTTTCCTTCAATGACTACAGTCTCTAGTGGTCTCCCATCATGATCAATACTAATCTTTTGTTGGCCAAATTATTTGGTATAAAAGCCTTGAAGATTTTTGAAAAAGGGATTCATACTATAAAGGATTTGGTTTCTGTTTGCAATTGGGCTGCTCAACCTATGATAAAAGTGAGATTCAATTTAAGTAATTCTGACATACCAATTATTCTTTGCATTCGGGAGTTAATGTCAAATGTCGTGCTTCACAAGTTGGGTTTTCAACCTCCACGCTTGTGGTGGAAAGATTGGAGGTGGAATTATAATACCCACTTCAAGAATTATTATTTATACCTCTTTTATCAAGTGATGAGCCCCTTTTATTTAGCGCTTGATAAACTCAATAAGCACTAGAACCTTAAATCCTCACCTAGAATATGGCTTATCAAAGTCAATGGATTTAGAAATCTAACCTTGAACCCAAGTTAGCTCACTTCTTCTGGTGTATGGTCTACCAAGGCCTTCCACTTGGGGAGTATCTATCTCACCTGGGAATCACTCAACCCAACTTTTCGACATGTAGTAAACCTGAGTCTTTCAAACACACCTTTTGGACATGTCCCAAAGCTCAATATGCTTGGAGATGGATCCACAATCTCTTTTAACACCTACCATCCTGAGCCTTTCTCATGGCGCTTGGCCCTCCTTAGAGATTTTGCTAATTGGCTAGTTTCTATATCTTTTTTATGGAATTTATTTAGAGTTGTCAGTTTATTTTAATTATGGAAAACTAGAAACTATGCTTTGTTTAACAATGATGAATCTTCTTGTCATTTCTCTATTAACGACAAGGTTTATGCATTATCTTTGGCATGCAAGCATATTCAAGTCCAAGTTGGAAAAGTTGCCATAGAGGTCAGACATCTTCAAGAGTTGTTTGATCACTTGGGGAGTGTTCCCTGTAGTGTGAGTCGCATCCCCTAGACCGTCTACCATAGGGCCCACCACCTCCAACACCTAGATGTTACCGCAGACAGTTTTCAAAAAGTTGAGGCTAGTTCTTCCAAGTGGGGGTCATTAGATGGCCCTTCTGGCACTGTGGTACGACCTCTTAATGGATAGGATATTGTTTATTTGTCTCCTATAGACCCTATGGATGGCTAGGTAGCTCCATATCCTCCCTCAGCAAAATTTTCTTGGTCCACTATGTCACCCAAGGATGATCCTCCACCTCTTCCTTCTAGTACAATAACTTATGCTTACGTTCTTTATATGTGCATGAGATATACATAATATTATTTTAGTGTCGTGTTTTGTCTAATATTACTTTATAATATTTTTTTTGTTGATATATTTTCAACCAATATTTTCTTTTAACAGAGAATATGTGTTATTTATACCAATTGATTACTTTAGTATATAATCTTTTGTATATTATTATTCAATTAATAATAATCGTACTAAAACATTCCAATTATAAAAAAATATAAATTTAGATAAACTCATAATAATTTAAATTAAATAATATAAAACATTATCACCATCATAAAATAAATACTTTATAAATATTTATTTTATGGAATAAAATTTTAAAATAAAAATAATTGACAATTTTTTTAAAAATAACTAATTATTTAAGAGTTGAACAATTTAAAACTAAACGTTCAAATTAAAATTAACATAAAATATTTAAATAAATCTAAATTTAAACATCCAAACTAAAATTACTTAACTTTCAAACTAATATTAAAATTAAAATAACTTCCAAATTAAAAAACACAATCAACTTAGGAAAAATTATTTAAAAAAAGAAAAGAAAAACTTTAAAGTAAAGCTTTTCATTTTCTTAATTTAAAGAATGTAAAACCCAAAAAACAATTTTACAAAATAAAAATGTCGTTCACATAAACTAAACATTGGTATAGAGAAAATGAAATGTTCGTTTATTTTTTTATTTTTTAATATATGATTTTTGGAGTGACTAAGTTTTTGGCTTAGGATTAATGATCGAGGAGTATCATCTCTTTTAGTGTTAGTTTTTATATTGAATGAGAATTGATCTTTCAAATAAATAAAACAAAATTTATAAAATACATTTCAAAATTAAATACATAGTAATATTATTTTGTAAAAAAATATATATTCATATACATTATTTCATGTTGTAATAATTGTCATTGATGTTAAAGGAATTGTAACAGATATAAACAGAAATGTCAAACGAAATTATTGTCGGAAGTGAACGGAAGTGAAATGTCAAGTGAGAAGATTGAAGGTGTCAGAGAAATATGAGAAAAAGAAGAGATGTGATAAAGAAAAGAAAAGCCTTTATTCAAAGAGGGCTAGTAGCTCAAGTGAGAAGATTGAAGGTGTCAGAGAAATATGAGAAAAAGAAGAGATGTGATAAAGAAAAGAAAAGCCTTTATTCAAAGAGGGCTAGTAGCTCAAGTGAGAAGATTGAAGGTGTCACAGATAGTGACGGGGGTGAAGTTTTGTTCATGGGTATAGAAGATTGGGATGGTGATGACTAGATAACTAAAGGACAATCTTGGAGTGATTCAGAAGTTAGAGAACCAGAAGTAGATCTCGAAGGAGAACTCTTAAGTGCCTTGAATGAAAACAAAATGCTCAAGAAAGAGAATCGAAAACAAAAGTGACAAATTTAGAAATATGAAGAAGATGATCAAGATAAATAAGAGTTATCAAAAATTTGAGAGGAGTCAGAAATGGTCATCATGAGTCTAAATGCTCAAGTTGAAGAGGCAAATAAAATAAAGGAAAAGACTAAAATCGAACTGAAGGCAAAGAAGAAAGAATGTGAGAAGCTAGAAACTGAGATTGTTGCCTTGAGAAAGGATTTAGAAAAGATGAACTCTAAATTGACAAGCATCTTAAGATTTGAGAAGATCACCAAGGTTCTAGATGAGATTTTAGATCATCAGAGGTCATTATTCAACAAGTTAGGTCTTGGCTATGGAGATGAACAAAAGTTACTGCGGAGGATGTTAAAATTGCTAAACCCAAGAAGATATAAGAGAAGACTTTCCTGAAGAATGAATTTCTACAAGCAGAAGACAAAGGAAAGAACCATTGGCATGATAAAAGATCATTCTTACCAAAATAGTCTGACAGGTACGAAGGATCATTTTATGGCTATTGCTTTAATTGTAACATTTTTGGTCATAGAGCAAAGGAGTGTAAGAGACATGCGAGGAATGGATACATATGAAACAGTGAAATAAATGTAGATAAGAGGAATGGGCATGGTTATAATAGAAACAAAGATTCATATGGTTTATTAGGTAGAAAGTCATTTACTCCATTCTCAAAAGACATTATATGTTATCATTGTAATAAGTATGGCCATATAGTGAGATAATGTGGAAGTAATCCTATAGACCAGAACAAGAAAGAGGATGCCTGAACCAAACTCAAAAGAGAATTCATGCAAGTTTTGAAGAGGATACAACAACTACACAATTAAAAGGAATAATATGTGTTTGTGCAAAAGGCACAAGGAGAAATGGTAGGGAGGACATGATGGAGCACAAAGCACAAGGAGAAATGGCAATAAAGACCATGTTAAAATAAGAGAAATATGATGTGCACAGTTGAAAGATGCTACGAAGAAGAACAATAAAAGAAGATACTATAATAAGTGGTATAAAAGAAATTTGAGATTACAATGAAATCAGTAGAAAAAGATAATATCTTTTTTATCTAGTGACTATGAGAGGAAGCATCAGCTCAAGGGGAGCAGGGTGTATAACACTTTACCATTGATTTCAAAGGGGGAGAGTTGAAGACAAGGGGAGAAAAGGAGGCTAACCAAAGCAAGGTGAGTTCATATACTCATTCAAGGGGATTGTCATCAATGACAAAGGGGGATATTGTTTGAATAATTGTCATTGATGTCAAAGAAATTGTAATAGATATGAATGAAAATGTCAAATTGAATTATGGTCAGAAGTGAACAAAAGTGTCAAATGGAATTGTTGTCTAAAATGAACAAAAATGTTGACAAAAATGTTAACGAAATTGTCAAGAGAAATATTAACGAAAATGTCGATGGAAATGTCGACGATCACATCTTTTGGTGAAGAGGTGCCTCTTGGATGGGACACCTCCTTTGAGAAGTTTTTAAAGGCTATATAAGGGAGAAGAGATGTGGAAGTATTACAAGCATTCAATTTGATTAAAGATCATATAAGTGTGAGAGAGAATGGAATTGAGAAAATGCATTATTTGAGTCTAAAGAAGAGAAGAGCAGAAAATGAAATAGAATATTTCTTAAGAAAATAAATGTGAAGGGTAGATTTATTTTAATGAAGAATATCATTTGAGAATTATGAAAGAAAGGAGGGCATAAAGTATATAATAAAATTAGTGAGATAGAAAGTGTAAGAGAAGCAAAGCCATCATTTGATTAAAGAAGCAATCACAGACGGTGGAATCAATTTGGTTTGGGGTAAGTGCTTCATAGTCTAAGGGTTGGTGCTCCTATGGGTCGGTGCTCACAAATTGGCCAGGTTGGTACTTGGTAAAGGGGATTGGTGTCTCCAATGGGTGGGTGCTCACAAATTGACTGAGTTGGTGCTTGGTTTGGGGATTAGTGTTTCCAGTAGGTTGGTGTTTGTAAACATTGTAAAAGAGTTATATATATATATAAACAATATTTTTCCATGGTTTTCTCCTGAAAAGGTTTTGATGTAAATCCCATGTTCTCTTGTGTTATTAATTGCTATATCTTGAATGTTTATGGTTGTTGTGGTTGATTAAATTTAAAAGATTTAAAGATTAGCTTATATTGATTCACCCCCCATCTCAATATAAGCCTATGCTTAACAATTGGTATCAGAGTGGTTCCTTCAGAATCAATCCAATCGGTGGAAGGTAGATCTCAGGAGCACACATGGCTAGTCATCAAGGTCAGGATAATTTCTCTACAAATAGAGCACCATTGTTTGATGGAATAAATTATGTTTTTTGGAGTATAAGATGAGAACATATCTTATGGCTCTAGGGTTTGATATTTAGTTATCAGTAGCAATGGGGTACATAGCACCAACAAATCAAAGAATGGATTAGGCTCGAAAGAAGGCATGTGAGAATAATGTGAAAGTGATGAATGCCATTTTATGTGGCTTACTAGAATCAAAGTTCTTAAAAGTAATGCATTGTGTGTCAGGAAAAGATATATGGGACAAACTTCATAATATCTATGAAGGTGATGACAAGGTCAAGAAGGCAAAGCTTCAAATGCATAAAAGGCAGTTTGAAAGTCTTAATATGAAAGATGAAGAAAATTTTGTAGCCTATCTTCTCCATGTGGATGAGATAGTCAACACCATCAAAGGGCTAGGTGAGAAAATAGAAGAATCGATGATAGTACAAAAAGTACTAAGGTCACTTCCTAAGAGGTATGATGTGAAAGTCTCAATTATTGAAGAAATGAAGGACTTGGACACATTGAAGATGGATGAATTACATGGAATTCTCACAACATAAGAAATGAGGATGGAAGTAGGAAAGCCAACAAAGCATGGAGTAGATTTCAAAGTATCAAAGAAAGTGAAAAAGGAAAAATATGATTCAAGCTATAGCACAAGTGAAGAGTCGGATAAAGAAGAAGCCCTATTTGTGAGAAATCTCAAAAAGGGATCTAGGAGATATAAAGGTAAGCTACCTTTTAATTGTTTCAATTGTGGAAAAATAAGACACTTTACAAATAAATGTCCCTGTTTAAAAGAAGAGAGTAGTAATTGTTGTAGCTTGGAATTGCACTGTTGCGAGAGAGTTTTTCAAGCTCTCCCACTTCCAACCACAAGCATGGGAACAACCTCAGGATGTGGGTATCTTATGGTGAGGTTGAGCCTCTAGGATTTTTAAAAGAGGCTAGTTCCTCTTGGTGGATCACCTAAAACTATTACTAAACTAATACTTCATGGGGAAAAGGGTTAGAAGGGAGAAAAGGGCTCCTAAGAAGGCTAACCAGGAGATGCAAAAAATTTAAATAAACGCTCATCTATGCTTGAACCCACACTAGATCAGTCGTGAGACAATTTGGGCTTGCACTATCTCAAGATCAAGTAAACACACGCTAAAAGAGGTTTAGGTAGAACACTAATCCAGACCTGCAAAAGCTTGAAAATACTTCAAAGAGGAAAGTAGAAGTCCAATGGACTAGGAATACACTCATTCATGAATCCACCAAGCACAAGCATACTAAATCATTAATTGAAGACAAGAAATAGGCAAAGAAATCATCTCATTACATTCAAGAGGTAGTTCTTACTATATCTCGACAGGGTTTAGCCTGGTCGAAGGAGCATGTTTTTTTACAAATGTCTCAATGAGCGTCTGTCTCCCATCAAGATGAAAAAATTATAAAAAACTAAGAACCCTTTACAATGGCTTGGAAGCCCATATATATATAAGGGGACAAGAGAGAAGAGGGACTTGCATGAGAAAAAGGAAAGAGGAGAGCCATAAATTCTTGCAACCACCACTGTCATCCTTCTTTGACCATGGAGTGAGTCATTCAAGGTCATCGCCAATCTCTTTGAGCCCATCCTGCATTCAAGTCACCCTTGGGTGGATTTTGAGGGAGCCATGTCACAAGTAGTTAGATGTCTTTGCTTGGCATGACTGAGTTGATCCTTGCATTAAAAATGACATTTTCCTTTCACCTGTGCATATTGTGCGCAGGCTATTGACCACATCATCAAAGTTGAAAGGTAAAATCCTCATCTTTTCTGGTGATTGGCCATCAAAATCCCATTAGGACCCTTTGAAAACTTGACCTTTTATTATCCATTAATCTGTTGAGCCTGGACTCCAACGAACAATTGGTCTTTTACTAGTTGGATGCCCTTGTGCCACTTGTCCTTAATCAATTAGTCCTTTGGATTTATTGACCATTTGACTTTAACGTTCCTTAGATTTTTGGCTTTCCCTAACCCTTTTTTCTACGAACTATATTCCCTCAACAATTTATTTAGGCCTTTTCTCCACCACTTTCCCAAAGTTATTTCTTTGGACTTTTTGCCTTGGCTTGTCTTTTTGAGAACCTGAGAAGCACTTCTAAGAAAAAATTAGGGTTTTGGTGTCTCATTACTTACAACTTATAAAATAAAATAAGTCATTCTCCTCTTGAAACTTGATTTGTACTTCCCATGACCAATTCAAGATTTTGAATCTTCTTACTTTAGGTTAATCATTACCGATTACTCATGAAGTGAAATAAGTTGTGTTGCCCAGGAAACTCGAAGTTGTGTGTCTTGAGAAGTCTGAAAACCTATCACTTCACTAAATCAAGTTTGTGATTGCTCCTTACTTTGGGTTTTTAATTACTCACATCTTGTTAAAATAATTTAAGTTGAGCACTCTCAAAAACCCGAAGTCATCCTGCTCAATGAACCCGATCTCTTTATATCATACAAAGCCAAAGTTGTCACCTTTGGAAAATCCAAAGACTTCCCAATGAGATAACCTGAAGCCTTATGTTCAAGACCATTTCAAGGCTTTAACACCTTGTTACTTACTACTTCAAAGCTTTGTAACTTTGCAACTTATAAAGCCATTTAAGTCATGGGTTGCCGAAAGTCCGAAGTCTTCTAAAGACTTACCATTTCCTGCTTGAAAGTTTATCTTCTCACACTTAAACTAAAATTGGTATGTGGGCTAAAAAATGGCCAACTATAATGATGAAGATGAACATGATGAGAAAGAAAGTAAGTATCACAAGAGTAAGAAAAACTACAAATAAGAGAAATATGAGAAAAAGAAGAGATCTGATAAAGAAAAGAAAAGCCTTTATTCAAAAGGGGCTAGTAACTCAAGTGAGGAGATTGAAGGTGTTATAAATAGTGATAGAGGTGATGTTTTGTTCATGGGTATAAAATATTGGGATGGTGATGACCAGATAACTAGAGGATAATCTTGGAGCGATTCAAAAGCTAGAGAAGTAGAAGTAGATCTTGAAGGAGAACTCTTAAGTGTCTTGAATGAAAACAAAATTCTCAAGAAAGAGAATCAAAAATAAAAGTGACAAATTCAAAAATATGAAGAAGATGATCAAGATAAAGAAGAGTTATCAAAAATTCAAGAGGAGTCAGAAATGGTAATCATGAGTCAAAATGCTCAAGTTGAAGAGGCAAAGAAAATAAAGGAAAAGACTAAAATCAAATTGAAGGCAAAGAAGGAAGAATGTGAGAAGCTAGAAGATGAGATTGTTGCCTTAAGAAAGGCTTTATAAAAGATGAACACTAAATTGACAATCATCTTAAGATTTGAGAAAAACACCAAGGTTCTAGATGATAGTTTATATTGTCAGAGGTCATTATTCAACAAGTCAAGTCTTGGCTATGAAGATGAACAAAAGGTTACAAGGAGGATGTTAAAATAGCTAAACCCATGAAGATAGAAGAGAAGACTTTCCTAAAGAATGAAGTTTCACAAGTAGAAGATAAAGGAAAGAACCATTGGTATGATAAAAGATCATTCTTGCCAATAGTCTGACAAGTACCAGGGATCATTTTATGGATATTTCTTTAATTTCAACATTTTTGGTCATAGAGTAAAGGAGTGTAAGAGACATGTGAGGAATGGATACACATGGAACAGTGGTAGAAATGTAGATAAGAGGAATGGGTATGGTTGGAATGGAAACAAAGATTCATATGGTTTCTCAAGTAGAAATTCATTTACTCCATTATCAAAAGACATTGTGTGTTATAATTGCAATAAGTATGGACATATAACGAGACAATGTGGAAGTAATCCAATAGACTAGAACAAGAAAGAGGATGACCAAACCAAACTCAAAAGAGAATTCGTGCAAGTTTGGAAGTGGATACAATAGCTAGATAATTAAAAGGAATAATTTATGCTTGTGCAAAAGGCACAAGGAGTAATGGTAGGGAAGACATGATAGAACACAATGCACAAGGAGAAATGGTAGTAAAGACCATGTTGAAGCAAGAGAGATACGATGTGCATAGTGGAAAGATGCTACAAAGAGGAACACTAAAAGAAGATATTACAATAAGTGGTATAAAATAAATTTGAGATTGCAATGAAGTCAGCAAAAGAATATAATATCTTTTTTATCTAGTGACTATGAGAGGAAGCATCATCTTAGGGGGAGCAGGGTGTATAACCCTTTAACATTGATGTCAAAGGGGGGAGAATTTAAGATAGGGGGAGAAAAGGAGGAGAACCACAACACGGGGGAGTTCATATACTAATTCATGGGGATTGCCATCAATGACAAAGGAGGAAATTGTTGGAATAATTGTCATTGATGTCAAAAGAATTATAACAAATATGAATTGAAATATCAAACGAAATTGTTGTCGAAAGTGAACAAAAGTGTCAAATGGAATTGTTACCAAAAGTGAACATAAATGTTGAAATGTCGATGGAAATGTTAACAAAATTGTGAACAAAAATGTTGACAGAAATGTCGATGGTCACATCTTCTGGTGAAGAGGTGCCTCTTGGATGGGACACCTCCTTTGAGAAGTTTTTAAAGGCTATATAAGGGATATGAGATGTGTAAGTATTACAAGCATTCAATTTGATTGAAGATCATATAAGTGTGAGAGAGAATGGAATTGAGAAAATACATTATTCGAGTCTAAGGAAGAGAAGAGCAAAAAATGAAATAGAATATCTCTTAAGAAAATAAGTGTGAAGGGTATATTTATTTTAATGAAGAATATCATTTGAGAATTGTGAAAGAGAGGAGAGGAGAAAGTATATAATAAAATTAGTGAGAGAAAAAGTGTAAGAGAAGCAAAGCCATCATTCGATTAAAGAAGCAATTACAAACAATGGAATCAATTTGGCTTGGGGTCAGTGCTTCATAGTCTAGGGGTTGGTGCTCTTATGGGTCGGTGCTCATGAATTGGCCAGGTTGGTGCTCCTGTGGGTCGATGTTCATGAATTGGCCAGGTTGGTGCTTGGTAAAGGGGATCAGTGTCTCCAGTGGGTGGGTGCTCACAAATTGACTAGTTGGTGCTTGGTGTCTCGAGTAGGTTGGTGCCTACAAACATTGTAAAAGAGTTGTATATATATAAGCAATATTTTTCCATGGCTTTCTCTCTAAAGGGTTTCCACATAAATCTTGTGTTCTCTTATGCTATTAATTACTATATCTTGATTGTTTATGGTTATTGTGGTTAATTAAATTTAAAAGATTAAAATATTATCTTATACTGATTCACCCCCCCTCTTAGTATAAGCCTATGCTTAACATTTCAATCATGGCTTTGGAGTCAAAACTATAGATTAATCAATTTAAATATGGGTGGATTTTAAAAGAGGTTGGTTCAAACTTAATTGTGATGGAATTTTTAGGGGAAACTCTATGATCACAAGTTTGTGGATTTTACGCTTGGATCAAGAGATATTCATTGTTGCCTCTTCCTCTTACATCTTTATTGAGTCTAATAATGAAGTGGAGGCAAAATTCCTCATGGAAGGCCTTTTGCTTGTGAGGGTGTATGGGGTAGAAAAATTATATACGGAATGGGTTTCAATGTTAGTTATTAATGTTATGAATAAAGGAAATACCCTCAATTGGAACTTAACTATATCCTTCGTAAGGCTTTATACTTACAACAATTATTTCATCACATTTCTTTCTCTCATTGTTGTAGAGAAGCAAACCACCTGGTAAATCTCCTTACTAACATTGGTGTTGACTTAGGTGTTTTCTCAATATTTGAGATCTCCCTTACAATAAGATTGTTGAAATTAAAATCTCTAGTGGATCAAGAAGCCAAGGTAGTTAAGGAGTAAAATAATCCATTTTTTTCTCAATTTACATGAAGAGTTTTAGGGTGTCATTTATTAAAGTGTGGGGTTGTTTGGAAAAATAAAAATAAATTGATGTGATTGATTTCATTGCTAATTTTAATGAAGACCATTGAAATATTGTTGATATCAAACAATTATGAATTGGTACCCTTTACGAGTTTAAAAGGTGCGAGGGGATTATCACACATGCCATCAATAAAAGACAAAGCTGGCATGCCATGCTTCTCTGAAAGTGGATGAAGGAAAACATCATTTATTTGCTTCTTTATTTTCATTCCTCACACCCTTTCCTTTTGCTAGCTCTAGTCAATCTCTGTTGTTCTTGGTGTTTATATTTGGATGTTTTTTGCTTTTCTCTATATGGGTCTTTAGTAAGTTTCAATGGTTGGGAGTGATAGCGCTTATTGGGATAATGTGGCTTTGTGTGGGTTGTTATATTCCAAGAGACAACATGATTGTTTTGAGATTGATGGATTATGAGAGATCTATATTAGGAAATTTTAGTGGTGGAATGGGTATTGCAATGTTATTTGGGTGAAGCAAATTGTGAATTTTATTTATGATGAATTTCTAAGTAAGTTGGAAAGAATTAGTCCTATCTTTTTCTCATTTCAATTTATAGTGACAATTATCTTCCTCCCATTGTTTTACCATTATTGAAATAGTTGAAGAAAGCGTGGGAGGCATTCCATCTAAATCTTTATTTTTCTACTCTTGAGGAGGTAGAGTTTTTCTCACCAAAAGCTATGGTGCAAGAGCAATCTGGTTGGAGGAAATTATTGGAGAAGAAGGCCCATGTGAAATCGTTAAGTCCCAAAAGTGGGTAGAATTTGGAAATGGGAATGAAGTCATTGGAAAAATAAAGTAAATCATGTGAATGGATTTGTAGTGCACTTCATAAATGTTCACTATGAAAGTTCGCTCCTAGTAAGTTAACTAAATTCAGTTGATTTAATGCTAAAGGTAAAGTTGAACTGGGTTCTTTTGGGTTTTGTTGTCCAAATTTTGGCCCCAAGTCAAAATTAGTCAACCCCTCTAGCTTGAAACTTTCATAGGGTTGTCAAAAATTATATATGGTTTTGTTATGGTCTTAAAGGGTCCTAAATGGTCTCCATGTGGTCACTTTAGTCATTATCTAGCCTTGTCCAAAGTTTGATCTCATGTATACTTGTCTAGTTATAGGGGTCATTTATGAGGTCTTGGTGTTGTCAAGTGTGATCAAAGGTTTGACATGATTTAGAGTCATTATAAAAGGTTATTAATGTGTAGCAAAGGTCATATTATCATGTGTTAACCTTTTATTATATTCTTATGTGCTAAATCATTTTGGTCACCTTTTAGCCTATTCGGAGGAGTTATACGTACCATATTCAAAGGAAAACATTTCAAGAAGGTTCCCCAATGTACCTGATGTCAGATATGTTTAGGTATGGTCAGAGATTAACAAAATATATAGTTCAATGCCTAAATTAAGCAAACTACCCCTTTACAAGCACTTTTGGGCACTTGTACGACTTTGGAAGATCATTTTCCAGTTGAAAATAGTTTTAGAGTGTCCTTTGGGCTTCCTCATATCAGTTTTAGGCTTTGGACCAAGTTTTAGGTCATACATATGCTTTAGAAACTCTCTTTTATCACTGCATTTACAAACTCATAAAGACATAATTCAAGTGGATAGTATGGCCAGGAGAGAGAGAGAGAGAGTTAAGAACTAAAACTTTGATAATTGGTAGGGGTTATAATAATATTGAAATTAGTTGCATTGGTTTGCAGATTCATGTCCTCTCCTTTATGAACAATCTAAGAGTGACAGCAGGTCATTATGCCTTATCCATCCAAATAGGGTCTGATTCTGCTCCTATTTCTCCACTTCATAATTTGATGGAGAAGAATGGTTTTGAGTGATGTTTCCATGTTACATCAAATTAAAGGAGGCTAGAGTAGACCTTCTCAGGGTGCAAATTTTATTGATAATAATTTTGGCACGCTTAGTAGGACTCATAGTCCAAGAAGTTGTCAAAGGTAGATGCTAACCTTGGCAAGATTGAAGTTATAAAGCTTCCTTCATACACTATCTGGTGACTCTAGCACTCATTGGCTCTTGGTTGTAGACTAGTGCTTCATTTTCATACCTAAGGTAAACACAAGATATTATACTAAAGGCATTCCATTTGAATTTTTAGAGTTATCTTACTATCCTCGTAGAGCAAAGAAGTTTGCCAACACTCATCCATGTTCTAAGAAATCTTTGGCTAAAGAGTTACCTATTAGGAGACTTTTATTGGGTCCAACTTGCAAGATGGCAGCCCCAAGGAACCTACTTTTTATTTCCTTCAATGGCCATAGTATTTTAGCACTTTCCCACTATAATGAAATTCCTATGCCACCCCTCAAATGTGTGCCTTCATACACGGGTTAAGCTGCCACTATTCCTATTAAACACATCAGAAATATTGCCAATTTTTGCAATATACATAACATCACCAAAGAGGACATTGCTATCAGATTATTGGTTGTTTATTTCAAGGGAAAGACACTTGATTTGTATGGCACTTTGGCTCCTAATTCTATCACTACATTGGATGGATTAGGTGATGCCTTGAGAAGGAGATTTGAAGACAAATCTGACCACTTGTCCTTGAATGAATAACTAATTACAATAAGAAGAACACCTCACGAGGCCATTCAAGACTTTAGCACAAGATTCTAAAAGATTTGGGATATGATCCCACTCTTGGTAAGGCCTATTGTCCATCATGCTTTTATTTTCTACCTCAAAGCTTTCAGTTGTGATATATTTATGATGTTTCAATCCATGGGAGGGGATACTTTGCCTAATGCCTATGAGACTGGCATTAAGGCTGAGAATTGCCTTATTCAAGCTAGAAAGATAGCCCTTAGACTTCTCATGCCTTTGTTTCCTAACGTGCAAGATATTATGCCCACCATTGCTCCCAACCCCACACACAAACATAAGGAAATTGTCCCTAATCAACCAAGAAAGCAAAAGGAGGAAGATATGATTAAGGCTCTTGGAGAAGAGGTTCAAAATCTTAAGAGGCAACAACAATAACAATAATTGAGGCTTTTTCAAGGCCCTTCCCAACCCTATCAATCTTATCAAGGTCTTAGATAACCTTTTCAAGGTCAATACCAAAGACAAGGGCAACTAACTCAAGTGAGACAACACAATAGACAAAATCAGAATGTTCCTTCTACTCATAGAACACTTATACATGTCCAGAATAAATTTGTACAAGATAATAGAGAGCTACCTTCATGGGATCAACCTCATGACTCTTTCACCTATGTAAAGAAACATTCAATCAAGCCTATATGGCTCAATGGGGAACAATGCCTTCCATGACTCAAGAGGAGATGCCTAGTGGAGGAGAGAATAATGGAGGAGATGCTCAATAAAATTCTGCCTTGATGAATTACTATCAAGAGGACTCATGTGTAGTTAACTTTCAAGGTAATCTCAACATTGGTTTAATCTCCATAGCTACAAATACAAGGTCAAAGAAGAGAATGATTGAGGAAGTACACAGAGCAAATATTGGTCCAAAAATGAAATCTCAAACACCTCAAGGATCAATTATTCCAAATGTAACCCCCATGGCTTAGGGAAATAAAAAAACTCATAATGTTAGAGCCCCTTCTATGAATTCTCTTATGCATCAAGTGACACAAGCTAGTGGTAGTGCTATGGCTTTTAGAGTGCATGATAAGGTTGGCATCTTTCCTATGAATATTATGGAGCAGATGAAGAAGGTTCATGTAAGCATCCCAAGGTGAGAAACACTCCACCCTTGGACAAAGAGACATGCTCCAAAATGAGCTCTCCAAGCTCAATGCATCACCTAGGCAGTCTAGTGAAAGATGTGCAGTTTTGATAAATGAAGTGAAGACCAAGGATGGGTAGCTAATCAAATTTGAAAGGAAGGATACAAATTCTCTGTTCTACCTCTCCATCATCATTGGATACTCATTGGTGTATAATTGCTTGATCAATAGTGGATCAAGTACATCAGTCATGCCTAAACAAGTGGCAGCCAATTGAAGTTGAAGTATGAGTCACACTCCAAGGGGGTGTTATAGTTGGATGGATCAACTGTCAAGATAGTTGGCATTATCAAAGGTTTGCAACTCACTCTTCATGTTTGTCCTACATTTTATATCTCCTAAGATGTGTTGGTTGTAGATGTGCCACCTCACTTTGCCCTTTGCTTGTAAAGGGACTTCACTTCTAAGATTAGAGGGCATTTGACTTTAGATTGGTCCTACATGGAATTCAGGACTAGGTATGGTGCTAAGGTCTCTATCAAGTTTGAACCCTTAGCCAATTTTCATGTGGATCCATATGTGCCTAATACTTCAAACATAAACTTCAACATCAATAAAGAAGAAGACCATCCTAATGACCAAGAACCTCTAACACCTCTTGATGGCATAATTGACCTATACCCTGATGAGTGGGGAGCTGATCAACATGGGTTTGATCTATACAAGCTCATTGAAGAGATAGGTCTTGGAAAATACATTATGCATGAAGAAGATGACGAGTATCTTGAGATAAGTCTTGATGATCCCCTTCAACAAGCTGCATGGGGCAACTACTTTCTACATATGGATAGTGATGGTGAGGTTCTAAGTATGTTAGAGCATGGTAATAAATAAGAATATGCATTTCTGCCTACCCAAGAAGAAGAAGTTCATGAGTATGACAGTCAAGAAGAATGTGATGATCTATGGCAACAATACCATGTCATAATGCAAGAGTTTGAACACATAAGTAAGCCTACTCTTCTTCAAATGGAAGATAAGCTTGATGATGAAGTTAATGGTGAACCTAATGAATATAAAGAAGACTATGAAATCAATGTCAAGCAAATTATAGCCTTGAAGGAATGCAATCAGGTCAAGGTAGAATTTTATGTGAGTAAGGAGCAATATAGGCATCAATCTAATATTTAGTCACTTGGAAATGTGTTTGGCTAGCAAGAAAGCAAGATTGATGTTGAGAAGAGTTTCGTGACTGCCAAGAAGCAAATTAAGAAGCATCGAATGAGCATGAAAGAGATCAAGCAAGCTACAATGTCAAGTAGACCTCAAGGAGAATTAAAAGGACCATTCAAAGAAGCCTTGAGTGGTACAATTGTAGCTAACAAAGGACTCATGAATGGTAAAAGATTTGATCACCTTCATAAGCAAATTTTCTTTGACAAACATCCATCATATGGTGATTTGTTCTCATGGAGAAGTTGTGACTCTAAAAACATTCTTTTTGACTTTGGTTGAAGCAAAAAGAACTATTTTATCACCTCAAACATGTTTTGAGGTATGTACATAATAGTTGTTTTGAATGTTTTTGTTGTGTGTTTTCCCTAAATGCCTTTGGCATAGTATGGTTGCTTCTTGTTGTGTGGTTTAGTGTGAATTTGAAGTCTTATAGAGGGATGCCAGTTTCAATTTGTAGCTTAAGGGTGACCTCATTTCCCAATGGGAGGATAAGAGCACTGATCCATTAGCATTGCAAGCATGCTAGCTCCATGAACCATCAATTTGTTGACCAAATTTTGACCCCAAGTTAAAATTGGTCAACCCCTCTAAATTGAAAATTTCATAGGGTTGTCAAAACTTGTATATGGTCTTGTTATGGTCTTAAAGGGTCCTAAATGCTCTCCATATGGTCACATTAGTCATTGTCTAGCCTTGTCCAAAGTTTGATCTCATGTGTACTTGTTTAGTCTTAGGGGTCATTTATGAGGTCTTGGTGTTGTCAAGTGTGGTCAAAGGTTTGACATTGTTTAGAGTCATTATAAAAGGTTATTAATGTGTATCAAATGTCATATTATCATGTGTTAACTTTTTACTATATTTTTATGTGTTAAAATATCATTTTGGTCACCTTTTGGCCTATTTGGAGGAGTTGTACATACTATCTTCAAAGGAGAACATTTTAAGAAGGTTCTCCAACATACTTGATGTTAGAGAATGTTCAGGGATGGTCAAAGATTGACAAAATTTGTAGTTTAACGCCTAAACTAAGCAAACTACCCCTTTATAAGCACTTTTGGGCACTTGTACGGCTTTGGAAGATCATTTTTCAGTTGAAAATAGTTTTAGAGTGTCCCTTTGGATTTTTTAGATCAGTTTCAGGCTTTGGACCAAGTTTCAGGTCGTGCAGATGCTTCATAGACTCTCTCTCCTCCATCATTGCCTTCACAAGCTTAGAAAGGCAAAATTCAAGTGGATAGTACGACTAAGAAAGAGAGAGTTAGGAGCTGAAATTTTGGCCATTGTTAGGGGTCCTAATAAGGTTAAAACTAGTGGAATTGGTTAGATTCATGGCCCTTCTTTTATGAGTAATCACCAAGAGTGACAGAAGGTCACTATGCCTTGTCCATCCAAGCAAGTTTGATTCTGCTCCTGTTTCTCCAATTCAAAATTCGATGGAAAAGAATGGTTTTGAGAGATGTTTAAATGTTACATCAAATTGAAGGAGGTTGGAGTAGACCTCCTTAGGGTGCAAATTTGATTGATAATAGGTTTCAATAGGTTAAGCTAAAAGTGCTTACTGCAAAGCCTCACTTGGGATGGAGGTCGAGGAAATTTGAGGGGTTAACTTTGAGGAGTATATCAAAAAGAAGAAATTCCATGTTGACGTGATGATACTATTATTAGGTTCCCTGTCTATTATCTCCTAACACACAAAGTTGGGCATATGTGTAACTATGGCAATAAAAGTGAACATTGTATTAGTAGTCAAAGATAATGTTTGAATTTCTATAACATTATGACAAACTTGGGGAACCATTCTTAGGGTGCAAATAGGTCGATGTTGAACTTTCCTTTCCTTTATATATAAAAAAGGTGCTAAGTCAAGTTAGTTGGGTGTGACAATATAACTAAGAGTGAGGAAAGAATTATGTTAATTACTTGATATGTGAGGTTGAGAAAGCAACGGATGATGTCCCTTCTACATAGTAAGCTTCTCATCTTCCTTATAACATGGGGTGAGGTATTGTAGGTGTTAGGCCTTGGCCGGGGAATGATTTATGGTAATGATAGCTTTTGAGGTGCTAATTTTAAGGTTAGAGGTGGTTGGTGGTCGGGTTGTATTTATGAAATTGTGATAACCTTTTTTTAATAAATTGGAGGTTGGTAGAACTTAAAATTGATCAAAAAATCATACATAATCTAAATGTGCTCGTGAGAGTGGCATCACTTATCGATGACCATCCCTAAAAAGCAATTTTCAAATGTACATTGCCACTTATTTTCGCATGCTTATTCTTCTCAATAAATTATGACCACTTAAAAAAAATACAATAATTAAAAAGAAAAAGAAAAAAAATCCATCACGTCAAAGCTTGATTACAACAATAAATGGACCCATGTTACAAGATAACATTGGTTACAAGCTTGAAAACGATCAAAAGGCTAGAATTTCATTGACCATGCGAAATAATAATAATAACCTCAAACGATACTCATCATATCATTCATTCCTTCATCGTTTTCTAAGTCAGGAACGCCAAAATAATCTCTTCACGCGCCTTAAAAAGACCCCACTTTCTTTTCATCACATACATACATGTTTCATTGCGTTTCCTTTGTGCCTTTCTCACTCTAGGCTGGGTTCGTTATGGATGGATGGATGGATGGCTGGCTTAGAATAGAAGCCAGCGCCAGCGCCGGCCCCCCACTTGGGTTGTTAAGGATAAGGGTGGGGTGGGGTGGGGTGAGGTGGGGCCGGGCCGGTTCACCTTTATGTTGGAGGATTGTTTCCTTCAACGTTTCTAAGTATAATATAATGTAAATGTTATTTATTGGTCACGGGGGACGGCCCTTATTTATATGGGGCACTCCTCCAGCTGAGGGCGAGGGTTACCTTTATCTATAATTTCAACCAAATTATTATACATATATTTATAAAAAATAATAAATCATATTTAATTAATTTTTAAAACATGAAGAAATTAATGATGAAAAGAGGGTTTAGATAATCTTCCCCAAAAAAAAAATAAAAATATATAAGAAACTAGAGATATTAGATAAGAGTTAAATATAATGGCATATGATTGTATTACACTTCTTTTCTATAAAATATAATATTTTTTTAACAAAGAATATAAGTGCAAGGTGAAATTTTGAGTAGAGAGTAAAAAATATATAATAAATATACTTATATTGTCTTTTATGTTTCTGTTTCATATTATAGTATATATTTAAGATATATTAGCATATAAACGCTGTGGTTGAATATATAAGAGTCATCTAAATATTATATAAGAGGGAGGGTCACCCATCAAATTTAATCCTTATACATAAGATTAATAATAAATATTTTATATAAACTCAATGATAAAAAAAGAAAGTAGACCACTCATCAAACCCCTAAGGATGTTAGGATTAAATAAAATTATACATTATATATATATATATATATATATATATATATATATGAAAAGAAGCCTCATGTTTTTAATAAAGACGAAAAAATACAACTAAAAATAACTTTTAAATATGTAAAATATGTTAAGAAGGATATGAGTTTTTTTAAATATGAATTGTGATCCATAATACAAATGAAACTTTATAAAATGTTCATAAATTTTGTAAGTAACAAATATCAAATCGATAACTATATTGAACAACACATCTACCATATCTTTAACACAATAATATTCTTTGATTTTACTATCATACAATTATTATGCTCATATTAATTATTTTTTTAATGAATACATCCTGTATTTTATAAACGTTTTTACATCCTATAAGGAACTTTCTAAATATAATTAGTAAAAATAAAAATAAAATGAAAACACCAACACATAAAGGCACCAACCATCACGAATCTTTGATCAACCATTTCTTTAGATCCAGATGCATCACTCAATTATTTATTGAAATACATTTTATTAACAAACATTTTTCAATGTAATATTTGAGGAAGCAAACATGGTAAAGAGTGCGTAAGTTATGATTTAGTTAGTTTGTTTGTTTTTGGGGTATGATAAATTACTTTTTATTTTGTGGGTATAATTAAGAGATTATTTTTGTCATGAATATAATGTGAATATTTATAATCTCTCGGTAAATTATGTCATTTTTTTTTCAAGATTTTTTATCTTAATTTGCTTTTTATTTCATCATGTATTAATGTGTTAAAAATAAAAAATAGAGAAATTTGACATATATAATTTTTTTTTCTTTATAAAGTATTTAGACCTTGAAAAATTGGGACATAGAGTCATATTACGAATAAAAATATAAAGTTATTTAAAAGTTTATTTTTAAATATGTTGTCCCCAAAAATATCACTTATTTTTGGGACAACATATGAACTATTTTGGTCCTGCAAGACCAAAATTGTCTCTTCCCTTTTCAAAAATTGTTCTGTGCATTCTAATTCTCCATTCTTCAAGCTTTTCAGAAATCTACGGACTCTGCACGCTTGAATCTACGGACTCTGCAGGAAGAAAATCTACAGACTCTGCAGGCCAAGTTCTACGGGCTTCGCAGGTTGATTTCTAAGGACTATGCAGGAAAGAAGCAAGATCTCAACACTTAGGCGATTTCAAAGTTGGTTCAACATCAAGCTTCTAAGCAAAGATTGAACCATTGAACCTTGAACCAAAAAGGTTCAAGGGTTCAATGGATTCAAAGGTTCAACGTCATCAACAAGAGTTAAGCGCATTTGTCAAGGTTCAAAGTTCAACCGCTTCAAGGTTCAATGGCTTCAAAACACTTATTAAAGAGAAGAAGGCTTGAACCATTGAACCGTTTTGGTTCAAAGGTTCAACGGGTTCAATGGTTCAAAGGTTCAACGCTCGGTTGGTTTAAGCAAACAAAGGACTTAGCCAAATAAAGAGATTGACCCGATTGAACCATTGAACCGTTGAACCAAAGTTGGTTCAATTGGTCGGTTCAATCAGCAGGTTCAAGGGAGTGCCCCAAAGCGAAAAGACCAAGTGCCCTTGTGGAAGGCAGGGAACATTGGTTCAAAGATCAAAGACAAGAAAGCGATTGAACCAAGGAGCTGAGAAGGCCGCTTGAACCATTGAAACAGTCAACCAATGACGTCCCCGTGGACGTCAAATTTAAGGTAATGAAATATTCACTAAGTTTCAAATGTGGCGTGAAACTTAAAAACAAACTCAACGACCAGCTGAAGGAGCTGACAAAGCTAAGAATATAGCCCTGAGGGCTCAGATTCCAAGAAAAGACAAAACTGGAAAGGGGTAAAGATAACCCAGGAGCTTAAATTCCAAGAAGAGACAATGTTGGAAAGGACAAAAGCAGAAAGAGGATAAGACCAGAAATATCTGCGCAGAAGTTATTCCGATAGCTATAACAGTCTGCAAAGTAGATTTTTGAGCTTACAAACATTGAAGGCACGACCTGTTGGTCTCCTTTGGAGTAAAGACAAAATGGACAGTTGTGTAGACATCAGAGGACACAGACCAGATGATCCAAGCTCAGGAGAAGACATATGGGATGAAATGACATGCCATAGTTAAGACAACTGCCCTATTTTCAACGTAGTCCTTTGACAAACCTAAAAATGCATTCAGGGCATTGAATGCACAACATAGGCCGTTCTATGGAACAAAATGCCAAGTCTTTCTTGGCTGCTATATATTGTAATCTCTTGTATCATTCTAAGGGAGATCTTCCCAATACAAAAGCGAAACTCTGCCCAATTGAAAGGCAAATACTGAGACTTTGAGCTCAGATTGTATTTCATTTCATTTTATCTGAATGAAAAAGCAAGTTATTTGCAGACTTTATGCTATTTTGGCTTGTATCATTTTAGAAGATTATTCTTGTCTGTCTTCTGAATGTGTTCTTGTTTATTTAATTTGACAAGCAGAATTAGTGAAAGTAACAAGGAAGGTGTCCTGAAGCCAACTATGGGAAGACTTTGTGCTTTCATAATTGTTTTCAATGTGTGTTTTTCTTTTCTTTCTGTGTTAAGGATTCTGGGATGACTTTGTGCCCCTATTATCCTTTGTGTTTCACTCTTTGGGTAGTTGAGGTGTAGACTTTGTGTTATACTTCATCTTGTTGGTTACTGCGCCTGTGTTACCAGTTACTTTTACTACCTGAAAGAACTCCTGCTATTTTCTACAAGAGCACTTCTGAAAGAAGAGAAGTGCCTTCAGTGTTTTCACCAGGATTTCTCTTTTGTGTTGTGAACATCATCTCTGAAAGAAGAGAGATGGATGACGTACCCTACCCCTGAGTATTATTTTCTGTATATTTATAGTATATAGCCTCCGTATATTTAATAGGAAACCTCCCCTTGATGAGAGGAGAGATTTGTCCCCTGTTGATGTAGTAAAACTGCACACCTGGACGACCAATCTCCCTATGCTGTGGTGATAGGAACTATTTTGCTTACCAATTAACAGGTCAATAAAATATACACCCAACAATTTTTGGTGACTCTGTTGGGGATAAACGTGCAGTCTGAAGCCTCAAGTTTCAGATTGAAGCAGTTCCTTCCCTTATCCATTATATAGACTCTGGCGACTCTATTATGTGTCTTACCCATTATCATTATAGCCTTACCATTTTCCTCCATCTCCATTATTTTATCTGGTCTACAAAACCAGAGCTACTAGAAAAGAGTGCACAGTTTGAAGCCTCAAACTGAAGCAGGGCCAATTATTTTCTATTTTTGTTCTACAATTTGGCCACTCCACCCAGATTTGTTATCCCTATTTTTCATAATTAAATCATGGCATTTCGAGGCCCCTGGGGTAGCTTTTTTGGCTCACTCAACTTGACTCCACCTCTCCATTAACTTCCACGCATCTCAAGAAATAACTTCCCCAAATTCTTTAGAGATGGGAGAGTTCACCCTAATCAACACATTGCAACCTTCAACATAGCCTGTGGTGTGATAGGGGTGGAATTTGAAGACGTGGTAGTCAGGCTTTTTGTGGAGACCCTACAAGGTGTTGCTGTAGTGTGGTTCTACCATCTGAAGGCTAGATCAGTAACATACTAGAATACCCTAAAAGTCAAGTTTGAAGCAAGATTCAAGCTCGTAGAGGATGCCCATGCCTTGCTGGCCTAGCTCACCCAGATGAAGAAAGAGCCTCATGAGCCTATGAGAGATTTCATTGTCAAGTTTAACAAGCTGAGAAACAAGATTCCTGTAATTGCTCAGCCAACACTTGAAAACCTCAAATGCTTCTTCATCAACTCACAGCTACCTAAAGTGATTTTTCTGCTGAGGCGTGCTGGCCACATAGACCTTACTGCTGCTTAGGACTTAGCTACTGAGGTTAAAGATGACTTTATCTTGGTAAGAAAGATAAGGAGAGATCCTAACAGAGGTAAACCCTCTTCATCTTTTGAACACTCACCCACAAGCACCACTAATCAAATGGTATAAAAGCTGGTAAATGAATTACTAGCCTTGAAAAGGCAATTAGCGCAAGGTATATCTTCTGCTCCATACAAAGATGTACCAAGGAGAACAGTCTCCAATCAACCATATCAAGGCAACACTACCAGAAGTTAAGGGCAACCAAATCATCTTCCTCCCCCATAGAGGAACCTTGCCCTTGAAGCACCTCTAACTAACTCAGCAATTGGATATCTGGAAACAGAACATGCTTTCTCTTTCCAACCTAAGTTTGAGCAAGAAAATGACATTGATATCTTCATAGAGGATCAAGAAGAATCAGCTGGCAACTCCCACATTGGTTTCCTGAATTACCAAGATGAACCCAGAAGTGAAGATGAAGTAGTCGAAGGATCATACGTAGTATTCACCTGGTCTAAGAATCAGTCAGCCCAACAGGCTGATAAAGAAAAGATAGAGGATCGACCTCAACTAGTAATTTCAATTGATAAGTAGATAACCCCTGTTCCTTTTTGATCAAAGGGTGCAATGATTGCCAAAAAGGTAAGTACATAAAACATTTCTGCACCTTCTACTTCAAATTTGCAAACCAGTCCTCCCCCTCTCAAAAACCAAAAGGATGAACTCCCATCCCCTCTTCCAAGTCCATTTTAGTCATTTGATATAATTGATCATGTCAAGAAATCTAAAATTCAAATGACTAAATTTGAATTCCTGCAAGCCAATCCTGAGTAGTTAAACATTGGTGGAGAATTAAGTGTGGACCTATTTGAGGCAAAAATTATGGTCACCCAAACGTCAGCCCTTGCAGCTCAAATTCTATTTGAGCCATCAGGCAGGGGTAATTACTTCTTAACCATAGAGAATGCTCATGTCTTAGCTGATGAAAGTCCTGTAGCTGGCAATCGAGGATTTGATCCAAATAAGGCATCAAAAGAATTAGTAGGGCGCAGTATAAATGAATAAGGATCTTCCATCTCCAATGAAGAGAAATCTGATAGAAGATTAGCTTTTGATGATGCTTGGATCTTAGAATCTAATGGCAGTGATTCTTCCACTAATGTTGGAGCCAAATTGTGTTGATATCTCCTTAAGGAGATATTTTTCTTTCATGCAAGTTGCAGTTCAGTAACACCAACAACACAACTAGATGTGAATCTCTGTTGCTCAGATTGAAGACTGCTTAGGATGAAGATATCAAACTCCTTCACACCAAAGGAGATGCTAAACTGATGGTTTTTCAGGAGTTTGATGCTGACAATCAAAACATGTGCTGGACTGAACCAGCAGAACAACAAGCTATGGTAGTGGACCATACTATTATACTCCAAAGTCAAAAAAAGGAACTCTTTGCCAAGAGAGCAAGGATTTATGATTTTTCAAATTAAATATCACGTCTTGCCATGGAGCAAGAAGAGAGAGCCAAAAGGAGTGCATAGAAAATGTGATTCCTGGTGGAGAGTTCCATTCGCCCGTCACCAATTCTGGGGACAAAATAGTTTCCTACTGGTTTATCAAGATGGAACGCCATTTTTATTATCTCACAATAGGTAGCATTTGAAGCACTTCAATTCCTGAAGTGTCAGATAAGTTCACCTATACATATGTATATCTATATAGTCTTTGTTTCTGCTTTGTGTTGTTTGTTTTCATTTTTTGGAGCCTTTTTTTTTGGGTAGCATGACTCCATAACCCAATGGCATACTTCAAGGCACTAGAGATTCTGGTTTTTACTCCTCTCAGCTGTTCTAAGTTTTCAACTGAAGGAAGTTCCCCAACTAGATCCAGCTGTTGTCTCCAAAAATAATACTCATTTTTGGGACAACATATGAACTATTTTGGTCCTATAAGACCAAAATTATCTCTTTCCTTTTTAAAAATTGTTCTGTGCATTCTAATTCTCCATTCTTCAAGCTTTTCTAAAATCTACAGACTCTACAGGCTTAAATCTATGGACTCTTTAGGCTTGAATCTATGGACTCTGCAGGAAGAAAATCTATGGACTCTGTAGGCCAAGTTCTACGGGCTTCCCAAGTTGATTTCTATGGACTCTACAGGAAAGAAGCAAGCTCTCAACACTTAGGTGATTTCAAAGTTGGTTCAACGGCAAGCTTCTAAGCAAAGATTGAACCATTGAACTATTGAACCGTTGAACCTTGAACCAAAAAGGTTCAAGGGTTCAATGGGTTCAAAGGTTCAACATCATCAGTAAGAGTTAAGCACATTTGTCAAGGTTCAAAGTTCAACCGCTTCAAGGTTCAATAGCTTCAAAACACTTATCAAAGAGAAGAAGGCTTGAACCATCGAATTGTTGAACCATTAAACCATTTTGGTTCAAAGGTTCAACGGGTTCAATGGTTCAAAGGTTCAATGCGCGGTTGGTTCAAGCGAACAAAGGACTTAACCAAATAAAGGGATTGAATTGATTGAACCATTGAACTGTTGAACCAAAGTTGGTTCAATCGGTTGGTTTAATCGATAGGTTTAAGGGAGTGCCCCAAAGTGAAAAGACCAAGTGCCCTTGTGGAAGGTAGGGAACATTGGTTCAAAGATCAAAGGCAAGAAAGCGATTGAACCAAGGAGCCGAGAAGGCTGCTCGAACTGTTGAAATAGTTAACCAATGACGTCCCCATGGATGTCAAATTTAAGGTAATGAAATATCTATTAAGTTTCAAATGTGGCATGAAACCTAAAAACAAACTCAGCAACTAGCTAAAGGAACCAAAAGAGCCGTCAAAGCTAAGAATATAGCCGTGAGGGCTCAGATTCCAGGAAAAGATAAAATCGAAAAGGGGAAAAGATAGCCTAGGAGCTTAAATTTTAGGAAGAGACAAAGTTGGAAAGGACAAAAGTAGAAAGAGGAGAAGACCAAAAATATCTACACAAAAGTTATTCTGATAGCTGAAACAGTCTGCAAAGTAGATTTTTGAGCTTGTAAACATTGAAAGCACAGCCTTCTGGTCTCCTTCAGAGTAAGGACAAAATGGACAGCTGCACAAACATCAGAGGGGATAGACCAGATGATATAGGCTTAAGAGAAGACATATGGGATGAAATGACACGCCATAGTTAAGATAACCACCCTGTTTTCAATGCAGTCCTTTGACAAACTTGGAAATGCATTCAAGGCATTGATTACACAGCATGGGCCATTCTATGGAACAAAGTGCCAAGTCTTTCTTGGCTGCTATGTATTGTAATCTCTTGTATCATTCTAAGGGAGATCTTCCCAATACAAAAGCAAAACTCTGCCCAATTGAAAGGTGAATACTAAGACTTTGAGCTCAGATTGTATTTCATTTCATTTTATCTAAATGAGAAAGCAAGTTGTTTGTAGACTTTGTGCTCTTTTGGCTTGTCTCATTTTAGAATATTATTCTTATGTCTGTCTTTTGAATGTGTTCTTATTTATTTAATTTGGCAAGCAAAATTAGTGAAAGTAACAATGAAGGTGTCCTGAAGCCAACTGTGAGAAGACTTTGTGCTTTCACAATTGTTTTCAGTGTGTGTTTTTCTTTTCTTTCTATGTCAAGGATTATGGGATGACTTTGTGCCCCATTATCCTTTGTGTTTCACTCTTTGGGCAGTTGAGGTGTAGACTTTGTGTTATACTTCATCCTACTGGTTACTGCACCTGTGTTACCAGTTACTTTTACTACCTAAAAGAAATCCTGCTGTTTCCTGCAAGAACACTTCTGAAAGAAGAGAAGTGCCTTCAGTGTTTTCACCAGGATTTCTCCTTTGTGTTGTGAACATCATCTCTAAAAGAAGAGAGATGGATGACGTACCCTACCCCTGAGTGTTATTTTTTGCATATTTATGGTATATAGCCTTTGTATATTTAATAAGGAACCTCCCCTTGATGAGAGGAGAGATTTGTCCCCTGTTGATGTAGTAAAACTGCACACCTGGATGACCAATCTCCCTATGCTGTGGTGATAGGAACTATTTTGCTCACTAGTTAGCTGGTCGACAAAATATTCACCCAAAAAAATATATTATTTTAGAATTTTAAATATGTAAAATTCTAAGAATAAAAACCACGTATTTAGTCTTCATTTACTATAATATATTTATAAATAATATATTATTTGTTGGGACATTTGTATGTAAATTCATAATTTATAACTTTACATTTTTATTAATAAATATTTATATTAGTAAATAAATAATTTTACATATAATTCCCAATATGAATTTTTAAAAATATTTTAGTAGTCACTTTTAAATAAGCGAAGTAATGTAATTTTGTGTAATGATATGATGTTTCCTTAGTTTAATGCACAAAATGCATACTCCTCACCTAATAAGTATCCAAATGTAGTTTAAAAATATGTACCCTATTTAATATCAATTTATATTTGTTCAACTTCAAAATTATCAATATATTATGGGACATCACTATCAATAAAGGAAAGATTACCATTTTAAAGGCATCAAAATTTCAAAATAATAGTTTATATTATAAATCAATGGATTTTAATTAAATTGTAACATAAATATTCAAGTGAACTTAAATAAAATTAAATTAGTAAATTAAACTTAAACTGAGGGTGATAAAGATGAAAGAAGATTTTATAGATGTATCTTTAATATCAATAGATTTTTTTGGGATAATCATCAAAGTTTGATAATGAAAATAAGAGTTTTGTGACAAGACAATAAGAACCTTGAAAGTTGTTACAAACTGAAGACCTTGTCAAAATTGTCAATTAAATGTTTGTGAACCCCAGAGCCATAGACAATATGTTTTTAGGAAGTATCTGACACCTACAATTTTTTTGAGAAGTGAGAAATATGTGAATAAAATGCCCTAATATGAACCATATTATCAAGAGGGTTTATATCTATTATCTTTGAAGGAGTATAGTGCACTTATTCTCCTTACCTTAGTCGAGCTTCCTTATTATTTTTTAGGCCCTTCCATAGTTTACAATATATAAAAAGACACTCCAATAACTATACTAATTTAGCAGTCAGGGAATCTAGTGCAATACAATTTATCAGTAATAGGAACTTCAATACTACAATGAATGTTGTAATGATTGAATTACTTCTCCACATTTATTGTACCAATAGCTAAAAATGCATAAGTATCTTATAATTATGTAATTTAACAACTAATGAGTACCTAAAGGCCATTCTTGAGTATCTACATTTTACCCACTTTGATGACCCTCTTGGATATGTCATTAGTATGGCATGTGCAAATAAACAAATAAAAAAAGACAACATTAATAACAAAATACAAAATTTAAACTTGGAGACAAAGGAAATTGAATAATAATGCACATTTACAACTCTTAAGTTAAGATCATACGATGCCAAATTTCTAATGCCATTCACTAACAATCTCGATCTCAATAAAATTAGAATATATGTTGGTGTCCAAGCCATAATATATAGCTACCCCATTTGGCTTATTCTAAAGTTGTAATACATTCAACACAACATTTTTATTTGCATCCATTGTAGCTTGTCTATGAGAATCCTTGAAATAAATTACAATTCAAGTGTCTTGCCATCTTCCTAAATAGGTATATGTGTTGTCATTGATCTGAATTATTAGTTAATGCAAAATGCTCACTATTTATCAATTTCAGATACTCAACAATTTTCTTAATTTTCATCCTTTTACATGAAATTGGCTTATTTGATTAAAATTAGGTTTAATACTGATTAAAAACATCAAATAAATGAATATAAATAGAGAAAACACAAACTAAATTGATAACGGAGTTCACTCTTTCGAGGGATACGTATTTGGGTCTAAAAACCACTCAAACTAATCTACTAAATGGTACAAAATACACTGTGTATACTATTTACACCAAAATATGACTTTGGTTTGCAAAAATAACCTCTGCTTTGCCTTTAAGAATTCTCTGCAACAATCTTCTATATGGGAGTTGCTTTCCCTGAATAAAAGGACACTTGCTTACTTGTTTCTTCTTGCTTTCTTTCAAATTCTAAAAAAACAAGTTCTCTTCTCTCTGTGTGTATGTTTTTCAAATACAACAATGAGCCTTTTATAATGTTCCCAATGTCCTTGTTTCATGGGTTGAAGTCTTATCTATTTACCCAATATGTTGGGATTCCTTCCATTACCTTGTTTTTAGGCTTGGATAAATCTTCCACACATTTTGGGTGGGATTTAATGCCATATTAAGAGGGTTTTTTAATAATAATGTTTTAATAAAAGTTTCAACACCATATAAATTGGTAGTAAGAACAATCTTTGCTTGAAACTCGTAGCATATCTTAAGGATTAGTTTTTGGATGTTCCATGTGTAAAAATACCATTGGTACATGTGTTAAGCCCTAATTGGGCCACTGCTACATGTCTAGTCACCATGATAATATCATCATTATCCCCTACTTGCTTCAACAAGTCATAACTTTTGTATACAGAGTTTGTTTAAAATACGTTGGATTCATATCAGAGAGCTCTTCAATGTTGGGATGCTTACAATAAGGTTGCAGAACATTTGATCAAATTGGTGTGGGGATCCTCCTAGATCAGTCACCACCATAACCCCTATTTATTCACATGTATACATATGTGTCAACTATTAAGCTAGATGTCATAAATTGCTACACTTGCCTAACCACATGACCAATGAGTTGTCTCATATGTATGTTAGTTTCATAGATATTTATATCTTCTCATCATCGTTATTTGTAAATGCAAACATGAACTTTGTGAAAAAACCATACCCTTATAAAAAAGTAAATGAAAAAATCATTTATGGCTCTCTTTTGTAAAACATACTATACCGTTGTAAATAGTAAAGAAAAATTAATATGTGGCTCCATTTTTTAAATCAATTCAATGAGCAATAGAACCCTTTTTATACGATGCTCCCCCACCTGCACCAACCCTTTCCTCACCTCTGGGTTTTTTTACTAACATGGAAGTACATGTTGTTACTATGATACTTTGCTATGTATTATTCTTTGTTTTTTTCTTGTGGATTGTGGCCCTTTTGCCAAATATTAGCAATCATGTATGTGTCAATTTATACTATTATTCAAAATAGTCCAATAAAATGTTTAATCCTCATTTTATTCGTACACAATGTTTCTACCTTGCATTACCATCACCTTCAATTGCTTATTATGATCAATCATTCTAAGGTGGGTTTCTTTCATGATATCAAACATTTACAAAGTGCATAACAAGGACAAATACATATTAAAAAAGTCAAAATTTAGGGTTGTATTATCATATTTACATTTTTTGTTGTAAAATACAATCACATCCTCACCTCTCTAACTTAAAATAAATCGAATAAAAAGAAAACATTTTAAATATTGTTTTCTCATCTTGAAATTGCGATTCCTTCATGTGCAAGGACAATGTAAAATTATCACAATGTGATTCTTTAATAGGCTATTATTTATTGAAATGCAATTCAAAATTTCTTATTTGAGTTATACGATATTGTCAATTTATCATCCTAATTATATTAAATTTGAAAGTATGCCTAAGGGATGTGATTTTTCTAAAAACATGAAATACTTATCAATAAAACATAACCTAGGGTTGAAGGTATTAGTTCAAGATAACATTAAGTGCCATAGTCCTTCAAAATGAGGTTTTAAAGGAATGAGGAAATCCTTTTCCACTAATATCATGAAGGTAATCCCATTGCAATCATAAACTATGCATGTAAAAAATAATTACTAGGGTTAAAAAATTGGAAGTTTTTTTTTACCTTTCAATTTTCAAATTATTTTAGATTTTTTATTTTACAAGGTTTTTATATTCCCATTTTTTTTTATTGAAAAGTAATTCTATTACTTTAAATTAAAAAAACTAATATTACAGTGCTAGTCATACAAAACAATGGGTAGAAATGTCACACACCAAATACTAAACTAAGCTAAAAAAAGCCTCGAGAGAAACCGAAGTCCAAAATAACTAGCCATAACCTGATCAATAATTGTAATTAAAAAAAATCAAGTACACATCAATAAAAAAAGGATGATGAAATAACATAAACATCAAAGAACACACTAAGCAACAACTGCAAACATGGAGTGTAGAGGAGGAGGTGGACACGAAGGGTCCTGAGGCTTCCTTCCCCACCCATCTAGGGTTGGGGGATCTTCATCCATAGGGAGGGAGTCCTAACCATCAACTTGTTAATTATTTTTATTATCATTCTACATCTGTGAATCATGGCAGGAAGGAGAGATGGATAGATCTAATTATATGAACTTACCCTGTGGAAGGAGCCTCCACCCCCACCACCACTACCTCTGCCTCTGTTAGATCCTCTCGAAGGAGATGGGCATCTAGAGTGAGGAGAGGATATACTCCAACTTTGAGACCCCAAGCTATAAGAACAGTGGCATCTCCCCCTATGCCTGTGACCCCCAGGAGGAGAGTGATGAGGCAGGGGATCAGGTGGCTCATGGATGACTGCATAGGGAACATTCCCCCAGTGGTCTAGGAGGACCTATATATGATGAAGCTCGAGCTTGACCTTGTTCATTTGACTTTCAATCTAGAGGGTAACATTAGCAATCACAATAAATTTGTTAGTTATAGATTTTTTTCCATAATCACATTATTAAAATATGCTTGATTTATAGATTTCCAAATCTAAACAAAAATATCAGTATAGAAAATATACTAATTTTTTTTATTTTGAAAGTGATAGGGTAGACTCCCCTAAGAGAGCCATTTCAAAAGTAAACATTTCAGGCTTGAAGGGTTTGAAAAGGGTATGAATCCATCTCTAGGCTGATTGAGCATGTGAGAAAAAACAAAAGAGCTATTTGATGGTTTTTGGGTGGTGACAGGCCAGGCAAGTGGGATTAAAAACCCCCATGTGCTATAGCCAATTTCCCATGGTAAAACCTTGGTAAAGAATACACCAAAGAAAGTGTGCCTTTTTGGGTTCAATATAAGTCACCCAAATGTTATCAAATCTCTTGGCCCAAACTTGATGGAAGGATTGGAGATACCAACGATGATTAAGAACATGTGTCAATATATTAGGGGAATAAAAAATTGTAACCCAGTCGAGGAGAATATAAATAAAATGGCATGGTCATAGGCAAGGACCATTCCTTCCACCATGGCGTGAGAGAGGAAACTCCAACCTTGTGCAAGTATTCATCAAGTATGGAACTCTATAATTCAACAATGAATTGTGCATCTTCCTTATTAAGATGGAAGTTTGCCTTTAACATAATCTAAGGAAGTTAGTCCCTAAGGACATTAAAAAATAGTTCACCAATCATGAATATACATTTCTTAAGTAATCTCAATCTTTTGATGCAAGGGACCTAGCAAAAGGGACATTGTGGAAGGTCAACTGAGGGACCACCATAATAACTAAGAGTTTAGATAAAGACTACTTCTAAACCCATCCCCTACCCAAATAAGGTGAGGTTTGAGATTTTCTCAGGACTTCTAAATACTTTGCATGAGAAACATGCCCCCTAATTTGATAGACACTGGTGATATAAGTGTGTTTTGAAAGCCTATGCCTTTCCATGGTTTTCTTTCGAGAGGGTAACCTTGAGAAATATAGTGCCACAATAAAATTTTCTAGGCTTCATCACCTTCCATGTTTTTGATGATCCATTTATCCCCAAGAGAAATTATTTGAATCTTTATGTCAATAAGCCCAAACCCACCAACTTATTTAGGACAACAACATATGGCCTAGGAGATTCAATGAAATCCCTGGTATCCTTTAGAATTAGCCCATAAAAAGATATTACAGAAGATTTTCATGCTTTGTAGAGGAGGCATTTAAAGGGTCCCAATAATATTAATAGTAAACATGAGTAACAATGAGCACCTTAGATCAAATATGGAAAGTTTTGGCCAAGGTCAAAGGCTTAGTGATCTAGAAAGAGATTTTTCTCCACTTTTTGAACCACACAGGACCATAACTTTGTAGGACAGGCTCTGAAAGTAAAAAGGAATGCCTAAAAAATTAAACTTAACCCCCAAAAGGATCCATTTCCACATATATCCCTCCAACCAAGGAGTTTTGGGTGACAAATATTGGTAAAAACCTAATAACACTAGGTTTTATGCCATTGGATAGATGACCCATAAGTAAGGCAAAAAATATATAAACATTCCATGACATGCTTGATAGAGCCTTCATCTTCCTGTAGGGTGAGGAAGAAGTCATCACTAAAGTTCCCATAGATTAACTAGTGGTCTAAATTAGGTAGAGATATCCATTTGACCAAACCCTTGGAAGCATAACTAGCCAAAGATAGCTAAAAACTTTAGCAGCCAACACATAAAGTGCAGGGGCCAGGAGCCAATCTTGTTTGATGGACTTGTGGAGCTTAAAATGTTGAGACTTGGATCCATTGATGGTGATGCAAGCCCCAACATCATGAAAAAGCATATTGACAACATGAATAAACTTGGGGCTAAACACCAAAGCCTATAACATAACTATAATAAAAGGCCACTCTATTCAGTCATAGGATTTCTCAAAATCAATCTTGATGAACAAGGCCTTCTAGTTAGATATTCTAGCCCCTTCTATGCCTTCCCATATGGTAATAACATTGTCAAAAATATATCTATGTTGAATGAACCCAATTTGCTCACTTTGCACAGTTAAGGGAAGTAAGTGATTAATTATGAGAACTAAAGCTTTGGCTATGATTTTATAGGAAACATTCAACAAAGTGATGGGTCTCTAATTGGTAATCACCTCAAGATCCCCCACCTTGGGGATGAACTTGATGTTGCCCTGATTGATGAGGTGACCTAAGGAATTGGTCAGGACCACTTCAGAGTAAAATTTATGGAGATCAAGTCCAATAGTATCCCACAGGGTTTGATAGAATTTGTAGGGAAAGCCATCAATACTTGGGGCTTTATCAGAGGCCATTTACATAACAACTTCCTTAAGATTATTAACACTAAGAGGTATATCACAGGGAACTCTTTAGGATTATGAGATTTTATAGGGGATCACATCAAGGCATTAAGAGAGGGAAACCTCACAAGTAGGAAATGAAGGTTGTGTCATTAAGACACCATGGTAGTGGTGAACAAAGGCTTGGAGGATATCTAGGAGTTTGGTAAGTCTATCTGAAGCACTTATAATGGCTTTGATTTTGACATCATATTCTCTTGACTGATGGAGAGCAAAAAAATTCCTTGGCCATCGTGTCTCCTACCTTCAACCAATGCATCCTTGCTTAGATTTGGGCTCATATGGCTTTATAAGCATCTGAAACCTAGAACTTGTGTCTCTATATGGTGTCCTAAGTCTACAGATGTGAGTTTAAAGGTGCAACTTCTAACTCCTATGAAACCCTAAGGTATTGATAATTTATAGCATTCTGAATGCACTACCTAAAAATAACTGCTTGTTTGTCATATATCTATAGGAAGGAAGTGGTGTGGGTTATAGAAGACCACCACACAATCCAAACATTATCCCTTATGGGTGTAGGAACTATATTCCAAATCGTGGTGATAAACTCCACACTATTTTCAAGCTTGAGATGGGCAGTATTGAGGTAATCTGGGAACCCTTGGGGTTAACCTGAGGGGAAGTCTAATTTATTTAAAAATTGATGGGATGGTGGTCAAACAAAAAAGAGTATGGAATGATAGACACAGGTTTCCCATAGACATGGGTGAAAAAGGAAAGATCTTTCTTAGCAAAGAGGGCACGATCAAGTCATTTGAGGACTCAATCTTCTCCTTAACATAAGTTTGACCAAGTGAACTAGGGGGACTTTGAATCACCCCTTTTATAATGATTTGGGTCCAAGACCCCAAGTTTATTTTACATATAAAACCAAGCTTCTCATTCTCTTACACACCATCTCATGGGGAGGTGACCTTATTTATCTTTCATAGATTTGATCATGTTAAAGTTACCACATAGAATCCAATGTGCATCTGGGAGGGAATTAATCAACCATCTCTATAGTAGGGTGTATTCCACAACATCATTGGATGCATATAAATTGACAAAGCCAATGATGCTATTATCAAAGTCAAAAAGAGTCTAGACCACCTGGTGGGTGGGGTTGGAACCCCAAGAAATGCTATTTTGAGACAAGTCAGGTGCCAACACACATACAAATCCCCCACAACTAGACTCATGATAGGTTGCCTGATAGTGGGACCCAAGCCAGATAGTGTGAGTTATATATTGAAGCAAAAATCTAATTTTTTTGACTTTTTACATGCATAAAACTTTCATGTAAGAAAAATGATGAAAATTGTTCCTAACCATATACCTATGAGTCATATTAGTGAGTCCTCAAACATTCCAATAATAAACTATCATTGGGAAACATCTAAATTCATTTCATTTCCTTCAGAGAGGTCTGAGAGGGTTGTAAATCAATTGAAATCCAAGCCTGGAAGAATAAATTATCTCAACTTGAAGGGTTGACTTTTATTTGGCACATAATCCTCATCTATAAAGGGATAGGGACTACATGAGCAATGCATGATAACCTTGTAGTTTAGGGTTACAATCCCCAAATCTAAATCCAAATCATTCATGCCTGATAGGGGTTATGATAAATGGGTTGTAGGAATGGGAGATGGGGATGACACAAACTAAGGATCACCTGTGGTGACCAGGAAATGGGAGGTAGGGGTTTAACTTGAGATCATGTCTAGGCTTTGCCAAAAGGGGCTGAGAAACTTGGACCTCATGTGGGTTGGTATACAGCTGGCTGAGGTCTAATATTACCATAGGCAACAATATTTTTCCTATTAAAAACTATGGTTTACCCATCAAAGGATATGGGTTTTGACTCAGACCCATTTTTGTCTTGAGTGACCATAGGAGTGGGACCATTAGAGGACATTCTCTAATCATGTGGTCTAAAGCCTAACACCTAAAACAAGTGTTTAGAAGGTTAATATAGATCACATGTTGAGAGAACTGGTTGTTTCCCTCTTGAATGTCGATGGATTATTTAAGGTCTTTGGCAAGGTTAATTTTGACATAGACCCTTCTTTGAGGCTGGATTGCATAGAACTTTGGTTTCTCATGACAAATAAAGTTGTCAAGAGGCTTGATAATTTGGTTGAAAAATTTCTATAGAGGCAGAGGTAAGCTTGGAAACTCTAACCAAACCAAGATATTAATCTTAGCTTGTTTAGAGACTTGGAAGTCTCTAATCAAATAGGAAAAAATAACCAGGGTGTTGTAAATAAACCATGGGCCATGGTTAACTATGGATCTATAGCGTGTAGGTTTTTTGAAACAAAACATGAAGAAACCCTTGGTGAGGTTTTGGACTCCATCTGGTTTCAACCTATAGTCATATAAAATGCATAATTTGGTAACTTGAGTGTGGCTAATGACACCCAATCCATAGGTCCATTTTGCTTGCTCTCATGACCCTCATAGGCATGTTTTCACTGATTCCCAATCATTTGTAGGCTCCTAGACTGAACCCTTTTAGACCTAAATTACTCTTTCCACGCTTTATCCATCCCCCTAGGTCCCATAAACTATGGACAATAGCACCCAAAATTGGACTACAGTGCGGAAACCTAGGGTGTCCTATTTTTGGCACTATTGCCCAAGCACAATTTAGCTTCTAACAGTCATATTATTTCGAATCCTTATCCTAATTCATGTCAGACTAAGGTGAATTCATTTAACCCATGATCATTATATCCCCTATAAAATGCCATTCAAGGTCCATTTACAAGGGTTGGTACACATTTACAAGAGAGAAGCAAAAATACAAGCAAGACCACTCAAGCACTTTTCCCTATGCTCTGCATACAACCATATAATAATATTTCAAGCTTATTCAAACCTTTATACCAGTCCCTAGTCATTCCAAGTACAACTAGTTTCATATTTAATTGTATTTTCATCACATTATTGCACCAAACACTTCAATGGGATAACTACATATAGCTTGATCCCACCTCAGAATATGGGCATGTAGGTAGCATGCCCACACATAGGGTGTGAAGTGCATCCATCATATCCTTTACACACTAACCCCTCCTCTCCTTTATCCAAGTTTTACATTCAAGTTCAAGTATAAAGAAGACTTAGGGTATTGAAGACTAAATCAGGTACATAGTGAGCTTCGTAGACTTTCAGGGTTTGATATTTCACAGGTAGGGTCACATAGACCTGAGGCACAATACCCAAAACTCTTAGATCACTAGGACAATAGCATTAAGATATGACTATAACACTGGAACCCAGGGTGTCCCACTTTTAACACTCCTATCTATTCAAGAAATGAACTCTAGATTCCATTTTGTGACAATCTCCCAAGCCTACACATAGATTTCTACACCTTATCTCAGTTGGAATAATATAGAATAAGAAAAGTTTGATTTTCTATCTCTCACTACTATTTTTAGAAAATCCCTAATTACAGTCAAATTTCAAAAATTAGTAGCCTAATTATTATACATTATTTACTAGTTTTATATACTCAGAATAGTTTATTATTTAGGAATTAAACATCTAATTTTCCAAAAATAATAAATCATTTGGTGAACCTGACTTTGAATTTTGCATAAAAACCCTAAAATTCCTAGGGTAAATTCCTAACTAATTTTTCACATTAATTTTTGAATTTTTTCTTGAATATTAAAATAAAAAATTCTTCTCAAATTTTAAAATTTTATAGTAAATTTAAAAAAAAATATATTTCGAACTCTAAGTGCATCTACTAGGTCCCATTAAATCAAACACTTTTCCATAAATTTCTGAATTTTTTCCTGAATACTTAACTTAGAAAGTCAATTTCAATTTCAAAAATTCATAGTATTTTTCAAAAATATTTTTGAAAAATTCCTAGTTGCATGTACTAGCTCCTACTTTGCTTCTTGAGGTATCACCTTACTTCTATACTCAAATTAAAAAAATGTTGCTCATTTATTTACAAATTTTACTTACATTTTTTTGCAAATAATAAGGAAACCATAATCAACCCTATCATGTACATAAATGAAGTCTATCATATTTTAGTATAAAGTTTCATTCTTTACATTTCATGCTTATTTTTCATTATATGGGATGATGTTAACCAATTTATTCTTAAACATGTTAATGTATCTCTTTAATCACCTCCCTTGGATCCCCTACCCCATACCAAGTCATGTTTCATGGTCCATTTCACTCTTCCCCAGGTCATTACCCATCGCCAAAGAGCCCATTTGACACCTTTTGTCCCTCCACCTCCTCGATCCATCAATTATCTTTGCTCTCCTCCCATAGCTACTCTTCCTATATAAATAGTAGATAATGTGATTAGAGATATTACTCGATGTACCGCTATGCCTCCTCCACCTACCCAAGAGCCCCATCACCCTATTATTCCTACCCATCCTAGGCCCAACCCTCCTGCATAGGTAAATTTGCACAAGGCATATGACATTGTTGATCAGTTGAGAAACACTCCAGCTAAGATGTCCATGTTATAACTGCTTCAAAAAGCTGATGTATTCAAGGACATTCTTTATTAGGCACTTACTTAGACTTCTATTCCTGTTGATTTAGAACCTTCTTATTTTGCATCAATGGCTCAACACTTTAAAAACTATAGAAGATGTAATTTATTTTGATAGTGAGGACATGCCTTCTTAGATAGTTATTGATCAAAATTTTCCACTATTCATACAAGTTCAAGTCAAAACCAGAGCAATCAAGAGAGTTCTTGTTGATAGTGGTTTCAGACTGAATATATGTCATATCACATTCTTACAGGCCATGGGCGTAGATTTGGCATCCATGCAAAAATCATATAAGAACATTCAAGGGTTTGATGATATACCCTGATAGACATTAGGCACTATTACTTTAGATATCATGGTGGGACCAAAAACCCTCTCTACACAGTTCCAGGTTATGCCAGGTCCTCTATTTTACTCAAATGACCTTGGATACATACTATGGGGGCCATTACTTCTACTCTCCATCAATGTATTAAATTTCTCCATGAGGGATATCTATATACATGTCCAACAACCAACCAACCATTTATATATTATCAAACTACAGAGTTATCTTCGACTATTTTGCCAGATGGGACACCATATCTCATAATATAGCCACCACCCCATAGCATTTCTCTTGATCAGATACATACATATAAGGTTAGAGAGACTAATAATTCTCACACTCCTCCACTTACAATCGCACCTTCAACTCTAGATATTCCACTAGTCATAATAGCTTTAGCCATCCTAGCTTCTCCATTGGGCATAGTTTTGACACCTATTACACATCCACCATCATCAACAATAATACCAAAAGTTCTAGTTGATTAGATAGTTACTCCATTAGTTATAGATACCTTTGTAGTAGTACCATCTTATACTACTATAGATGATCATACCTCTATATCACAGTTATCCCTTGTTGTAAATTTTGAGTTATCATATGTACATGATATCAATATAGATTCACAGGCTTCTTCAGATGATGATATAATACCCACACTTATAGATGACTATTTATGTGATTGAGCTTGACACTAATTGGCCTAAGAGACTACCATAATGACTCTAGAGCTCTCATACCACATCCTACAACACTTTTAACATCTCACACTACACTCTGAGATTATACTCCACACTCATGGCCACAGTCAAACCACTAGGCACATACAGTTCACATGGTTACCTCTATGGATATAAAGCTAGTTATTCAAATAGTATCAACCATAGTTTATGGATATAAAGGTAGCACATAGTATCAACCATAGTTTATGTTATAAATATTACTTGATCATGGATTGATCACATTACTTATAAGATGACACAAATCTATCAATAGATTATCACATTAGGATGGTCACCAATTTTATACTTATTGGGTGAATATTTTGTCGTCAACTAACTGAAGACAAAATGGTTATATCAACCACAGTGTAATGAGATAAATCTCTCCTCTCAGCAAGGGGAGGCTCCCTATAAACTATCACAAACTTAACCTATAGTAAATACTAACTCAGGGGTGAGATTATGTCATCCATTTCTCTTTTTTTAGAAATGATGTTCACAAAACAAAAGGAAAACTTCTTAGGTAATAACTGAATCCACATGAAACCCATGAAAGCACAAAGTCTTTCATTGCTTCTCTTATTGATTTATGACTTATATCATAGTAGAATGAGGTGCAGCCCAAAGTCTTCACAAAAAACTACAACAGAGCATATGATTACAAAAGATAAAGGTAGTTCAAAGCCTTTCCAATATCCTTCATTCTAAGACACTAAAACACAAACTAAAGACTATTATGGTAGCACAAAGTCTCCATAATCAGCGTTGGAACATCTCTCAAATTATTTTCACTCTCTCTACTTATTTGGTCAAATAGATAAGATTATATTTAGGAAAAGGACATAAGAACAATTTCCTACATAACACAAGTTATTTCAACACAAAGTTTGAAAGGTCACTTGATTTCTCATTCACTTGATAAAATTTGATTAACAATCTGAGCTCAAAGTCTCAAAAATGCCTTTTAATTTGGGCAGATTTTTGCTTCCAATCACTGAGAGATCCCCCCCTCTAAAAAATGAGAGATTACAATATATAGCATCTAAAAGAAAGACTTTGGCACTTCTTTTCCACAAATGGCCCATGCTGCCTTGAATGCATTGGAAAGAGAAAGTCCTGTGAAGGGGCCATGCTGGAGCAGATTACCAGCCTTGACTTTGGCATTTAAATCATATCAAATGTCTCTTTAAAATCATGGGTTGCTTGGTCCTCTGAAAGGCAAGGCCACTCCTCTTTATGATACTTACATGACTGTCCACTTGTCTTTACTCAAACGAAGAAAAATGGGCCATGCCATTAAATGCTCATGCTCTTTGATAACCACTTGGTGGACTATTCCACCCATTAGAATAACTCTTCTACCGATGCTTCTTGATTCTCTATTTTATTCCCTCTTTTCTTGCTATATTTTGTCTCTTCCTAGTAATCTGATGCTCTTGGGGTTATCTTCTCACCTTTTGCTGGCTTCTCTAGCTCCTTTCTCAATGGGTCATTGAGTTTGTCCTCATGTCTGTGTCATTTGAAAACCAATGATTATTCCATTGTCCTTAATTTGACATCTACAGAGACATCACTAGTCGCTTGAACCTTTTGAACCTTGAACTACCTTTTAGAGTTCACCAGTTCAATGGTTCAACGGTTCGACGACTCAATACTTTATGTTTTACAAAGAGTCGTGTTCACTTAGTCTTATTATGAATTCAATGTATCATTGAACCAACTATTTGAAATTTTTATTGAAACCTTCCGCTTGAACCTTTTGATTAAACCTTTTGCTTGAACCTTTTTAGTAGAGTTCAATGGTTCAAAGTTCAATGCAACTATGGTTGGTCTATATAGTTCATTCCATATCATTAAACCCTTTTAAACCTTGTTCATTTTCTTGACTATAAACCCTTTGAAAATGAGTGATCTCCTCTGCTGAAAAGGCTTGTGTAAGTGAATAACTTGACTGCTCAGAACATTTTTGAAAAAGAAGGAGATCATTTTTGGCATGCAGGACCAAAATTGTCAACAGGTTGTCCCCAAAAATGAGTGACTGGTTTTGAGAACAAAAACTAGCTCTAGTTAGAGAACTTCAATCAATTGTATTTTGAAACGATCGAAGGGAGTAGAAACCAAACTCTAATTGACTTCTTCAATGCGATTGGGCCACGGAGTCAAGCCACCAAAAAAGAGAAAGATGCCAAAAACTAAATGAACAACACAAAATAAACAAAGACTATATAAATGTACAAATGAACTTATTTGATACTTCAGATGCTGCCCGTTATGAGGCAGTGAGAATGGCGTTCCATCTTGATATTTTAGAAAAAAACTATTTTTACCACTAAATTGATGAATAGAGACTAGACCCCTCCATAAGGAATCAAAATTTCCATGTATTCCTTTTGGTTCTCTCCTCTTATCCCATAACAAGACTTGATCTCCAATCTGAAACTCGTGAATCCTTACTTTCTTGTCAAAGAGTTTATTTACCTAATTTTGATGTTCAACAATATGGTCCACTACCATAGTTCATTTCTCTTCTAACTCAGTTAGATACATGATTCTTTTATCAATATAATTTTCAAAAGTTGAATCTGCTACCGCCTTTTCTAACTTCAGTGCTGTTAGTTCTAAGGTAATGGGTATTTCTGCATTCAGACCATACAGAAGTTGAAATGGTGACATACCTATTGCCATTTTAGGTGTAATCTTGTCTGTCCACAAAGCATCAAATAATGCTTTATGCCAAGTTTTCTGATTGTCATCTACTAGTTTCCTGATAATAGTAACCAGATTCTTGTTACTCAATTCTGCCTGACCATTCCTTATGGATAATAGTCTGAGGAGTGGGAAAGAATAATCTCGTGATTGTAGAAAAAGTCAGTAATCCCATGAGAAGAGAAAAAAGTGTCATTGTCTGCTATAATCTTGTTTGGAACCCCAAATCGAGAAATAATATTTTCCTTAAGGAAATTACATACCACTTCTGAAGTAGCATGCTTGACTGGAATGGCTTCCACCCACTTGGTAAAATAGTCTGTTGTGATGAGAACATAGTTATGTCTGGAACTTGAGGATGGATTCATGGTGCTGATGAAATCAATACCCCATTGTTGAAAAGGTTCTTCAATCACCACCAACTTGAGAGGTGAGGTGGCCAACTTGGGTTTCCCAATGAACTGCTAACATAACTCACACCTACGTACCCAATTATACACATCTTGAAATAGTGCAGGCTAATAGTATCTAGCTCATTGAATCTTATGAGTAGTCATGGGTGCAAAAAAATGTCCTCCATAAGCTAAATTATGGAAGGACTCCAAAAATTTACTCTGTTGCGCTTCATCCATGCAACGAAGAAATACCCCATCAAGGCTCCTTTTGTACAAACCGTTGTCCCACAGGACATAGTTAACAGCTTTCAACTTAACATTTCTTTTTTTCTTTATAAGACAGGTGAGTAGGACACTCACCATAGGCAAGAAAATGAGCGATATTAGAATACCACTCATCAGTAGTAGTGACAAAAAGAACTGTTGGCATGTCTTCAACTTCTGCTTCTTCATGTCCTATTTCTTTTGGTATGTTATCAACAATCAATTGACATAGACCTCTTCCCTGCACCAGCTTAGTAGGTTTGATATCAAGATCAAACTCTTAAATCTTATCAATGTAATTACCCCTTTTAGTATGAAACTCTTGTTGAGTTAAAATAAACTTTACCGTTGTATCAGGCACTAAAACAACAGTGTGTGAATTCAGGATCTAGAATCAGAAATATTTTACCACTTTAACCACGACATAAACATGCTTATCCATAATTGAATATTTCAATTCATGAGATTTGAGAGGGAAAATCATAAATGATATGGGATTTCCACACTTTCTTCGTTTTGCTGAACCAAAATAGCTGAAAGTGTATGTTCAGAAGCATAGCTGTATATTATGAAGTCTTTGGCATAATCCGAATAAACCAAGATTAGGGCATGAGCAATAGCCTTCTTGATATCTTCAAATTCTACTTTACCTTTTGTATTCCAATGAAAAGTAGATTTACCCTTCATCATATCAACAATGTGGCGAGTTTTCTCTATGAATTTAGGGATGAATCTTTGTAGAAAATTCACCTTGCCAAAGAAAGAATGAACTGCAGTCTTACTAGTAGGTAGAGTAAGATTTTGGATATATTTGAATATTTTTGAGTCAATTTTTGTGCCTTCTTAGGATATAATGTGCCTGAGAAGTTTACCTTTTGTAACCCCAAAAACTGACTTCTTTGGATTGAGAGAAATACAATTTTGCTGACATCATTCTAGCACTTGTTGTAAATGATGCACATGATCAGGATGATGTTTGGAGAAAATAGTCAAGTCATCAAGATACACCATGATGAATTTTCTTGATTCATCTCTAAAGGCAAGGTCCATTGCTCTCTGGAATGTGGTGCCAACATTGATCAAACCAAAAGGCATTCTACTATATGCAAACATGCCCCAAGGTGTAGTGAAAGTAGTTTTATGTTGATCTACTTCATTAACTTCTACTTGATTATATCCAAAAAAAATATCTAACATTGATAACATTTTTGAGCTGGTTACTATTTGCAATACTTGATCCATGATGGGTAGAGTGTAGTTGTCCTTTAGAGAAGACTGATTGAGATTCTTGAAATCCATGCAAATACGAATTTCTCCATTTTTTTTCTTACAAGAACTATGTTCACAATCCAGGTGGAATGGTGAATTAGAAAAATTATTCTGGCATTCAACATCTTCTAAATCTCTGAAAGGATAGTACCTGATATTTTGGGATTGTATTACCTCTATTTTTGTTTGTGAGGTACTGACCCAGTCTTAAGAGAAATTTCATGTCCAATTTCTTTAGGCCTGAAGGATTTCAAGTCATCATAAGAATATGCCAAAACATCAATGTAACGGTGAAGAAGAGTAATGAATTTGAGATTTTCATCAGTAGTGCAACATTTCCCAATGTTGACCATTTTAGGATTTTCATCTGTACCCAAACTTACTTAATCGAACTCCTTAGAGAAACTTTAATCCATTTATTGCTGCTTGATATACCTGTCATGCTTATCAAATAGCTTCTCAAGAGAAACCAAACCTCTTGAGATTTTATTCCCTTTGAGTTGAAGAAACTCTTTACCAATTTGTGAATCTCTTTCAGGAACTGATTCCAGTGGGGGAGTCACTACCTTCAAAATAAAGTTCCTTAAAATTGTCCATCTTTTCCAAAAAAGTGACAATTTGATTATCACCATTAAACACCTGCCAATGGTTAAAATTATTAGGTACATTTAGTTGAAAGACCAGCTCAATAGTGTACTTGTTTCATTTGAAATCTTTATGAGAAACTGAGGGTTGTGGAGACAACCAATGAATCTGCATGATCATTAAACTCTCTTGGCACTGTAGAAATATTGAAAGCATCAAAACTTTCAATGTAATCTCATACAAGATTATGATAATGCCGCAGTCTTTTATTTTTGGTTTGGTATAAACTTCTCACTTGACAAACCACTAATTTAGCATCTCTCTGGGCATGGAGAATTTTAACACCTTTAGCACGAGCAGCTTGTAATCTGAGCAACAATGATTCATGTTTGGTGGTGTTGTTGGTATTTTCAAATTACAATTTGTATAAGTAAGGAAAGATTTTTCCTTGTGGAGATATCAAAATAATCTTGGATCTAGAATCGGTAGAAGAGTAGCTACCATCAAATTGTAAAATCCAAACATCATTAAAATTTGTTCTTCTTAAAGATTTCTCTTCATTAGTGAAGGAAGACCCCCTTTTACCTGAACTTTTCTCTACAAATTCTTCTAATTTTCTTTTTGAATTATCTAAATTGTCACCTAATAAACTTTCATATGCTGAAATAAAAACATCTTCAGTGGATAGAAAATAATTACCCATTCCTAAAGATTCAAACAAAATTTGAGCTTCAGGGTCTGACGTTTGAGTAACGATATATTTTGACTCTTTCTCAGGAAGTAACTTTTGCATGATGCCCTTAATAGGTATTCTCACTTCAGATAGATCCATGTTCAAATCTCCACCTACATCTTTACAAAAACTACATCCGAGTAAAATGCCATAAGAAGCTGGAACATCAGCCACTAAGACTGTCATCTTAATCCTCTTATTTGGAAAAGCTGCTGGTGCAAATTGGGCATCTTTGATTTGACCCAAAAGTGGCACTTACTTGTTTTTCATGGAGAAACATCTCCCAAAAGTCTTAGTCAAGGTAAGACTGATGGAATCTTCTACCTTGGTGGGTATAACATTATCAGAGGCTCCAAAGTCTATTATATAATTGCTCAATTTATGACCATTTATCAATAAAGAAACATAGAAAGGTTCTATTTTCCCAGGGGCAACAAGAGGAGTAGCGATAAGATTATTTGGGTGGATTTATTTTTTGGGGGATCATGAGTCACTTTTAAAAAATCTTGTCCTGAAGGGGTAATGTTGTTTTTGATGCATTCAACCAACCTATCTAACTACTCGGGGTTGGCTTGTTAGTACTCAAACTCAGACATTTAGATCTTGGTCTTCCTAGCATGATCAATTATGTCGAATAACTAGAATGAAATAGAAATAGATAATGGAATTTCATTCTAATTTTTATTTGATGTGGCACTGGCCTGATGAATAGAAGTAGAAGGTAAAGGATTTTTTGAGGTACTTACTTTATTATTGGTCATCAGGTCCTTTGATTGGAAAGACAACAAAGTTCCCCGTTTAACAATTGAGATCACTGACTGAGGTTCTTTTAATGTTTTTCCCCTATCAACTTGTTAAGTTGACTAGTTTTGGGACCTAGTAAAAATAACATATGCTCCATCAAACACTTCTTCCTTTTTTTTAGCTTCATCTTGGTAATTGAAAAAATTAATATTGGAGTCACCAGCTAATTCTTATTCTCCTTCTGCAAAGAGATTAGTATCTTCTTCTTGGTATAACTCAGGTTGGAAAGAGAAATCATGTTCAACTTCATAATAACTGACTGCTAAGTTGATCGGTGTTGCTTCAATGGTAAACTTCCCCTGTGTGGGAGGAAGATGATTGGGTTACCCTTGATTTTTGGTAGCATTTCCTTGATATGAATGGTTTGGAAATGTTCTCCTTGGTATATATTGATAAGGAGAAGCAGATATACCTTGGGACATTTCCATTTTAGAGTTATCAATTCATTCTCTAAATTTTGCACCATAGGATTAGTGGTGCTTGTGAAAGAATTTTCAACAGATGAAGAAAATTTATTTCTATTAGGATCTCTTCTTATCTTACCTGCAAGGATAATATCATCTTCAACCTCGGTAGCCAAAATATGAGCTACAGAAAGATCTATATGGCCAACTTACCTTAATAGAAAACTCACTTCAAGAAGTTGAGAATTGATAAAGAAGCACTTAAGATTTTTTATGTTGGCTGGGCAATTGTAGGAATCTTGTTTTTCAGCTTATTAAATTTAGCAATGAAGTCTCACATAGGTTCATGAGGCTCCTTCTTCATTTGCATAAGCTGAGCTAATAAGGCATGTGCATCTTCTACGGGTTTGAACCTAGCCTCAAACTTGGCCTTGAGAGTGTTCCAGTTAGTTATAGTCTGAGCTTAAAGATGATAAAATCAATATGTGGTAGCACCTTGCAATGTTTCTACAAATAGTCTTACCGCTATATCTTCATATTCAATGCCTATCACACCACAAGCTATGCCAAAAGCTGCAATATGCTCATCAGGATGAACTTTTCCATCACCATAGAGCTTTGGAAAATTCTTTTTTGAACTATGAGGTAGTTCATGTAAAGGTGGGTTTAGATTTAGGGGGCCAAAAGTGTTACCCAAAGGGCCTTGGGTTGCCATGATATGATGATTGAAAGGAGGGATAACAAACCTTTGTGGAGTATGTATAGACAAAGCTCTGCTACCAGAGGAAGGAGTAGCTTCACCTAGTATTGGAGACCTGACATTGGTAAGAGGAAAAATCTTTGTTCACTGAAGGCAAGATCATGGAGGAGAAAGATCAAAATTATTTTGCTACACAAACTCAAATATAAGATCAACAATATCTTGAGTTCTCTAGCTTCATGTATACCATGGATCTGCCAAATTGTAGAATGGAAAAAAACTAGAAATACTTCGATTTGAAGCATGAAGCTTCAAATTGTGTGTTCTTCCCCAGTGAAGTCGCCAAAAAACTATTGGGTGAATATTTTGTCATCAACTAACTAAAGACAAAATGGTTATATCAACCACAGTGTAATGAGATAAATCTCTCCTCTCACTAAGGGGAGGCTCCCTATAAACTATCATAAACTTAACCTATACTAAATATTAACTCAGGGGTGAGATCATATCATCTATTTCTATTTTTTTAGAAATGATGTTCACAAAACAAAAGGAAAACTTCTCAGGTAATAACTAAATCCACAAGAAACCCATGAAATCATAAAGTCTTTCATTGCTTCTCTTATTGATTTATGACTTATATAACAATAGAATGAGGTGCATCCCAAAGTCTTCATTGAAAACTACAACAGAGCATATGATTACAAAAGATAAAGGTAGTTCAAAGCCTTTCCAATATCCTTCATTCTAAGACACTAAAACACAAACTAAAGACTATTATGGTAGCACAAAGTCTCCATAATCAGCGTTGGAACATCTCTCAAATTATTTTCACTCGATCTACTTATTTGATTGAATATATAAGATTATATTTAGGAAAAGGACATAAGAACAATTTCTTACATAACACAAGTTATTTCAACACAAAATTTGAAAGGTCACTTGATTTCTCATTCACTTGATAAAATTTGATTAACAATTTGAGCTCAAAGTCTCAAAAATGCCTTTCAATTTTGGAAGAGTTTTACTTTCAATAACTAAGAGATCCCCCCTCTCAAAAATGAGAGATTACAATATATAGAATCCAAAAAAAAGACTTTGGTGCTTCTTTTCCACAAATGGCCCATGCTACCTTGAATGCATTGGAAAGAGGAAGTCCTGTGAAGGGGCAATGCTGGAGCAGATTACCAGCCTTGACTTTGGCATTTAAATCATATCAAATGTCTCTTCAAAATCATGGGTTGCCTCGTCCTCTTAAAGTCAAGGCCGCACCTCTTTATGATAATTACACTATTGTCCACTCATCTTTACTCAAATGAAGAAAAATGAGCCGTGCCATTGAATGCTTATGCTCTTTGATAACCGCTTGGTGGACTATTCCACCCATTGGAATAACTCTTCTATCGACACTTCTAGATTCTCTATTTTGTTCCCTCTTTCCTTGCTATATTTTGTGTCTTCTTGGTGATCTGAGCTCTCGAGGCTATCTTCTCGCCTTTTGCTGGCTTCTTTGGCTCCTTTCTTAGTAGGTCACTGAGTTTGTCCTCAAGTTTGCATCATTTGAAAACCAATGGTTATTCCATTGTCCTGAATTTGATGTCCATAGGGATGTCACTAATCACTTGAACCTTTTGAACGTCGAACCGTCTTTTAGAGTTCACCAGTTTAATGGTTGAACGGTTTAAAGGTTCAACGGTTTGGTAGTTTAATACTTTATGTTTTGCAAAGAGTCATGTTCACTCAATTTTCTTATGAATTCAATGTATCATTGAACCAATTATTTGACCCTTTCGTTGGAACCTTCCGCTTGAACCTTTTTAGCAGAGTTCAATGGTTCAAAGTTTAATGCGACCATGGTCGGTCTATATAGTTCATTTCGTATCATTGAACCCTTTTGAACCTTGTTCATTTTTTCGAATGTAAACCCTTTGAAAATGAGCGATCTCCTTTGCTGAAAAGGCTTGTGTAATTGAATAACTTGACTGCTCAAATTTTTTTTGTGAAAGGAGACCATTTTTGGCCTGCAGGACCAAAATGGTCAACAGGTTGTCCCCAAAAATGAGTGACTAGTTTTGGGAACAACAATACTTTTCAAAATATTATAGGCCATGATACAAGCTCATGTATAGCTTCACAATAGATATTGGATAAACTACAAGATCAAAACATTATTCATATTATAACGCCACTAGCAACACCAACTCCACCACTTTTACTAAAGTTATCTACTAGCAGGTCTAAACACCCCAGAGCAGAGTCAACATCTCCACCACCAGAGTAACCTTTAGTTTACCTTTAGCATGATGACACCATACACACAACATTTGCAACATATGATGATACTTATGATGATGATCTCAAGGCATTTGATGATGGTCATGACCCTTTCCTCCATTTCCATCCCCAATAGGCTCCATCCTTGGATCCCTTCCCCCCTCCAACCTAGTCTTTTATATTATCATATACATATTACTTTATTTACATGCTTGTACATAGTCTCTTTTTAGTATTGTTTGTACATAATTTCTTCTCCATTATTTGTACATATTTCAAATATATCCAAAACATAAAAACATTTCAATTGTATGCATCATCCATATTTTATAGTGCTACTACTATGCTAGATTTACATTTGCTATTCTATGCTATTGTTTGTTGATTTATCTACATTACCATACTTCACTTGATATTCTTTGAGTTTGTGCAGTGACATCCAGATCCTTGATTGCTTCACTCTACCCATTGTGGGGGCATCCAACTTCTACATTCGAGACACACATCGATATACATACCCACTGGGGGCATCTTCTATATGACTATACCATCCAGGTTATGGTATTCCTACACCACACATTCTAGTTATCATGTTGACTTACATTACTTACTAAGCTTACACATATTACCATATTGACACTCACTAGTATCTTGCACTTATGTATTTCTTAGCATCTACCTAATCTTGTACTAACATGTCTTGCATACTTTCACTTCTTTTCTTGATTAGTTACATGCAATTACACTTCCAGTATATACATGCTTTCCTTTTTCGCTTAGCATAGCTTGATATTTTCACATTTTCTCAATTCTTGTTCCATGCCTTCTATGTGTTTTAGGACATTTTCCAATGTCCTTTGCTTCTATTCATGTGTGTGCCTCAAGACATTTGCCAATGTCTTTTGTTTGTAATCTTCTATGTGCCTATGGCCCTTTTGTCAACTTTGTTTGTTTCAATCATGTGTTTATGGCATTTGAACATGCCTTGTATGCTTGATTTCTAGTTTGAGTGATATGTGCCCATGTCCCTTGTTTGCTTGGCCCCTTGGCCACCCTTGTATGCATTTTGCTTCTTTCTTTGTATGCTTATTGCCAAATTAATTTTCCTATTTGTAATGCCATGATCCATATCATGCATTTCCTTGATTTCTTGGATGCCATGATGGACACCATGCTCCGTCCCTCCTCACTAAGAACTAACATTTAACACTTTTGATTCCATTTTAGTACTTTGCATATGCTATTACATTGTTACATCTCTCGAGAATACCCCTGTTGATCTAATAATCTCTCAAATCAAACCATGCTATATTTTGAAATATATTATTGATTATCATTGTTATATCATGTATATTTATAGCTTAACATAGTTATAAGGCTCTTTCTCTTGAGGTCAATCTTTGCAACATCATCATTCCTATCCTTAAAAGAGGGGGAAATAAATAGGGGTTTTGTTAGAGAGATTAGAGCTCCTAATGGTTGAAAAAATAATATTTAGAATAGTCAAAATAGAATTCAAACATCAGACTAGGCATAATAGACCAGATATACAACAAAGAATCTATAATAATTACCAAATTTGGCCCTAGATAATAGTGCCAAAGTTAGATTACAACATTGGACAATAGGGTGTCCTATTTTTGGTGCTCCTGTCTAGACAATAAAAAAATTAGTTTTTCCAAAAATAGATAGAAAAGTGAGTTTAATCATAGGTTTATCACATCAACATAGTCTAGATTCAACATGTTTTAGTATAGTTTTTGCTCAGAGAATCTAGATATAGGGGGCATCATGCACGACATGATGGCTCTCACTTCCTGTTTCAGATTAGGTAGTTGATAGAACTTCTAGATCAGAATGCATGTTCTAGACACTAGTGATTAGAGGCAATGTGTGCGGCACATTGATCCTCCCATTTTTCTGAGTTTAATTTATTTTCTAAGCATTTCTCAGTAGTTGCATGCCTTACTCTATCTACAGGTGATTGGCATCCTTTTTCAAGTTTGGATTTCATACAATCTTAACTTCTCAATTACCCAATTTCTTGAGTTGGCTTTCACATAAGCCTATTGCACTAGTTTTGGAGTGGCTTACATACAAGCCTAATCTCTATATTTTGAAATGGCCAAGAGTGGCCTAGTTTCTAACATATATTCAACTATGCACATCAACATTATCAAATCATAGTACATTCATGATCTTTAAGAGCCATCTCATATGACATCTATTCCATACCAGTCTTACTTCATAGCTTCACTTCATGGGACAATGATGGAGCCAAAGGGCCAACCTTTGTATTCTTGAGCCACCTATTCAGAGGGATTAGACACTCAATCCAAACATCGATTAACACACACATGATTCATTAGCTTCACTTAGTAGGTGATGATAGAGCCAAAGGGCCTACCTTTACATTCTTGAGTCACTTCCAAGGAATTAAGCACTCAACTCTATTTCTGATATTAATTTTGGTATAACACACACCCAACACAATCTATCATCATAACAAGTTTTGTATTGGTTCACATACCCAGTGAGGTGTATTCATTCTTTTCTCTTCCTTTCTTTCTTACCCATTTTTTATACATTCTTATTTTAGATATAACATATCTAATAAGGACTGATCTATTGTATGTTTTTCATTGTAGATTCACACTTCACACCATGCTGTCTCTACGCACATCCAACATCAAACAGCTTCACGAGCTTCACCTTTATAGGTAAGTTTAGTTATGCTTTCTTTATCCTAGTATTTCACTTTGTTGCATCAATAAGATAAAGTGGGGGGGAAATGTAGTCATATAAAATGTGAAATTTTGGTAACTTGAGTGTGGATAATGACACCCAATCCATAGGTCCATCTTGCTTGCTCTCATGACCCTCATAGGCATGTTTTCACTAATTCTCAATCATCTATAGCCTCCCAAAATTAACTCTTACAGACCCAGATTGCTCTTTTCATGCTTAATCCACCCCTAGGTCTCGTCAGCCATAGACAACAATGCCCAAACTTAGACTACAATGCTGAAACCTAGGGTGTCTTGTTTCTAGCGCTGTTGTCCAAGTGCATTTTTGATTCTAATAGTCATATTCTTATAAATCCTTATCCTAATTCATGTTAGCATAATGTGAATTCATTTAACCCATGATCATTAAATCCCCTATAAAAGGTTAGTCAAAGCCCATTTAGAAGGGTTGGCATGCATTTACAAGAGAGAAGTAAGATTACAAGCAAGATCACTTAAGCACTTTTCCCTATTCTCTGCATACAACCATCCAATAGTATTTCAAGATTATTCAAACCTTTATACCAATCCATAGTCATTCCAGGTACACCCAATTTCATATTTACTTGTAATTTCATCAACTATTACACCAAGCACTTAAATGGAAGAGCTACATATAGCTTGATCCCTCCTTAGAGTATTGGTATGTAAGCATTATGCCCACACACAGGGTGTGAAGTGCATACAATGTATCCTTTACACACTAACCCTTCCTTTCCTTTCTCCCTATTTTACATTCAAGTTCAAGCATAAAGAGGACCTAGGGAATTGAAGACTAAATCAAGTACACAATGAGCTCTATGAACTTTTAGGCTTTGATATTTCATAGGCAGGGTCACACAGACTTGACAGACAAAACCCAAATAGATTAGATCACCAGGATAAAAACACTAAGATAGGACTATAGTGATGGAACCTAGGGTGTCCCACTTTTAGTGCTCCTATCTAATCAAGAAATGATTTCCAAATTCCTATTTACGACAGTCTCCTAAGCTTGCACATAGATTTTTAGACCCTGTCTCAGTTGAAACAATACATAATAAGATAAGTTTGATTTTCTCTCTCTCATTAATATTTTTAGAAAATCCCTAATTACAATCAAATTACATAAATTAGTAGCCTAATTATTATACATTATTTACTAATTTTATCTACTCAAACCTATTTATTATTTAAAAATTAAACTTCTAATTTCCTAAAAATAATAAATCACACCCCATGGCTTTGCCAATGGTTGCAAAACCATTATTTCAAAATGTTCTCTAGAGGAAATTGACCCACAAAGTAAGCAATTAGGGTAAAATTTACAAAATAATGACATGCTTTATCAAATTATGGTAAATCCAGAACCACATCTAGAAGATGAACATCAGAGTCAGAATCAATACCTCATGGTAAAATTTTGGGAGAAACTTATGAACATATTTTTGGTGTCATGGCTTCTCTAGTTCTCATCAGTGTTACCTATATCAAATGATGTAGGAAGGGTGGTGATGGACATTTAATACAAGGAAAGGTGACTAACTACCCAAGGGGTAGAAAGGTAGCCTGACTCAACACAATAAATGCACTATTAATAGCTCCTACCTAGATCGATCAGATCAACAATATGATAAGAGGCAGGGGAAACCCTAAAATCCTATAGACCATAAGTGGTCCATACTCTCCTCTCTCTTCTTTTAGATTGTAAGTTTGCTATTTTTGGATGACAATCTGAATTGGCACATGTTTCATATTCCCATTTCTATTTTCACATCTTTTAATAAATATATACATCTGTTTTTTTTACATTATTGTTTATTTATAATATTTATTTATTTTTTTAATTTAATTATATGAAAAATTAATTTTTTTTGATAAAATAGTTAAATATTAATTATTATTCTAAAAATTATAAACTACTATTCTTAGACTTAGTATGAAAGAGTGATAGACATATTGTAATACTCCTTCAAAGATAGTAAATGTTGGCCAATTTTGGTCTACATAGAAAGCTTCTACCTAAATGGATGAAATAAATAGTGTTTTGGATGGAATGAGTGGACTAAGTGCTAGTAGGATAAGAAGATCTCATATTGCTCACAAGTCTTTTGGAACACTTTAAGCAAGCTTAAAGTACAATTTGTTGATTCTTGGGAATTAGGCTTGGAAACAAGTATAAGATTGTAAATTGAAAAAAAAAGGTTATCATGGTGTTTCAATAAATTAGGGGCATGAATTAGGTTACACAAAGTCTTAGAAGTTCATTGTATCCTTATAAAGAGACAACAGTTTCATGCATAAGCTTAGATGAACTAGACCATCACAACACGTCATGAAGAAATAAATAGATCAGTCTAGTTATACATTTGATAAATACACTTAAAAATTCAACCAGGGTCAAAGAGTTGTATAGACATGGATTTTTTCATGCTTTGAACATTCTCTACAAGTTACATGTCTTGATGAGTTATCTATCTCAAGATCTAAGTCCTCAAAGTTGAACAAGTAGAATGAAATGTGCATGGGGACGTCAAGTTAAAGCTACAACAAGTAACCATTTGGATTTAAAAATACTTAACAAGTAATACATACACATAGACATAAAATTTGGGCCTCATAAAGTAATAGTTTGAATTTAAATGTTCCAAGATCAATGGTTGGTATTCGATTGGATCAAAGATCCAATGACGATTAACAACTTGATGGTGTTAGTGGGTCCCAAAGATCTAATGGAGTGCATTTGATCATGCTCCTACAATCAATGGTGATTATCAAGGTAAAAGGTTAGCATAAGTGTAAATCAAATAAGTGGCAAGATCTTGAGTACCTGAATGAAGATCTAATAGTGCTTGGATGAAACTCGAATCAGTAGGTCCAAGTAGATCAATGAAGCACATTTACTCATACGAAGCAGATTTGATGGTGAGTGGTGGGTCAAAAGGTTAGTGGATTCTAAGAACAAATGCACGAGTGACAAGTTGCTTAAGAATGTTAAATTGGTATAAGATCTATGGATCACATTTATCTGTATAAAGGGAGATCAATGGTACATGATAAAGTAGATCCAACAGTGCACATTCAATCATCAAGAAGCTAATAGATGATGAGTGAGAGGTTAATGAGTTAGTAGATCTTGTAGATCTAATAGAGTGCATTAGACCATGCATATTCAAGATTGATGGCTGTTATTAAAATTCAAATCCAGGGGACTTCAAATGGAGAATAAATTTGACTCAGGTCAAACCAAGATTAATATTTTAAATGATGCCATTGAAGCTTAGTCGAGACCTCTATTGGAGCATCTAGAGTATGTAGACTCAATTTTATTATGTCTTCAATGTCATATATAATAAGTCCTTAGATTTCATAAGTTTTAAAGACAAACTAGGTCTGTTTAGACCTAATATAGTTCAATAATGATGATGTGCAGTCTATAAGCTCCTCATGCATATTAGCTATAGGAAAACCAATAAATTGATTAGTTTTCAATCTAAAATAGACCTATGCTCAGGTTTGGAGTAGGGGCATAAGTGTAGGAGTGTCTTGTCCTTTGAAAAAGCTATAACTTTGATAAATAGGTACTTATATCCACTCAAAACAAATATAGTCATGGCTTTGTCAAGCCCAGGGATACTAGGATTTTATCTTCATAAGAAATTCAAGTGGAAGATGGAATAGAGTCCCAAGATGGAAATATAGTAGTTGGAGATAGAATTTAAAGCATTTAATATATTTCAGGGAGCCTAAAGGTTTTTATTCATAAACAAGATCATGACTCACCAGTTTTGGCAAACTCTTGTCCTCTAGTGTGTTGCTCAATCAATGGCATGGTTCAAAGGCTATTGGGACAAACGAAGGATATCTTATCTATGATGTATTAGCTCTAATTTGATAAAAAAAATGGTGGAGCATTCATCAAAAGGTGGCAGCTAATTTAATGATCTAGGATGGCATGTTCACTCTCTCCTTACCCTTTTTCTATATCTTTCATTTTTGAACACATTGTAACTCTCTCTTAGTTTTTAGAAGAAGACTCTCTCTCAATTTTGAGAAGAAAAACTCTTTCTCAATTTTGGAAGAGCAGAGACTCTCATTTGATAAGGTTAGACCTTGTCAAAATTGGTATGAAAGACCTATTGAAGCATTAGATACTTTCTTTACTTGTCTCTCCCCTCTAAATTGTGTATAACAAAGCTTGTGCATGATGACATTGTGAAAGATAATCTTCCATGGCCATTGTCCTTCTTTCTTGATCATTTATAGGTGTCTTCAAGTTAGTTGTAGGTCTAAATTAGTGTTCTTTCTGTCATTGATGCAAGCTCTCAGTGAGTTTTAGAACTCCTCTTTGCTTTCATTCATTACTTCCTAAACCTAGTTTATGAAATACTTATGTATCTAGCTAAGTTTTGTGAGATTGTGTGAGCTATCATTGTCTTATGCTTCCTCAATGTTTACTTCATGCTTATGTGAGTTCTCATTTAAATTTGGTACATCACCTGCTTAAATTTTATAGGATCCCTTTCCTCTTTTCTAACCCTTTTCCTAGTACAAATGTTAGTATAGGTGATCCATCAATAGGAAGTTGGCCTTCTCTAGAGGTTCAACCCCACCATAGGTGACCCAAATGTTGAGGTTGTTCCCATAGTGTAGCTCAATTGGAGAGAGCCTAAAGAACCCTCTCCAAGGGTGCATATCGAGTCTAAAATATTTTATGGCATGCTCGGTGGGACCTTTAGTTCAAAGAATATTGGTCAAAGTTTGATGCTGGTTTGATTGATTTTCAGTAGTTATAGCTTCCAAGCAACAACATTTGGTGACTCCAAAAGAAGATCCATAATTATGGTAGTAGAGTAGTGACTACATCTCATGCCAAAGGTGACTACAAGATCAACTTATAGAGGTATTCCCTTTGAATTGACTTTAAACTCAGTAAAAAGATTAAGATTTACTAATACACACCAATATAAAGGCTACTTTGCTCCTAAGTCAATTTCAAGGCCTACCTCTATAAGGAAATATTTGTTAAACCCTTTTATTTCCATGGCAGCCCTTAGAGATTTCCCCTTTATGGCATTTAATAGCCAAAGTCCTTTGGACCTCCCTCAATATGATCATATCCCAGTAATAGCTCTTAAAAGTGTCCCTTATTTTACTAGATACTAAGCTACAACCGCTTCTAAACACCTCATGGATATAACTAATTTTTGTAACATGCATAATGTCAATGAAGAAAATGTATCAATTAGGTTATTAGCTATGTCTTTCAAAGGTAAAGCCTTAGACTAGTATAAAAGGCTTGTTACTAACTTTATTACATCATGGGAATAATTAGGAGAGGCATTATGTAAAAGATTTGAAGATAAAAGTGACAATCTATCACTTGCAAAGCAGTTAACCACAATAAAAAGGGCCCCTCATGAAGTCATGCAAGACTTCAATACAATGTTACAAAAGACTTGGGATAGAATCCCAATCTTTGTTAGGCCTACCCCTAACTTTGCCTTTATTTACTATTTGAAGGCCCTAAATAGTGACATTGAAGTAATGATCTAGTCCATGGGAGGAAACACATTGTCAAATGCCTATGAGGTGGAAATCAAAGCACAAAATTGCTTGGTGTAGGTTGGAAAGCTTACACCTTAACCACTAATGCCTTTGTTCCTTGAGATCGAACCACCCCCTGTTTCTATTCCTCCCCTTGATGCCATTCCTCTTGTGCCTAAAATTATTGTTATACCCTAACCAAAGAAAGAAAAGGCTTCCACTAGTCAATCTAGTGATTCCTAAGAACATAAGAAATTTCAATAGCTTAAGAGCATGTTTTAGTCCTTAGGAAATGAGCCAGTGAATGCTAAGAGGCAAAATTTTTTTAGTAAGCCTTACCAAGCCTCATATAAACCTCAAAAACAATCTTATCAAGCAAATAGGCCATCGTATAAAGCAAATTTCCAAGGCCAAGGCCAACGTCAAGGCTAGGGACAGGGGAAACCTGGCTATAATAGACAAAGTAACTATAATCCAAATGCTGCAAGGACTTTTAACACCTTGGTCCCTGTTCAAAATAATGTTGCTCAAGAAGCTATGGTTACCATGCCTTATCATTAGTCTTTTGGGTAATCCATTGTCCCAAATAATAACTTCACTAAGGCTTTCAATGATCAATGGCAGCAGGCTGCTAATTATGGGTACAATCAAGCTCTTATGGCTTAGAACATAAAGGCACCCATGATGAAAAAACTAAAAGATCCTGAACAAGGTCAAAGCCTTGAGCAAAGACCAAGCTAGTTGGGTGCTACAATGGTGAATTATGAAAAAGAAGAGTGTTATGCACTCAATCAATATGCTAGTTATAGCTAGGCATACATTCCAGTGGCAACAAATATAAGGTTCAAAAGAAGGAACGTGGATGGTAACCAGGAAGTAGTCAAAGAGCTCCCTACCATTACTCCTTAAATATTAAAGCCAAATGAACCTGTTGTTTCTCCAAAGGTTCTAGTAGCTCCAAGGAATCAAAATTAGGGGAATGTCTTTGTTCCCCAAAATTCACAAACTTAAAGTACATTTGTGGCTCCCAAGGTACAACCAAAGGTTGGTGGTTCACCTATCAACATTATGGAACATATGAAAAGGTCTAATGTGAGTGTGCCAATGAGGGACATTCTCTCCATGCCTGGTTAGGTACACATCCTCCAAGAAGGTCTATCAAGAATCAAGGTTTCTGAGAAGGAACCAAGCAAAGAAAATGTGGTTCTCACTAATGCAGCCAAAGGACCTAGTGAAGGGCAATCAGGTAAGGTGGTCAAACCCCCTCCCTTCTACATTTTAGTAATCATTGGTGACTCTTTAGTGCACAATTTATTGGTAAACAGTGGGGATAAAACCTTAGTAATGCCAAAGTCCATATCTAATCACCTTGGTCTAAAATATGCACCCCAATCTAAAGGAGTTATATAACTTGATGGTTATTCCACCAAGCCATATGGTATCATTAGAGACCCAAACTTGTCCCTGCATGCTTGTCTTAGTGTCTCAATGGTTTAAGATGTGTTGATCCTAGATGTACCTCCTCATTTTGACCTATGCCTATCTAGGGAATTACTAACAAATACTGGAGGTTATCTAGCAGTAGATTGGTCATATATGGCATTCAGAACAAGATATATGACCAAAGTGTCTATCAAGGCTGAACCGATTACATAATTCCACATTGAACTTTATGGGATAGATAACATAAACATCAATTTCACCATCCTTGATGAGGATGAATTCATAGTTGGTCAAGAATTAAACACTCACCCTGAGGATATACCATACATGTTCTTGGATGAACTATGGAATGCCAATCATTTGGTTGATCCCTTGGAAGGAGTTGAAGAGAGGGCATGGGTGTCTATTGATTACATGAAGAATCAATCCATACCATCCCTCATTGGACCTCAAGAAGATCCTAGTGGCCTATGGAAATTGTTCTTTGATGGTTCAAGGATCAAACATGGAGTGGGTGTAGGTGCAATGCTAGTATCCCCCTCAAATGATAAGTATGACTCTTCTTACAGGTTCCAATTTAGTTGCTCTTGCAATGAAATAGAATATGAGGGTCTTATCCATGGATTTCAATGGGATAATAAGAGAGGAATCAAACAATTACAAGTTTATGGAGATAATGAACTGATTGTGCACCAAGTTAAAGGCCAAAATATCACCAAGAATACCTTGATGAAGTCTTACAAACATAAAATGTGGGCAAAAATTAAGGATTTTGAGGCTTTTAAAGTAGTTCCAAGGAACTAAAATAGACATGTTGATAGGTTGGTAGCTTTGGGATCTCAATTTGACATCCCCAATGAGTTAAAAAAAGACCAAAGTGAAGCCACATGTCAAATTGGTGGTAAGACCATCAGTGCTAGACAATGAATCTCATTAGTAGGTATTTGAAAATGAAAAATAAATTGCCTATTTCTTGTATTAGGAAGTAAATTTATCCTCCATAAACTAGGAAAAGTTTTAAGTTTAGTATGAGGAAAAAATTGTTTAGTTGAGATCTAACAAGCATCCTAAAGGGATTGTCACCCTTGAAGGTCTTTTCCATGAGGGAGATCATATGAGAAAAGACAAGATAATGATATCAATAAATGAAGAGAATTATAAAAAATTCATTATCTTCAAGGACCAGCATCTCAAACTTGGTAAGGTAAACACTAAAGTTGAAAGATATGCTTTCATAAAAATTTGTAAAGAATATGCAGACATCTTTGTTTGGTAATATAGTGACTTGAGAGGCTTTGATCCCAAGCTGGCCCAACACGCTATAGAACTAGAGGTTAATGCCAAGCCTATCAGCGAGAAGGAAAGGCCTATAAAACCCAAAATTGAAGAGATTATGATAGAATAATTGACCAAGTTAATTGAATCCAAAATCATCTTTCTCATTAATCACTCCTCATGGGTAGCCAATTTGGTACTTGTGAGGAAGAAGAGTGGGGAGATCAGATTTTGTGTTGACTTCAGGGATTTAATAAGGTCTCTTTAAAGGATCACTACCTCTTACCATCCATGGAGTAACTCCTTTAGATAATTGCTAGTCTAAAATGTTTTTCCCTTTTGGATGGGTATTCAGGTTACAACCAAGTGCTGGTAAGAGAGGAAGATCAACATAATATTGACGTTCACCATAAAATGGGGCATGTATGCTTACCAAAAGATGCCTTTTGGATTGACAAATATTGGGGCAAATTTCCAAAGAGCCATGGACATGGCTTTCCAAGGGTTGCTAAATCAGATGGTACTAGTTTACTTAGATGACATCATAGTTTTCTCTAAGAAGGCTAGTGAGCACATGGACCATCTAAGGTTGATCTTCTAAAGATGTAGAGAGTATGGGATATATTTAAATCCTAAGAAATGTGTGTTTTTTGTTCATGAAGACAAACTTTTGGGTCACATTATTTTAAAGGAGGGATTATCCATTGACCCTAACAGAATAAGTGTCATCTTAGCACTATCTCTACCCAAGTATAAGAAAGGAATCCTGAGCTTCCTTGGGAAGATAAAATTTGTGAAAAGGTTTATACCTAGTTTTTCAAACTTGATAAAACCCATCACCACCATTTTGAAGAAGGGAAAAGTGTTTTCTTGGTTAAATGAAGGTAAAACAACATTTTAGGCCATCATGTAAACCATTGCCCAAGCACCCTAACTCGTAAATATTGACTTCTCAAAGGATTTTATATTGTACACCTTTGAAAATATTGAAAATATATTAGCTATGCTGATGTAGAAGAATGGTGAAGTATTTGAGCAGCCAATTGCTTTTTTTAGTCAAGGGCTAGAGGGATATGAGGTAAAGTACATTTTTATTGAAAAGTACATTCTTGCAGCTTTGAGGAGCCTTAAAAAGTTTAGGATAATGATTTCCAATTTCAAGGTTTATCTTATGGTGTCTCATCCTAGGGTAAGGGACTTTATCCTCAATAAATACTTGAATGAGAAAAGAGCAACATGGATTACCGAGGTCATGGAGTATGATGTGGAGATCAAAGTCACCAAGCTGGTAAAAGGCAAAGGATTGTGTGAGTATATGGTAGATGATATTCAAGAAGACAATGAAGTTGTTTTGTTGACACAAAGTAACTCACAAACAAATGCACCTCCACTTCATAAAAGCTTGATCTAAGGCATGACACATTTATTGATGATAGGAGAATGCCCTCAAGGTTTGGACAGAGCAAAAAGAAGGTATTTCAAGATTTAGTCCATACCGTATGATTAAGGTGGAGCAAACCTTCATGAAATGGGGGTTGGAATTTATAGGGATGATAAATCCACCTTCAAGTATAGGGCATAAATGGGTGCTCACTACAACTAACTACTTCACTAGGTGGGTGGAGGCAATTTTATTGAAAGAAGCCAAGGAAATTTTAGTATTGGACTTCTTTAACAACATAGTAACTAGGTTTGGTGTCCCAACTACTATGATTTTAGATAATGCCTTGGCATTTATTGGTATAAAGATAAGTGAATGGACACTTAAGCTGGGCATCTACCTCAATACATCCTCTAGTTACTATCCCCAAGGCAATGGAATGGCAAAGTCCACAAACAAGAACTTGCTAAGGATTATCAAGAGAACTGTGGAGGAAAATTAGAGAACCTGGCATACAAAGCTAAGGACAACCTTATGGGATGACAGAGTGACTCCCAAAGCAACCATTGGTAGTTCTCCATATGACCTTGTACATGGAAGGGAAGCCAAAATTACCCATTTCTATTGAACTACCTACGTTAGAATTAGCCCATCAACTTAAATTGATGGAGAGTGAGCGTAGGAATATGAGGATGATAGAGCCCATGGAGCTTGAAGAAACCAGGAACCTTACAATGAATACATTAGAGTCACATCAAGCTCAAGTCAAGAAAGCCTTTGATAAGAGAGCTATAGCAAGAGACTTTAAGGAAGTGGACCTAGTCCTCAAATAGGACTTGATAAGGCCAAAATAGGAAACCATACCAAGTTTGATAGCTTATGGAGTGGTTCTTATTTGATCCATAAATGCAAATAACATAATGTTTTTTAGCTTGCCCAATTAGATGGAAAGGTATTACCCATCCCAATAAATGACATTCATTTAAAGCTTTGTTATTAGAAGCATTTGCAGCTTTTGTATGATATTGTAAAATATTAGAGTAGTTTTTCATGCTTTCCTTTAAGTGCTTTGAGCACATTTCCTTTCAGTTTTGTGTTTCTATTTCAATAAGTGCCTGTGGCATAGTTATTGATTTTGCTCTTTTGACCCCTTTCGCTTCAAGAGGAGGTTTCAAAAAAGGGTTAGCCTTCTATCAATATCATGATAGTTGTAGTTGGGAGGATTTCAAATGACTCTAGATGCCCAATGGATCAATTTAAGGCTACTAATCTTTGCATAGCAGGCATATAAACCCAGGATGTCACAATAAATGTTGGCCAATTTTGGCCTACATACAAAGCTTCTACTTGAATGGATGAGATAAATAGAGTTTTGAATGGAATGAGTGGACCAAGTGCTATTAGGAGAAGAAGATCTCATATTTCTCACTAGGCTTTTGAAACACTTTACGCAAGCTTAAAGTATAATTTGTTGATTCTTAGGAAGTAGATTTGAAAATAGGTCTAAGTTTGTAAAGTGAAAATACCAACAGATTCTCATGGTGTTTCAAGCATTCATGGTCATGAATCAAGTTGCATGAAGTCTTAGAAGTTCATTGGAGCCTTCTAAAGAGAAAAAAAATTTCTTTCACAAGCCTAGAAGAACTAGACCATCATAACATGTCATGAAGAAACAAACATATCAGTCTGGTTATACATTTGATAAATGCACTTGAAAATTCAATTAGGGTCAAAGAGTTATATGGACATGGCATTTTTCATGCCTTGAACATTCTGTGCAAATTTCATGTCTTAATGAGTTGTCTATCTCAAGATCTAAGTCCTCAAAGTTGAATAAGTAGAATGAAATGTGTGCGGGGACGTCAAGTTAACCCTATAACAATTAACCATTTGGATTTAAAAACCATTAATAAGTAAGACATGTGTGTAGACATCAAATTTGGGCCTCATCAAATAGGCATTTGAAATTAGATGATCCAAGATTAATGGTCTATGTTCAATCAAATCAAAGATCCAATAACGAGTGGTAATCTGATAGTGTTAGTGGGTCCCAAGGATCTAACAAAGTGAATTTAATCATGCACCCAAGATCAATGATGAGAATCAATTCAAAAGGTTAACATAAGTGTGAAGTGAATTTTTTTCAAGATCTTAGGTATCTAAACAAAGATATAATAGTGCACAGACAAAGCTCGAGTCAGTGGGTCTAGGAAGATCAACGAAGCATATTCACTCATACAAAGTAGATCTGATGGTGAGTGGTGGGTCAAAATATAAATGGATCCTAAGAGAAAATACAAGGTTGACAAGTGTCTTAAGTGCATTAAACTAGGAAAATATCTATGGATCACATTAATTCATACAAAGGGAGGTTAATGGTATGCAAAAAGGAAGATCCAATGGTGCATGTTCAATAATGAGGAAGCTGATCAATGGTGAGTGAGAGGTCAAAAATTCAATAGATGATATATATCCAACATAATGAATTATATTGTGTAGATTCAAGATCGACATTTGACATTAAAAGTTGAAGCTAGGGGATTTTAAATGGGGAATGAATTTGACTTAGGTCAAACCAAGAGCAATATTTCAAAGGATTGCATTGAAGCTCATTTGAGACCTCTATTGGAGGATCTAAAACATGTAGACTCAGTTTTTTTATGTCTTCAATGTCATGTATAATAAGTACTTAGATTCTAAAAGTTTTAGAGATATAATAGGTTTGTTAGACCTAATATAGTTCAAAAATGATGTTGTGCAGTCTATAAGATCCTCGTGGATATTAGCTATAGGAAAACTAGTAAATGGATTGGTTTTCAATCTAAAATAGATGTATACTCAAGTTTGGAGTAGGGGAAAAAGTGTATGAGTTTCTTGTCCTTTGAAAAAGCTATAACTTTGACAAAAAGGTACTTGTAACCACTCAAAATAGATATAGTCATGGCTTTATCAGGTCTAAGGATACGAGGATTTTATCCTCATATGCAAGTCAAGTAGATGACGGTGTAGAGCCCAGGATAGAAATATGGTGATTAAAGAAAGCAGCTGGAGCACTTAATATATTTAAGGATGCCTAAGGGTTTTTATTCATAAATAGGATAATGACTCACCACCTTTAGCAAACTCTTGTCCTCTAGTGTGTTTCTCAATCAATGAAATGATTCAAAGGTTATAGGGACAAATGAAGGCTATCTTGTCTATGATGTATTAGCTTTGATTTGATCAAAAGATGGTGGAGCATTCAACAAAAGGTGGAAAATGATTTAAAGATATGGGATGGTGTGTTCACTCTCTCCTTAACCTTTCTATATATCTTTCATTTTTGGACACATTGTAACTCTTTCTCAGTTTTTAGAAGAAGACTCTCTCTCACTTTTGATAAGGAAAACTCTCTCTCAATTTTAGAAGAGAAGAGACTCTCATTTGATAAGAGTAAACCCTATCAATATTTGTATGAAAGATCTCTTAAATCAATAAAGACTTCCTTTACATATCTCTCCTCTCTAAATTGTGTGTAGGAAAGCATGTGCATGATGGCATTATGAAGAAGAATATTCTTGCCCATTGTCCTTCTTTCTTGCTCATTTCTAGGTGTCTTCAAGTTAGTTGTATGTCTGAATTAGTGTTCATTTTGTGATTGATGCAAGCTCTCAGTGAGTCTTATAACTCCTCTTTGCTTTCATTCATTACTTCCTGAACCTAGTTTATGAAATACCTATGCAACTAGCTAAGTTTTATGAGATTGTGTGAGCTAGCATTGTCTTATGCTTCCTTAGTGTTTACTTCATGTTTATGTGAGTTCTCATTTAAATTTGGTGCATCACTTGGTTAAATTTCTTAGGAGACCTTTCCTCTTTTATAACCCTTTTCCCAGTTTAAACATTAGTATAGGGGATCCATCAAGAGGAAGGCAACCTTCTCTAGAGGTTCAACCCCACCATAGGTGACCCATATCCTGGGGTTATTCCTATAGTGTAGCTCAATTGGATCTATGCATGTTTATTATTATTCCTATTGGGATCCTTCTAATGTTTCCTATGGTAGGTTGGAAAATATTCTAAGAGGTTTCCTCTAGGCTAGTTCAGAAGGTCTCAAAGTCTTTCACTTAGTTTCTTAGGATATTTGTTGCTAGCCTAAAGAAGCAGGGGGTCTAGGGCTCATGGATATTAAGCTTCAAAGTATTACTCTCAACATTAAATGGCTTATATGAGGATTGAAAGGTGATGAATCCTAGAATATATTACTTTGTAATTGTATTTCTTAGGGGGTTCCTTGTGGTAGATGTGCATGTAAAGGCCTTGGGTTACATACTCTTTTCATCACCATTGCTCCTGTTAAAATTAATGGTACTTTTGTTATTTAGAGCATTTGGAAAGCTTGGGATAAACTCAAACCCCATCTCATTTGGGTGAGGGAGGGTTTCAGTAATGGTCTTTCCATTAAATATCATTCCCTTTGGTAGTCTCCCACATTGAAATTTCATATTGTTCCCTTCACTTTGGGCCCTTGGATCAAAAGCTTAAGGCCATTCAAAAAAGGTGTGAAAAATATTAGGGATATCTTCTATAAAGCGAGTCATTCTTAGCTTCCTTGGCATTTGGTTTAAAATAAATTTAACTTAAATAGTGCAAATATTAAGTTTATTATAGAGTTTCAAGGCCCTATACTTGATGAGTATCTACATAATATTGGATTTACCTCCCTTACTCATTGGTGGAAGGATTGGCATTGGCCTATGGCCACTCCTTTTAATTATTATTATCCTTATTTGTAATATAATATTTTAGTTCACCAACATAATCAAAATAATACTCTCAATCATCGATGAAACCTTTGTTTCAGCCATGTGGTTTGGTTCAAAAGGTTTACTACCATGTGTGCTACTCCCATTGAACCTAAGAAGGCTCATTTTATTTGGTGCATCATCTATTAGAGTTTACCTATGGGTGACCATCCCAAGCACATGGTGGTTTCAAAGCCCATTTACCTAGCATGTCGTCAACTTGAGATAATTAATCATCTTTTCTAGTTTTACTTCAATACCCAAACTATGTGGTGCTGGATTCATACCCTATTTCAATCATTTAGGCTTACATTTTTTACTTGGAAGATGGCTCTCTTGGGGGACTCTGCCTTTCTTCCTACAAGATATAATATATTTTGGAAAAAATTTCATGTGAATATTTTTTCAAATATGGAAAGCTATAAATCATGCTTTTTTTAATCATGAGGAAATAAAACGTAGTTTTTATGTTACTAACAAAGTTACTATCATTTATAATGTTATTCTCCAGATTCAAAGTTAAACTAATAAAATTTTCCTATAACTTAATCATATTTAGCATTGTCATGAGCCTCTAGAGCTTCCATGTATATAGGTTTTCCCTCATGGGTGAGGGCATGGTATGTGTTGATAGTGTTCTAGGAACTAGCACAAGAGCCTCTCTCCTCACTAGTCATGCCCCCTGATAGTTGTTTCCTCAACATAATTTCTCTCATGGCTCTAACAGAGGTGGAGGTGATGAAAGGGACTAGGGCTCTCCACCATAGGACAAGTATCCACAACTGGTTATTTATATATTGCTTGATCAGCATAATGAAAAAGATAATAATCTTCAGTAGAATGATGGATGGTATCTCTTACATGTGGATGAATACTCCCTACTTATGGGGGATGGGGTGACAAGCTACAGGGTCTGCCTCCTCCACCATCTCCTCTAGCCCCCATGTTTGTTGTTATAACAAAGATGTTTTCTTTGATTACCTATGTTTTTATGTGAATTTTTTTGGTTGTTATGCACTTATGGGAGATTGATGTGACTTTTTTTATGTGGTCATTATTGACCCTTTGTTGGACTTGATCTTTTCTTGAGGATTTCTTACCTCAGTTTGAATATGCTTGTGGGGTGTGACTTTTTCCACCCATTTTTTGTATGACTAGCATTATACCATTATTTTTTTGTATTACTATAAGTACTCTTCAATCAAAAAAGTCTTAGTTACATATTAAACTAAGATAATATAATTTATTATTAGATGAAGTTGTTAATATAACATTTTCATAACATATTCTTTAGGTTTGAATTTTAATATAAATATGTTATGCATTTCTTATATTTTTATTAATATGAATTTATTTTAATGTGATTATAATTGTATGACTAATAGAAAATTGATTTAATAAATATGTAGGGAATATGGCTTCAATAAAAATGCATTTTGATAATGAACAGAAAAAAAGGAATATGAAGAACAAAGGTGAGAATGATGAAGAAAATATGTTCAAGAATATTAATGACATAAATGACAAGTACCAATGATAGATGAACAAAGAATACATAAAAATGAGTATGAAAAATAATGATGTATAAAACATGGATTATATTTATCATTCAAACAACTAGAAGCATAAATGAAATAATATGCAGATCATATGATAGCACATCATGCACAAGCATCTCAACAAGACCAATTTATATTTAGGAGATTACAAATATCAATGCATGTAGATCAAATTACTAATATAGAAAGAGAAAAACTATGAAAACGTAAATGGGACATAGTCCAAATACATTGTCTCACAAATTATAATGTTGATGTTGATCATGATGAAAAAACTACAATGGATGCATAACTAGGCCATATTATGGAATTTATTGAAATACTTGTTAATTTTTTAGTGAAAATGAAAGTGGCACAAAGTGCATATCATAAACCCTGGAAGAAATATTGATAGATGCATTGGATTTCAATTTTGCTAACATTAATGAGGATATTTAAGGGCATATGTAGAACCAAATAGAAGTAACCACTGTCAAAATAAGTATGAAAAATAATAACTTGAAAAATAGTGAATCATAAAAAGATATAAGAGAAAATGAAATGCAAAGGTCCCAAATAAATCAGAAACAAAAAAATATTGATTTGAATGGAAATAGACAAGATAAAAAACCTAATCCAAATGAAAATGTTAAGATAGATTTTAAGACTATACAATTGTTGTTTTGATGTGAGTTACATAAAATTGCTTCACCACATATGTGTTATATTTTAAAAGAGTTTTATCCTAGAATGAATATTCATTTAACTCTTTAAGGGCCTATTTGTAATATATGTCAATAAGAGAAAGGTGTCCACCATTTTTCTAAAGCTAAGTAACATGGATCCAATATTTGAGAAAAATGAAGGAAATATTATAGATCGCATGTCATTGATGACCACCAAACCACCCAATTCCCCAAGAGATATGGAAGTGATTTGAGTTTGGGTAAAAAATTTGAACACAGATTTTGGTGAGCTAATAACTTGGCCACAAATTGGTACATCTCCATTGAATGAATACGTGACAAAAGGTTTAAAATAGACAAGGGTTTCCCAACTTTATTCCTTGATAGAAGGTGTGATTGGTTAGAACCACAATAAAAATGTGTACATCTACATGAATATGTAAAACATCTGATTTGATATGGAGATAATCATTTTAGGAAACACCCCTGGTTTAGGTATCTTTCCATGAATAGGATAATGTAAAATTATGCACAAATTTCATCAGCTATTTGTAAAGAAAAGCCTTCAAGAATTACCTATTATAATTGATGAATTATGCAAACACATGGATAATATGTCATAATAGCATCTGATTAATCACTTGATGAAATATGAAACTACATTACAAGGTACACATTCTTATTAAACATAGTATCATGCAGAGTTAATCGACCTATTGCATCAAATTGAAACACCAACCATCTTCTTTAATTTAAGTGTAGAAGATATGTATTTCCTAGATATCCCCACCTATTGATCACACAAAGCACATATATGATAATGCCAAAACACAATTGACCTCCCATTTATAGTTTCGTATTATATGCACATTCTAAATATAGTGTCTTTGAGATACTATAATATATTAAATACATTGCATATAGATTTGGGGTTATTGGTTATATGTAGATTTTGCTTCATAAAAATCTTGATAGTCTTATATTGAAATTATTGATAGATTAAATAAACTAAAATGGATAATTATTATACATAATTATAATCTATTATTATATCTATCATTATCTATTAAATTCCTAGTTACTTATTATACTAAGATAATATAATTTATTATTCTATGAAGTTGTTAATATAACATTTTCATAATATATTCTATAGGTTTGAATTTTAAAATAAAGTTATTATACGTTTCTTATATTTTTGTTAATATGAATTTATTATAAGATGATTATATTTATATGACTAACATAAAATTGATTTAAAAAATATGTAGGGAATATAGCTCGATAAAAAATGCATTTTGAAAATGAACAGCAAAAAAAAGAATATGAAGAACAAAGGCAAGAACAACGAAGAGAATACACTCAAGAATACCAAATAAAAAACAACAAGTACCAATGATGGATGAGGAGAGAATAAATAAAAACAATGATGTACAAAATTTGGAAAAGATTTGTCAATTGAAGAACTAGAAGTGCAAATGAAATAACATGTATATCATATGGAATTGTATCTTGTACACAAACATCTCAATAAGACAAATTTTTATTGAGAGTGATTTTACAAAGATCAATGCATGTACATCAAATTATTGATGTAAACATAGAATAACTATAACAATGTAATCAGGATGCAGTATAAAGACATCGTCTCATAAATTTTAATGTTGATGTCAATCATGATGAATAAACTATAATGGACATGGAACTAGAACATATGATGGATTTTATTGAAATCAATGTTAAGTTTTTTGGTGAAAATTAAAGTGGCATAGAGTGAATACTAGAATCCCTAGAGGAAATGTTGATAGATGTATTGGAATTTAATTTTCCTAACATCAATGATGATAGTCAAGGGCATATGCAAAATTGAATAGAAGTAACCACTGTCAAAAGAACTAAGAATAAGAATATCTTAAAAAATAGTGCATCACCACAATAGACAATGCCAAGTGAAACACAAGGGTCCCAAAGAAATCAATAGCAAAAAAATATTAATCTGAATGGAAATAGACAACATAAACAACCTAATCTGAATGAAAATATTGAGCTAGATTTCAAGACTATACAATTATTATTTTGACGTGAGTTAGATAAACTTGCTTCGCCACACATGATAGTTTAATCCTAAAATAAATAAAAATTGAGCTCTTGAAGGTCATGTTCATAGTATATGTTGACAAGGGAAAGGTGTCCATCAATTTTTTTAATCTAATAACATGGATCTTGTGCCCCAACCACTTGAACAAAAAAAACTTGACCTAGGTGGAAAAGTTTTTTTTCGCTCGTGTGAATCCAATTATTTAGGTAACCCATACAATAGGAAGGAAATAAAAGTAAAAAGGGCATAATATTTTTTTTCCAAAATAATTCAAGGAAATTGCAAAAAAATGCCACATCATATTTCAAATCTTTTGATTATCATAGTACAAAGAAAGCAACAATGTGGAACTATTTATAACTTTATTATGAATAAATATCAAGTATATAATGCACTTAAATATAATATCGAACATGATAAGTTATATAGATATGTGAATATTGATGAAAAAACACTAAAGTGTCTCTCACCCAATAATTCTACAAATGTCTTCAAAAACTAAACTTTGTCCATATGGAATTTAATGCAGATTTCAATGAATATGTTTTTCCATGTCCAATAATCGAGATGGATGAATGAAATATTATATAGCACATGTCATTGATGGCCACCAAACCATTCAATTCCCCAAAATAGATGGAGGTGATTCGAGCTTGGGTAAATAATGTGAACTTAGATCTTGGTGATCTAATAGCTTGGCCATAAATTGGTACATCTCCACTGAATGAATATGTGACATAAGGTTTATTAGACATGGCTTTCCTAACTCTATTCCTTAATGGAGGGTGTGATTGGTTAGAACCATGAATAAAACATATACATCTACATGAATATGTGAAACATCTTATTTAATATCAATACAATCATTTTGGGACACACCTTGGGTTTAGGTGTCTTTCCATGAACAAGATAATGTAAAATCAAGCACAAAACTCATCAGTAGTATTTGTAAAGAAAAGACTTCAATAATTAGCCATTATAAATGATTAATTACTCGAACACATGGATAATATGCTATAATCTCATCTTTTTGATCATTTGATGTGATATGGAATTAGATTATGAGGCACATGTTTCTATTGGACAAAGTGTCATACAAAGTCAATCAACTTATTGCATCAAATAGGAATACCAACCATCTTATTTGCTTTAAGTGTAGTAGACATGTATTGGCCAGACCTCCATGCACTGATTCTAGTGACTCCACCTAATTATACATGCAAAGCACAAAGATGGTGATGAAAAAACATAATTGACCACCCCACATATAGTTTCTTATTATATGCACAATAAAAATACAATTTTACAAAAAGAGATGCTACAAAATTTTATGAAGGTAAAATATTTTCGGTGTAGATATGAATGGAAACATAGAGGGTCCTTGCATGTGCAAGGTTTTTTATGGCTGGATGGAGATAGAAATATGGGCATCTTAGATTGTAAAAATAAAGATCAAGTTAAATTTTCCAAAAAATATTTCGATGGAATTATACATGCATGGATTCCTCAGGGCGATGCACATTAAATAAACATATAGGTAAGAAATGATAACAATTTAGTTATCTTCTCTAAAATGTAACTATTTTAAAATTATAAATGAATATAATTTCATGTGTGATATAAGGAGTACACAATTTGAGATCACAACCATGTTTGAGGAACACATTAAATATTAATCAAATAGATCCAAAACAAGACTAAAAATAATTGGTTAATTATGTGGAGCGCCATGCCATGTGTAAATATGGGGTTTGCCTATGGAAAAAAATATGAAGGAAGGTTTACAAGTAAGAAACATTAATGTAAAAATATGTATTCAGTGTTTTTTTGTACATGAATTTTAACATGAAATTGTCTTTGATGTAGGTATAATTCCCCTTGGCCTTTGCATCTTGATGGACCAAAACTATATATAGATGTAGAGAAAGGAGAAAAACAATATGATCCAAAAAAAATGATAGCCATGTCAACACTCATAATTGTTATGTGTTGCAATCATGGCATGCAAATGTAGCTTAACAATGGGTTCTCTCAAAATATGTTGTTGTTAACTACATTACAAAATATGCTTCAAAATTTGAGAAAAGTTTACAAACATATCTAAGAATGTTGTTGTGACTTGTAAATGGTAAAAACCTATAATAACTTACTATACAAGTGTATAAACTTCTACTAACTAAAACAATTGTTTAAATAGATATAGGGGCAATGGAAACATGCCACATGTTGTTAGAATTCCCTTTTATGGAGTGTATTAGAGTATTTATATCATTGAATGTTTGGCATAAAGTTTTTAAACCAATATTAAAAGAGGATGATGAAAATGAAAAAAAATGGAAAATCAATAAATGATGGGTATATTGATAGACCTCGCTCAATGGAACATGGACCACTCATTGAGGTCGCAAGATCTTGGATATATAATATTAAAATTATTAGAGGAGAAAAGTGGAAACCAATAAAAATTTGTGTTATTGTGATGGTATGTCCAAGGTTTTATAGCATCTCAAGATAAGATAGTCATAAATTTGTGGGTTTTTGTTGGTTAGAGTTACTATTGTATAAACCATTTTGTGATATTGAGATAGATATTGGCCTTGACGAATATATAATAAAATATGATTGGGGTAAATTTTAATATATATACCTTTTCATATGGAAAAAATTATTGAAACAAATAATGATATTCAACAAGAAATAGAGGATGAAATGGTGATATTGTCCAACAAAATACAACTAAAAATGAGTGGGAGATAATATCAGGCTTACACCAAAAATAGTTTTTGCATGTTTCTGAGATTGATATGTTGGGTCGAAGAGATATTGACAGATAAGTCATTTGGGATGAAAATATCCTAGGTGAAGAATAAATGAAAATAACTCTTAAATTTATAAGCATGGAAAAATAAAATGGTTTATTTGTTATGGAATAAATGGAGTCTAATTTTTGATACAAAAGCCCAAGGGAGAAACAAAAATAGCATTTGATATAATTATTACACATTATAATCAAGGATAAAGTATATCTTCATTACATCTAATAATCTAAGAAATTATAGGAACCGTGAAATCTTATCTCATTGGAGGGATTAAACTAACATTTCTAGAGTTATCACAACCACAATGTTTCCCCTTTTACTGCTTATTCGAACTAAAGTTTCACCATTTAACATTGGTACATCAATAATGCATACAACCTTGTGAATGCCTATTTTAGATTTTGAAAAATTACAAGGAATAAGGCTAACAAGATTTCAAGAATAAATTAGACACGTTAGGTATATTTTGATTGATGAGATGAGCTTTATAGGTCAAAATATGCTTGAAAATATATTCTCATCTACGACAAGCATTTTTAGAAAAAGTTGATATATGTTTTGGTGGAAGGTCTATGATTTTTGTTGGGGATTTAGAACAATTACCTCTGGTAATGGGTAAACCTCCATATGAAAGTATAATACAAGTAAATTTATCATGGAAAACTTGAAAACCATTGTTACACTTGATAAGGTTTTTAAACAATAAGGTCAAACTAAAGAACAACAACAATTTAAGGAACTTCTAACAAATCTAAGAGATGCCAAACCAACCATTACATATTGACATTTATTGATGACTAGAACAAATGCTTCACTTGAAATAGTTGAAATGGAGGGTTTTAATGAACATGTGAATTTATTTGTAATAAATGAGAATGTGCATCAACATAATAAGATAAAATTATATACATTGAACCAACCTATTGCTCGAAGCATTGTAACTAGAGGACAAAGCAATAATATTATTGGATTGGATGTTGAATAGTTGGAAGTTTAATTATTGATTGTTATTGGTGAAAGGTTGATGCTCACTACAAACTTATGCACAGAAGTAGGTCTTTTCAATGACACATTTGAATATGTTTGAAGCATTGTATACAAACCAAGGCTAACACCCCATGAACCACCTACATATGTAATGGTTCAATTTGATAACTACATCGAGATTTCATTTGTTGATGCAAATCCAACTATAATTCCAATCACCCATATACAAAGGAGTCACATGTGTTAGTTACCTTTGAAATTGGCATGGGCATTGACAATCCACAAATCATAAAGCTAAACACTGGACAAAGCCACAATTGATATAGGACTTACAGAAAGACAAGGTCTGAAATTTATTGTTATATCATGTGTCAAGTCATTACATGGATTAAGGATTGCACTGTTATTCACATATGACCAATTTGAGAGATTGAAGAATGGAAAACAAGTAGAGAAAATAAAAGACGAAGAAAAAAAGACTTTAATTTTTAGATGATCATGTGTATATAGATTGAATATCATAAACTTATTGTTATATTACTTATATATCATATATGTGTTACTTTTTATTTCCCATTTTAATATCAAATGCATATAGTTTGAATATCATAATCTTATTGTTATATTGCATACACATATCATATATGTATTGTTCTCTATTTCCTATTTTAATATCAAATGTATACAATTTGAATGCCATAAACTTATTGTTATATTGTTTATATATATATCAAATTTTGTGTTGCTCTCTATTTCTTATTTTAATATTACATTAAATATTTATATTAAATGTGTTTTTATGAACAATAAATATTTACCTTTACCTCATGTAGTGGCAAGTAATACTAGCATACATATCTTAGATAAATTTATATAAAATATACCAATAAATATTATTTTCTAGGCACCTATTTCACTAATGTCCCAATTCAATACAATATAAGTACCTCAAGAATGATATCTATTGGCATATTTTACATAGATTTATCTAATATATATATGCCAGTTATTATTATAATATATATTTAAAATTTAATATAATTTCATGTATCATATCCTATATTAATATTATTCATGTATTGTAATATATTTATGTGAATACATATAAATAATAATAAAATATAATAGTGTAAAGATATATATTATATAATACAATTATTAATACTTTATTTTTATATATTAGAGTACATAAATAATATTAATATGGAATATGATACATGAAATTTTACTAAGTTATATTTATATTTATATATATATATATATATAAACAATGATGTATATATAAAAATTAATAAAATATAAATTATATAGTGCAATATTATATAATATACAATACAATTATTTTTATTGTGTGTATATATAATTATATTTTATATATTATTAATATATTAATTTATATATAAAATTAATTATGTATTGGGTAACTAAAATAATTTGGTGGAAGCTACAGATTATATTGATAGATGTTATATGTCACTAAAATTTGCATGTGTATATGTTCAGGTTTCTTCGAGTCCATCACCTAAAATACCTTGTCATTTCTCATCACTATCATTGCAGTACAATTTTAAATATCTCACCATTTGCATGTTTTGTATGGCCTTGCCCTTTCTTTTAGGGATTCAATTATGGTATTTTTATATTTTTTTGAGCCTAATGTAATTGTTCCATGGGTCATTATATTGGCAGCATGGATGAACAAAATCTACAAGATAGATTCCAGGGCCTCAATGTCTAGTCCCCTATATCAATGACATTGTAGTGTTAATTTAAGCCTCACATTGGGCATGGAGCCTTGTTTTAATCAAACCATCTTTCATGACGTCCTCATCCACCCTTGATAATAGAAAATAGATAATCAAAGAGGTCACCACCATGTAAGCTGTGGACCCCTTTATAATAAATATTTGATTATCATTGCTTAATGCTCTATGGATAAAATGTGAGAAATTTTCAATGGTCATGGGTTTTGAGTGAGGTACAACTATTGATTTACAATATTTCACTTTACAAAGACTTGCTTTATTGAAAAAAATGCGTCCCTTTCACCATAACTTTCTCTCTTCATTGTGGCAATTGAATCCTCCATAACTTAGAAGCCATAACAGTTGAGGTAGTGATAAATTTGAAATACATCAGACTACCATAACAGTTGGAAGGAGTATGCAAAGAGGGGTGCTTCAAACTTGAACTCAACAGACTACCCAAAATAGGCAATGCTTGTGGTCTTGTCGACAGTTTCACCTTTCCCCTATTCATTGAATAAATAGAAGTGAGCATTATTATTACATTATCTGGATCCATAATTATTTTCATTAAATAAGCCTTTTTCATTTTTTGACTAATTGATTTTAGAGTCACCTAATTAAATTTTAAATAATTAAAGCACTTATAAACATTAATATATTATCAATATTTATTATAAAACATTCTATATAAAATATAATTAATATGAATTATATATATAATTAATGTAAATATAATAATATTATATATAATAGAATTGTATAATATATATTATATAAATACATAATATTATATAAGTACATATTAATACATATAATATAAATAATAATATATACCATTACTATCAATGAGATGCAGGTGACTTGGTGAAGTGACTTTATTGTTTCAAACACCACCTAGGTTCAAATCTCAGTAGGGTATTGGAGGTCATTTGTGGCTGATCATTGGTATTCTTGAGCTAATTATGGCTAATCATTTGCATTCTTTGGCTGGCTGTGGTTGTTGATGGTATTCTTGGGTCAGTTATGTCTATGTGTTGGTATTCTCAAGCTGGTTGTGGTCATCATTGATAAATCAAGTACTTATGATAGATGGTCACTTGGGGGCCTGGGCCCCCAATTGTGTCCTAAATCAGTTGGAGCTTTAGTTAAAAATCAAAATACCTATCTCAAAAAGATATACCATTACCATAGAATCATAAATGCTTGGTGACAATGGAAGAGAGATGTTGATGGCAGACCTGGTGATAGAAGACCTTCAAAAGCATGTGAAAGAGATGTTAGGGCATTAGTTTATAGTTTATGGCATCGATGATGGCTAATTCCCAAAGTGCTAGGAGAGCACAAGTGGTAATTAGCATTATCTTCAAGATTCGAGCAAGGCTAATGTCTCGAAGAGGGATTTGGACAATTTCTTCCCTCATTCTAGAGAGAACGTGATTGGCTACAATAAAATAAGGTGAAAGCCACCAAACCCTATTAGGAAAAAGAATTCTTGTAGCTCTAATAATCTAAATTAAATCACTAGTGTTTGGCAGGGTGCTAAATAAAACCATTAAGAGGCTAGAAGGCATAGGGGTTTTATGGGCTATAAGAGATATATAGTGGCTATCTATTTTGCTAACTTACACCAAGCTATAGATAGACTTATAAACCAGGTTAGGCCTATCATGAATAGGCACACAAAGTATGAAAATTAATCTAATGGGTCTTACCTCAATAAAGCAAGTAGCTAAGACTAGACTATGAATTGCATAAACAAAGCAAGAACAACAATACCAAATGAAGAGAGATAACAACCAAAATGTAAATCTAGAAGCTAAGGCACTTTGAGGCCAAATGAAATATGTTTTAAGAAATAAAGATGTTTCTAAGAAAGGGTTCAAGAGCATGCCTACTCTAGATTTGAGTTATCCTTTCAATTCACCACTATTATTTTCTAACAATGCAATGTTCTAGTTTAGCAAGAGAGAGAGAATGTTTAAGCAAGTTTTATAGTTTGTTTTGAGCATGTATATCTATACTATGCAATGAGGAATGGTTAAAAAGAGAGTAATGGTATGTAACAAAATAATATTTCAAGCAATGAATGTATTCTTTAAACATATACAAATGCAAGAAACTTTGGAAACTACTCGAAGCAATATACAAAACAACAATTTCACTAAAACAATTTAAACCTTAGCATATACACTACACAAAATAATGGATTTTCACTTTAGCAAAGTTCCCTTACATCAAGATCAAATATGAAGTGCAGATGTTATACCAACTAAGAATCCAAGCTAAAAAACAATGTAGGAGGAAGACCAAGCTATGTTCAAGCTAAAGTCCAAACCAAAAGCCAAGAGCAAAGGACGAGATGAAGTGAGAACTTGAAATTGTGTAATATCTCCAATAAAGTGCATAAATAAGGTACAATTCCAAATGTAGAAGCTTGGTATCAAGCCATAAGGAATCAAAAACAACTTAGAGCACCAATGGAGTCTCCAAGCAAGTGTATTACAACATATGGGATCTTCTATCCCCAATCAAGCTTAAGAGTACCAAGAATGAATCAAGAGAGATTCAAGAAGGCATAAGACTCAAAAGAGGGAAGAAGAATCAATATAGAGATGGAATGAGAGGAGAGAGAGTCTCAAATGAATGAGAAAGAGGCATATATCCCCACCCAAATCTACCAAATGACCTAAAACTAGTTATTTTTTACCATTTGGGTTCTTATTGGCCCTTTTAGACACGTTCTACCAAGGCTAAAGCCTAGGATGTTGCTTTAGTAAAGGAAACATGTATCTTAGGCCATGGATTTACTTCACACAAGCCATGACCTAGGTCAAATAGGGTATTGGGTTAGTCAATAGGCTCTCGAGAGTCCCTAGGGGGGTCTCTAGAAAGCATGTCTTATGTGTAAAAGGGTCAATATGGACTGGGGATGTATGTGGGGTAGGAATATGATGTGAGAGAGGTCCAATTAGGTGGTGGATGTCTCAAAGCAAGATGACCAGGGTTGTTAGTCTGCATGTGAGCCAATGTGTAATCATAAGGAGGAGTAGGGTCATAAGAAGTATGATTACATATGCCCCTGAGGTACAAGCAGTCAGTGTTTAAATGAATAAGGAGTGTTGTGAAATACCTAGAATCCACACCAAATCAAAGGAAATCAAGAACTAAAAAGATAAAAGGAAACATTACTGCACTTATTAGATAAGGATGGTGATGGAAAAAGTTGATGGTGTGATCCATAAGTGAGAGTACAGAGGTTGTATAATATAAAATCTAACTCCAACTCTATCTCCAACTCCTACAAATAAGGGACAAGTGATATCAAATAAAATCATACTATCTAAAATGAAATTCATTAGGGCATCAGCCCTAGTGTTCTCCCTATGATGGATATTGGTGAACTAGATGTCCTAGAAGAAACAGAGGAAATCAGGCACCACCTTAAAGAGGGAGAGAAACTTAGAGCTAAGGATGGCCTAGACACCGATGAGTTAAGACACAACTAAGAGTGAGTCAAATAATAAATTCACATAGCATGTGCCTAACTCACAGGTGTCATTCAAAGCACCAATGATTACATGATACTCGGTGGCATTATTCATTTCATTGATAAGGAAGAAACCAACTACAATAAGCTCATGGCCCCACTAATCATCAATAACCCAAGTCATAATTATTGGTCCTAGGTTGCCCTGTCTATTTCCATCAGTGTGAATCACCACTAGGAGGTGCACTATAATGGGGATTAAGGATGTAAGACTAATGACTATAGAAAGGAAATCTCAAAGTGAAGTAGTGTAAGCAAATTGCATGAGGGAAACAAATAACAAAATCAAGCCATAATCATAATGGTTGACCAACACTGGCCATGGAGAGAGGTAACAAGAGAGAGTGGTGGGAAGTTCAAAGAAGATGAAGACTTGTCAGCAAGACTAGAGAAAGTCTCGAATAACCACATCCAACTAACAATCCTACCTACAACCATGATGAACAAGTGATAGAGGGAGTTAGAATGGATTGAATATATAAAAACAAATAAATGAATAAATAAAAGAATAAAAAAAATTAAATTCTATTCTTAGGTGCCCATGAGAAGGAACATGAGCTTGGGACATCAATGAGGACTTGAAAGGGGTCCCAATAACCAAAATGGGGCTAGAGTAGGCCTAAGAAAGCCTCAAATTAAAAAATTGAGGCCACAAATGTGCTCAAAATGTGCCAAAACATCTAAGACAAATATTTCATGATCTGAAACACAAAAATGGGTAAAACACCCAAAAAGGGCCCATAAAAAGCAAGAAAAAGGGGCTAAAAAGAGGGGAAAGGAGAGAAAAGAAGACATTCTCACCCTTATTTTCACTCTTAGAGAGCCAAAGGAGAGACCATGAGAAACTAAATCCAAAATGGAGCATATGAGGACATGGGAGAGCATCAACGATGCACAGGATGGTTTGGGTAAGTCCTATGAATGAAATTTGTCAAATTTATTCATTTTTGGGGGGTTTGGGAGACCCTAAATGCATTTTTACTCATTTTAGACAATTTGGTGGATAAATCAGATTAAATAAGGAGTTAAAATGATGGATTTGATGATAATTTTTTTTTGGGACCAATGGGGGTCCAAACGGAGCTTCATAAAGCGAAAAACAAGGAGCCTTGGGGCTCTCTAAGGCATCCCAATATAGGCCATAACTTGGGAGGCCTAGGATATGGCTTTGCCCAAAAAACCATATCCTTGGATATAAAGGGGCCAAAACAAGACCCCAAGGAGCCTAGAGGATCCTGAGAGGTCTCGAAAGGGGCTGAAAGAGGAAAGAGAGAAAAAAGAGATAGATAGATAAAAACATAGTAATTTACTAGTTTTTTGCTTTCTCTTACTCATTTTTTGACTAGTTGACTAATCTATTTTCCTATTTGCTTACTTGTGCAGACACATAGAGGAGTTATCCTACCAGAGGAGGGAGGACCTTCACAAGTTAGAGAGAGGATGGCATAGCTAGATGGGTCATGTGAGGTGACCAACCAAGAGAGAGTTCTAGCATGGTTGACGAAGGAGGTATATGCTCTACCAGTGGTAGAATAGGATTGCTTGTAGAGTAAAAAACTTTGGTGGCTAGTACATGTACCCTCACTGCATTACTCTAGATACCTAGTAAATGCATTAGTGATTGAATGGGTACTTGATAGGCATGTGTTCTAGCTAGGGCTCGATCTAGAGGAAATCCTCAACATTGAAGATGTCTATAGACTCTATGGGGTGGATCTAATGAGCAAAGAGATAGAACTACCATTGATGCAAGATGTAGCATTGGTAGAGCTCTACTTGGTGGGACCCCACCCATATAAAAAAAAACCATGGAGTGTAGATCACAAACATTTACAAGGGTATCCACTTTCCATATAGTGATAGCAAGGACTATGGTCAAGAGGTTCTATGATAGCCAGAGTACAAGAGAGCTACCACTTTCATGGATAGGATTTGTCTAATGAGTATAGGAAGGACAAATATTTTTTTGGGGCCAATATATCTTAGGTGGATTATACCAATATATGGATCACATCTAGTGCATAGGGTCAATAAAATTGACACAACCCAGTATACTTATGTCTTGAGCCTAAAGGAGGCTCTTGCTAACATGACTGAGGACACCATAGGAGGCATACCCTACACTAGAGGAGGGAATAACATTGGCTAAATAGTTTGTAAATAGGGCAGGGCCCATACAAACCACCTTAGATCTAGACTATTGTCTATCTACATTGAATATCCCTACAGGTCTATAGCATGGCTAAAGGATGTCAAGGTAGAGCCCTACTTGGAATAGGAGGAGCTTTGAGGTTCATAGGGATCATACCATCATTCAAGGAGATAGGCTATGGCAAGGTGAGGGAGATGAACACATCCTAATCCCACTAGGGCTGAGCTTAGTAGGTAGCCAAGGCAGAGCAAGAGGGACAATGGTTGAGAGAGGCCACTATGATGAGGACCACCATCACTAGGAGGAGTATGAATAACAAGAGGGCCATAGAGCTCATTAGCATTGCTAGGTAAGACAAGTGTATTTGCTAGATATCAATTCATCTTAAGACTCATCCTTAGCAAGAGAAGATATGTGACTAATATATGTGCTCTATGTGTGTGTACAAGAAACCATCCTAGTTAGACTGGACCCTAGGTAGAGCTACTACTGAGGGAGATATTCCCTGATGTGGTGGGGATACCACTAACAAAGTGGGTACCACATCTGCTAGTAGGGGTAGAGCCACATACTTGGTTCTATAATATGGGTGCACAACTCTTACTCAAGTTGATGAGGGCATGGCATAGGATTCTATAGCTAGAGGTTGAGTCACTACGGCATGAGGCATTGGCAACAAACCATAGGATGGTTGTAGTGGAGACCAAGGTGAGACTAGCAAGAGTAGAGGATGAGATCAATTGGCTAGGGGCTGAGTCAGCTCAAGAGTAGAATAGAAGAGCTAAGGTACTTGGTTTAAGATTAGACCAAATGGATACACTAAAAGAGATCATAACTTAACTATTTGAGAGGTAGATATTGATATCTCCACCTGGAGCATGACTATCATAGATACCACCCAGTCATATGTTGATTGGACATGTTTATGTAGCCATGCATATGGTAGTTTTTGGGGACTATGAGCCCATGTGATATAACTAGAGAAAAACATATATATTTTTTACAATATATATATAGTGGTTTTCTCATTATTAACACATATGTGTATATGATTTTGTGTATGATGTTTATGCTTCGTTTGTTAGATTACTAGATACATGTGATTAAACATTAGGAATTTCTAATAAAGAACCCACGTGCACACACATATACTAGCGTCATAGATGTTAGTGGTGATAGAAGAGAGGAAAGGCTCACCTTACCACCATAGGAAACTTTCTTTGAGGGCCATGTGGGCCTTAGAAATGAAATGTCTTGAGGCAAAACCCATTAATCAGGTGCTATAGGAGCTCACCTTCAAGGGTCGAGAGACAAAAGGCCCCATTTTCTAGATAGGTGGTGATGACAAAAGGGCCAAACCACTTATGTGCAATTATTCCCTTCTTATAGTGATCCTTATTGAAGAAAAGGACCGTATCACCCACCTTAAATTGATAAGGGTGTACCAACTTCTCAACTTGGTGCCACTGATGGCATTGGTAAGCATAGTCATACTCAAGAGTGGCTAGGCATCGCTCATCTAACTACTCAAGCTTGGTGACGTGAGTGGCATGTTCTTCCTCATTAAAAAGAGAACCGAATGTCTTAACCCACAGTGAAGGTATTAAGACCTCTAAAGTAAGAATAGCCTCAGACCCATATATGAAAGATTATGGGGTTTCACTTATGGCCATTCAAAAGATAGTCTGATAGGCCTAAAGGGAAAAATAGAGCATGAGATACTAGTCTCTCTTAGATTGGGAAATAATATGTAGAAGCATCTACTTCAAAGTTTTATCTAAATACTATAATTTCCCATTTCCCTAGGGGTAATTTGAAGAGGAGAAATAGAGCTTAAACCCAAAATGTTCAATAAGATCATGCATCTCAGGGCTTTGCAAGCCCAAGCCATTGTTGACCATAATCATAGTGAGAACCCTAAACCTATAAATAAGTTGGTTTAGGATGAACTTGGTGATGGTCTTCCCATACATGCCACTAAGAGGCATGGCCTCAACCCACTTCATAAAATAGTCAATAGTGATGATGAACCAGTGATGGTCATTCAAAAAAGTAAGTTTGAACTCATCGATGAAGTCGAGAGCCCAAACCAAGAAGAGCCAAGAGGCCAAAATAGACTGTAATAGGTTAGTCAAGTCATTTATATCATCCCTTATGACTTGACACATCATACACTTCTTGGTGTATTGGACTACATCCTTAATGAGAGTAGGCCAATAGTAGCCCATCTTGATAATACATTAAGAAGTGGCTTGTCCTCCCAGGTAGCCACCATAAATGCTACCATGGGACTCCTCAAGCATGAAAGGGATATCCTCAGGGGTGAGGCACTACATCAACACACCATCAAGACCCCTCTTAAAAAAGACACCACTAATGATGACATAGCAGATGATGAGCTTACATATCAGATAACATTCTTGTGAAGATGCAGTGTCAGGATAAGATTAGTTTGTAAGGTAATGGACAATGTCTCAATACCAATCACACTTAGAGACCTCAACATGGTCGACCAAGTAGGCCATCTCATCAGGATAGGCATTGTCAACCAGCTCTATGCTTGGGTTGGGTAGTGGGAACTCATTGATTTGGTCAGCCACATACAAGCCTTTAGTGGAATTTTGGTTAATGATGCAGAGGTCAAATTCTTAAAGAATCATGATCTACCTCATAGTCCTGCTAGCAAGATGTATCTTGATGAGTAGGTAGTAGAGTGGATTAGAATAGAAAATCATGTTGGTAGTTTGGCCCAACATGTAATGCCATAACTTATTTATGGTGAAGATAAGAGAGAGACACTAATGTTAAATAAGAGAATAGTTGATCTTAGGTCAACCAGTGTGTGAGAGATGTAGTAAACATCTCTCTCCCTGCTGATGTCATCCTTTTAACACATCATACCCTCAATGGAAAGATCAGTGATATAGGTGTATAAGATGAACTCATGCCCCTCGATGGGTGCCATTAGGATTGGATGATTATGAAGTAGACACTTTAATTCCTTGAAATCCACTTGGACTTCAACAAACCACAAGAATTGAGTGTCCTTAAGTAAGAGATGTGTGAGGGGTATGGAATTGTGAGCATACTCCTCCAATAAATGTTTGAGAAAGTTGAGTCTTCCTAGAAATGACTGTAACTGGATGAGGTTATGTGGGGGAGGTATCTCGAAGATGGCCTTGATTTTGTCAGGATCCATTTTAATTCCCCTCTACAAGATGAGGAAGTTGAGAACCTTTCCAACTAAAATGCCAAAAATGCATTTCTCAGGGTTGAGACTGATGTGATATTATTAGAAATACTCAAAGATGATTATGAAGTCTCACACATGATCATTCCACTTGTGGGATTTTCTAAAGAGATCATAGATATAGCACTCAACTACCTTGTGGATAAGGACATGGAAAATATGGGTCATGTCATGCTGATATGTGGCCCCCACATTATTTAAGCCAAAAAGCATGATGGTGTAGCAAAAATTACCCCATGGGGTAGTGAACATCATAATATGTTGGTATTCAGGTACAATCCAAACTTCCATGAGGTACTTGATCTAGAAATCAATGGTGGAATCAAAAATATGGTCTATCAAAAGAGTAAGAAAGTTTTCCTTTAGGCAGGCCATATTGATATCTTAAAAATTGATGTAGATCCAGATAGCCACATTCTTTATTAGAATAAGGAAAATGATGGAAATCCATCGGGGGTAGTTAATAGCCTGGATAAAGCCAACTCAGATGAGTTCCTCAATTTATGCTTTGACCAACTAGGAGACTTTAAGATTCATGGGCCATTGCTTTTGGTGAACAGATCGGGTCTCATTATCCATAATGAGGTTATGTATGACTATGTTAGGATCCATGCCCTTCATATTAGTGTATTCTCAAGTGAATACATTTAAAAATTCATGAAATAAGGCAACCAAAATATCCCATTACTTAGGAGCAAGGCTAGCAGTAATCTCGATAATCTTAGGCCTTGTTGAAGTGCCAAGTTTCATATCTATGGATCATTTGACATCCATAGCATTACCTTCCTTGAAACACTCAGGTGTGGGAAGGATAAACTCATCCAACACTTCATGTTTAATCGCCAAGACATTCACCATAGGAAGGCCTTTGATTGGTCCATCTATGAGATAAATCTCTAAACTAAGGTGATCATGGGGATAATGATACTTATGATAAGCCTACATGAGCTTGGTGTAAGTCTTTCTTTCCTTAAATAGGTTATGTTTCATAACATGAGTAAAACAACACTTAAGATCAGACTCAGCCATCCTAGTGGTCTCAATGGGAGACACATGGAAAGAGCTTACACTCTGATGGGGAAAGAGTGATATGATGGGGAGCTCAACATCAAGAGAGACATCTTGGAATAGATCTCTAAAAAGATATGGGCTAGCTTGGTGTCATGGAGTGGAAGAGGGAGTTGGTTGATGCTTGTCAGACTCTGAAAGAATGAACGTTGACCGGTACTTAGTCGGATTGAAACATTCATCATTGAGGAAATGAGACTCAAAAACAAGGGGTGTATGAGAATCTATAGACCCCCATGAGGAGACATCCAAATCCTTACCTAATGGCTTTGTCTTTGTGTAGAGAAAAGCATAGGGATCTGGGTCAGCCTCCAAGGTGTGAACCTCACCTTCACGAACAAACTGTATCATGCAAAACATGGTTGATGTGATGTCCTACATGGAAAGAGTTTAAGGATGGACAAAAATCATGTTGTATTAAAGATCAAGGTCTAACATAGAATTCAATTCTAACTATTTTTTGGGGCTAAACTTGACCTAGAGCTTCACATTTCCCATTCGTATAACTGTGTCATTTTTGAAACTGACACAGTTATGACAAGAATTAGAGAGATTATTTTGATTGATCTCAAGCTCGTTGAACACATATAGGGGTATGATATTCAATGTAGCTCCTTAATTGATAATGCACCACTTGACATGGAAATCATCAACATAAGTCTCGATGCATAGAGGGAAATAAGCCCTCTTTATAAGAACTAAAGTGTCTAGCAAAGAGGTTGTTTTGAAAGATAAGATAGGAAGATAAGGATGCTCATGCATATTAGAGTTGAATAAAACTTCAACATCATCATGTTGCAGATCCTTGTGAGGGAGATCAAACTCATTAAAGATGAGACCCCTTTGGTCAAGGCAAAGGCGAAGAAGGTCCCAAATGGAGATCCTAGCTGAGAGGCCCTAAAACTCCTATATGACAAAGTAAGAATGTTGTCTATCCTAGGGAGAAATGTTATTCCTAAAGTCAAATATGACCTTAAGATTTCTTGCCCCCATGGGATAGACTAGGGGCCCAACACCATTAGTCTCTCCAATAAGGTTAATGGCCTGATCTGAGCATGTGTTGACATAGTAATCGTACCCAATAGAGGCTATGTCGATAGTAGTAACAACCTTGCTACTCTTGTGCTTGGCTTTCCCTCTTAGGTTAGCTTGGGAAGAAGATTTATAAGAGGTAGAAGAGCAAGAAGGGGAGCGTGGGGCCTTAGCCTTTAATTTTCTTATTTTTCTTCTTCTTCTTCTCCTTATGGTGGTCAGGCAGAGGCTCCTTGAAAAAATTCAACTTATGGTTGGGTTCCCCAAGAGGAGAACTCTGAGATAGAGGTGATGCTTATGCACCAAACTTCTAGTTGGCATAATTATTATCATCATACCCCCTCATTCGATAAAATTTTCAAAACTTGGTGGGGTCGTAAGGAAACACCATCTAGTGTTTTTTTTATGCTTATTCAAAATCCTTCTTTTTAGCTAGCTTCTTGCTCAAAGCATTAACCTCATGGTTGTCCTTCTTTTCTTTCTTCTCAGAAGGAGAATCAGTGACACCATCATTGATCACATTATAGTTATGATCACATAAAGAGGATGACTTTTGGGAAGGGATGGGCCACATGCCCACATGCACCTCAAACACTTCAATCTTTAGACTCTCATTAATAGATTCATCCTAAAAGGTAGGTTCATGCTTGAAGACCTCAAGGTGAACCTTATGCCTCAATGCTCATGTGAACATATCATAAAACTAGTCATTTGAGAACCTAGTCCTACATGTATGAATAGTTAAGTTCCATCTATGCACAAAATCAAAGTTTGAACTCACCCTTGGCTTGCACTATGGAAGTGAGTGATTAGATGTTGAGGTTAAAGGGTCTAAATATATCAAAATATTATAGGAAGTCATCCAAAAGGACCTTGAAACTAAAGAGAGAATTTGGTGATAGATTCTAAAACCAAACAAGTGCTTTGGCTCATAGAGAAAAAGCAAAGAGCTTGAACATCATGCCTTCATGATGTTTCCAATCCATACATGTCATCATGAATGTTGTGATATGCTATGTAGGACTAGAGTCTGGCATCCCATTGAACTTAGGCAGTTCATGCATAGGAGTAGGAAGGGAAATAACATGCAAGCAAGGGGATAAAGGATTTTAATAGAGATCCTCATAAGCATGGTTGGTATCAGGTTGGTGACAAACTCTAAAAGGGGGCTCACGTGATGGTGTTTATGCCCAATCACATCACCATAACCATGACCATGGGGAAGATGATGTTGGGGAGGTTCTTAACAAGGAAGATGCTCATGATGGAAATCATCTCTACCATAGGGTGGAGAATGACCACATGAAGTGTGATGGTCCCTATGAGGATGATGGGAAGATGTGGCATACTCCTCGAAATGGTCACAATGATTGATATCTCCATGGTATTGGTCATGTGCCATCACCCAAGAATTAACTAGTGGATGTTGATGTTTTTGATATGCATCCCTTGGATCTCTAGTTTGCAAGTGGTGATCGAAATCAGCATGCTCATCAAAAATTCTAAAAGAAGAACTAGGAGGATGGGAAGAATCCTCAGGTTGGGGATACCTCATTGAGTTAGAATACCTATGACCCATAACATGGATATTAGGGTGTTATTTCTATAGAGTCTCCAACTAAGAAATAAGTGGGGAACTCACATGATAACTAGTTGAGGCACTCGACACTAAGCAAGTATAGGCTCTTTTTCTAGAGGAAACATGTCATTTACTCCTAGGGGAGAAGGAATAACTTCATTCACATGAAGACGTCTATGGTAATCATTAATTATTAAACATAACTCTTCAATCCCTAGCTACATAAGGATATCCTCATCACCTTGAATGGGTGAATGAGGCATGGCATGAGGCTGAGATAAAACATCTTCAGATGAAAGAAGATCAGACTAGTGAAAACAAGACCAAGTCCATTGGTTATAGTCCTGCCAATCTTATTCCCTTTTGAATGTGAGATGGTGTAGACTACCATTCTAGGTCAAGGGAAGATCATGGGTCGTATAGTGTCTATGGCATTCCATTAAAAATGTGGCTTGCTCATTAGTGAACTCAAGGATGAGACCCTGAATCCATTGAGATTGGTGTCCCAAAGGTGGTAGATCATCCATGGATGCAATGAATCATAAGTAACATGGAAGATAATAGAAAAGGTAAATTGATGGAGAACCAATCGGGAGAAAGACACAAAACCAAAGCAAGAGAAAATAACCAAGGTAAGAGCCAAAACATAATTGAAAGCAAAGCCTAATAGCTAATAGAGGAAAGTTGGCTAAGAGATATCTAAACAAAATAGAACTAATGTGAAACTATATATGAGGTCCTACTGAACATACCAAAATTCAGCTCCAATAATTTGAAAGGAACCACCAGTGTTTGGAAGGGTGCTAAAGCAAACCACTAAGAGGCTAGAAGGCTCAAGGGTTTTATGGGCTACAGGAGATCTATAGTGGCTATCCAATTTGTTGGCTTACACCAAGATATAGATAGACTTGCAAACTAGGTTGGGGCTAGTATGAACAAACACACAAAGTATGGAAATTTTTCTAATGGGTCCAACCATAGTAGTGCAAGTAGCTAAGACAAGACTATCGATTACATAAACAAAGGGAAAACAACAAAACTAAATGAAGAGAGATAACAACCGAAATGTAAATCTAGAAGCTAAGGCACTTTGAGTATAATTGAAATATGTTTTAATCAATAAAGACATTTTCAAGAAAGGGCTCAAGAGCATGTTTGTTCTAGATTTGAGTTACCCTTCTAATTCAATACTATTGTTTTTTAACAATGCAATGTTCTAGTTTAGCAAGAGAGAGAGAATGTTTAAGCAAGTTTTCTAGTTTGTTTTGATCATGTATATCTATACTATGCAATGAGGAAGGGTTCCAAAGAGAGAAATGGTATGAAATAAAGGAATATTTCAAGTAATGAAAGTATTTTTTAAACATATACAAATGCAAAAAACTTTGGAAACTACTCTAAGCAATATACAAAACAACTATTTCACTAAAACAGTTCAAACCCTAACACATCCACTACATAAATTAATGGAGTTTTACTTTTCATAGCAAAGTACCCTTAGATCAAGCTCAAATATGAAGTTCAGATGTTCTACCAACCAAGCGTCCAAGCTAGGAAGCAATGTAGGAGGAAGACCAAGCTATGTGCAAGTTGAAGTCCAAACCAAAAGTTAAGAACAAAGGAGGAGGTGAACTGAAAACTTGCAATGGTGTAAGAGCTCCAACCAAAGTACACAAATTAGGTATAATGCCAAATGTATAAGCTTGGGATCAATACACAAGGAAACAAGAACAGTTGAGAGCAGCAATGGAGTCTCCAAGCAAGTGTGTAGCAACATATGGGATCTTCTATCTCCAATCAAGCTCAAGAGTACCAAGAATGAATCAAGAGAGATTCAAGAAGGCATGAGAGTCAAGAAAGGGAAGAAGAATCAATAGTGAGATGGAACGAGAAGAGAAATAGACTCAAATGAATGAGAAAGAGGCATATATCCCCACCTAAATCTGCCTAATGACCTAAAACCAGCTATTTTTAACCATTTAGCTTCATATTGGCCCTTTTAGACACGTTATGCCTGGGCCGTGACCTAGGCCATGGCTTTGGTGAAGGAAACATGTGGCCTAGGCCATAGGTTTCCTTCACATAATCCATGGCTTGGGTTAAATAGGGCCCTAAGTTGGTCAACAGGCTCTTAGGAGTCCCTAGGGGGTCCCTAGAAGGCCTATCTTGTGTGCAAAAGGGTCAATATGGACTAGGGATGTATGGGGGGTAGGAATATGATGTAGGAGAGGTTCAAATAGGTGGCATATGTCTCAAATTAGGATGACCAAGGTCGGTAATCTACACATGATCTGATGTGTAATCATAGGGAGGAGTAGGGTCATAAGAAGTAGGATTACATCACCCTCAAGACTGAAGCCCTTTTAAAATAGCCCTAACTCCATTTTTGTAGAATGCCCTACTTCATCAATCCCTTACCAAAATTTCAGCACATTCTATAAGGTCGATCGGGGGCGTCCTTTCCCCAATCAAGTTTTTCATCTAGTAAATCAACTTTCTTTGAAGGATTCTCTTGCAATTGAAGAAGTGGTGGGAAAGAGTGGGATGATTTTGGATCAAGCTAAAACAGTTTCTTCTCAAATTGGCTCATCTATCGAAGCTTTAAAATTAAATCTAAAAGTAGAAGTTTCCTTTTGGGATGTCTTTGTCTCCCTCTCTATTGATCTTCCAACTTTTATCCTTAAGTAGGATAATATCATTGAGGTAAACCAAGACTTTGGGAATAAAGCTTTAATTTAAAGGATTCTAGGTAAGTGTATTACCCTAAAATATTTAGAGTCTTAGGCCTATGAATTATAGTCAAACATTGAAGTTCCTAAATTTTCATAGCTTACAAATGGCTTTTTCATGGTGATTTTCAACTGGGAAGAGGATAGAATTTTGTTCAGGACAATGGTCCATGATTTGTTGGGAAGTATGGGATTTTTATTTTCCCATGGTCCCCCTTTTTGGACCCCTCTTCAGTAGTCATTTCCAAAGCTCAGGTTTGGGTTTAGCTCTACAATCTACCACTGGTGATGAGAAATTTTGGTTTGAATTAGCATCTTGTTGGGGTTTTAGGAGACTTTATTCATATGGACATAGAATCAGAATCTCAACCTATCATATTTACATGGGTGTGAGTGATGATTGACCTGTCCAAACCTCTTTTTTACACCATTAAGATATATCATCGTCAAGAGGTTCTTAGATTCAATTCATTAATTTTGAGGGGATCCCATTCATGTGTTTCATATGCAAATAGCTTGGTCACAAAGTTATGGAGTACAATATAAAGCATCATTATAGGGATGTTTCTTCTATGTAAAAAAATGGGTTATGAAGGATATGGGTCATGTTCCTTCCTCTTTTCCTCTTTCTATTGCTCCCCACCTCGGTGTGGGTAAATGTCATGTTCAGTACAGTAAGGGACCCCAGTTTGAGGTTGTTTCAGGATTGGTTGTGGATGCCTCTAAGAATCTACAACAACCACAACTTGCTTCTTTCTCAAAGAGTTATGATCACCATGGCTTGTAGGATTTGGTTGAGTTGGCTCCACCCATGATAGTGGAAGTTTCTTATCCCTTAAGGAAAATTGTTGAGCATGGTTTCATGCAGACTCAATGGGTGTTGTTTTATAATAATATGAAATAAGGGAATATAGAATCCCATGAGTAGTAGCGAATTAACTCTCTAGTAGGTGATGTTAACTCTTTTTTTTTGGATTCATAAGATGAAGTGGCAAGTAGAGAAATTCTCACCATCTCCTAGTCAAATTGCTTGTTTTAAAAACTAAAAAATGGCACCAAAAAGCATAGGGGAAGGAAGATAGAAGGAGAAAGATTGCATATAAATGTGATTAACTCACTAGATGATGGCTCTTAGTGGACCATGGAGGCCCTTATTTCTCACAAGGGAAGGATGGAAATGACATAGCACCTATGATAGACTTTTGATTGCAGTATAGATGGTGTCTTCCCACAATTTGCTTCTAAATGGTGTATTTGTTGATTCATCAATTTTCAGTGTCTTTGAGATATTTAGGGTGCCTTATAAATAGGATTTCTTTTTGTGGATCCTAAAGGTCTTTTTCCTTTGACTCCTTGAGTATTTTTTTTAGTTTCTCAAAATTTATTACTAATTTTTTATTCTCTTTCCTTTTTTACCAAGTGAGGGACTCTATAACCCTAAATTTATATCATATATATATACACACATATACCATTATGATATATATATATATATATATATATACACACACACCATTATGATAACCAATGCGAGAGACCTGAGGAACATAATGCGAGAGTGAGGAGGAGGATTTTTTAGGGCACAAAATAGGGGTTTGAACTAGACAACACAAGCAAAGATCCACTACTTAGAGGACCTAGATGGTAGCATAGTGGCTCCATCAGACCCTATATGTGTGTGTGTGTGTGTTCTAACCCCTATTTTGTGCCCTAAAAAATCCTCCTCCTCACTCTTGCATCGTGTTCATCAGGTCTCCCATATTGGTTATCATAATGGTGTATGTATATATATATATATATATATATATATATATATATACACACCATTATGGTAAACAATATGGGAGACCTGATGAACACGATGCAAGAGTGAGGAGGAGGATTTTTTAGGGCACAAAATATGGGTTAGAACAAGATAACACAAGCAAAAATCCACTACTTAGAGGACCTAGATGGTAGCATAGTGGCTCCATCAAACCCCACATTTGTAGATCTCATCAAATCCCCTTTGATGTACAAATAAATAGATGCTTTTGCTAGTAAAGGAGCTTCACAACCTGGTCAAAATCGATAGCAGAGGGAGGATATAGAAAGTGAAGCACCCATCATAAGAAATACTCCATGGAAGGTTTATAAAGAGCATGTGAACACAAAGATCTATAGGAAAAGGAAATAAAAGTGCATCAAAATCAATGAATCTACCATACAAGTTGAAATCAACCCTAGGCTTTATAAATACAAAGTCATTCTTTATATCGAATAAGAGCTAGTGGGATGATTTCATGCCAAAAAAAATGAGGAGGACCTATACATATGGGCTAAAAACACATGGACAACCTTTCTGGGGTACATGCCCACCATCCATAAAGCTGTTAGGGAATACATCACTTTCCTTTTCAACACAGTTGAGAACATAATTAAGATCTCCATCAAAGGGCCATGGTTCAAGGGGAAGGTTACCCTCCTCACTTATAGGTGGAACATAGGGTTCGACCTATAGTGGGAGTGGATTAAATTATTGACCCTATGTTTAAGATGTTAGGGTTATTGATTGAGCTTTGGGAATCACAAATTTTGAAGAAAATAGGTGATAGTTTTGGGAGATACATAAGCACGGATCCAGACACAGTCAATCAAAGGAACTATGTTGTGTCAATCATCTTTGTACAGATGGATATCTCCTCTAGAATCCCAAAAAAAATATAGCTGAAGGTAGGAGAGATAGTATATAACCAAATTCTAGATTATAAAAATGTCCCCTTTAGGTGTACTCTTTGTAGATTACATGGACATTTAAAGATCTCCTACCCACACAATATACAAGGATCCATAAATAATTGACATAAAAAGAGATATAGACCACGAAGGGATTTGACTCAAGCACAAGACACTGAAGAGCTAATAGGAACAAGGATGAAGGAAAAAAAAACAAACATCTCGATGTTGAAGTCACAAAAAAGATAGATGAGGTCTCTTTCATAAACAAGGGGAGTAGAATGTTGTCTATGTATGACACCATAGTAGATGGAGGAAATCATGATCATACAGTTGGCAAACTTTGAAGAGAATGTTTGCAAATTGGTATGATCCTAATGGATGAAACCAACTATGGACCTAAACCTACTAAGAGGATAGAGGTGTTTACTACATCAGGACATGAGGAAGATGTGACATATCAACATAACTTGGTCAATGGTGATAACACAAATGCAAAAAAACCTCAAGATTTGGAGTGACATAGGGAAGACATGGAGATGGAATCTGGCATGTGCACTATAGAAGGGAGTTTGAATGATACATCATGTTAGAAGAAATATGTTGCTAAAACATCACTTTTTCTACCATTTCATTTTTCCAATCATATTGAGCTCTTGAAAGATTTGGGGTATTGACCAGTGAGTGATTCATATGAAGTTATGTCATGATTAAACATCTTGGGTAAATAGGATTTGAAAGGTTTGACGACAGATACATTTTAGACATTAGATATTTCACCAAAGATGCTAGTGATATTACAACAACATCATAATTCTGTAACTCCTTCTCTTGTGATGGAAACATCTGGGGTAATCTGTAGTTGGGATATCAAAGGGAAACTACATAGGCATCTCTAGAATAAAAACCTAACCTTTTTCACACAGAGGGGGATCAAGAGGTAGAGGGGACTCCCAAATTTCAATGCACTAGTGAGGCATATATTTCCTCTCAGTCTATGGGAAAGAGATATCAGACACATTGTCATACTAAAGAAATGTCTCTCAAAACCAAATATTTTCCATTGACTAGAGGTCTAGAAGCTACCAAGGTATACACACCTCAGGGATCCAAAGTACGGTGCACAAATTTCACACATGCTTAGATGAATGCAGAGAAGGAAATACTATCAGGTAAACAACTCACTATTCCATGAGCCCTCAACAGAGTAGCCCCTAAGCAAGTTAATAAATGATATTGATATCCCATAATATAAGAGGCATAGGGAATGCATTAAAATATTACTCCTTGAAAAGTCTCGTATATAAGGACAAACCAAGTGTGATGTTACTACAATAAACTATGTGTGATGATAAGGATGCACTGAGATATCTAAAAAAATGTTTATGAGATTCATCTTTTATGATGAGTAGCTCATCAGGTCATTTGGGGGGATTGGCATTAGGGTGGAATAATACACTGGATTTGGGCTCCTTTGTGTCTACTCCAACTTACATTCATGGAACTTTCCTCTCAAAGGAATTAGACATGGAAATGGATATATTGAACGTCTATGCTCCTTCACAAAATAAGGACTTATGGGATGATTTAACTAACACTAGCATCTTACAATTGCATTGTCTTATCCTTGGGGGAGACCTAAACTTCACTACATATCATTCTGAAGTCTGGGGGCTTACAAGTCAGATGGACACATTGGTGGAATTTTTTCTGAATTATTCAGAACAACATGAATTGGTGGATGCCACTCCTTCTCTTGTTGAACCCACATGGTCTAACCATCACCATGGGGTGGATGGGATTGTAAAGAGGCTAGACTATTTTTTATTAAAGGAAGATCTCATACTACACATGCTTTTTCAAAGAGACCGCCATCAATCATTTAATTCAAATCATAATCCTATTCAGTTAGAACTAGACATGGGCATGAGGCTACCATCAACTCCATTTAAATTTAACCCCCATTGGTTCTCCTATCAAGATTTCATAAAAATCATCAAGAGGTCTTGGCAACCTTTTTTAGGGATACAGGGAGAACATGCTATGGTTAGTCTAAAAAAAAATCTCAGATTAACTAAGTCTCCAGCCATGTTATGGGCAAAAGGAAAATTCTAGGATAGTGATAGAGATATCACAGAGATTGAAACAAAAATAAAGATAAAAGACTGCCTCGACACTTATCATTCAAATGGTTTCAAAGAGGAAACTAAAAAAGATCTTGATGATTTGGAAATAAAAAAGGCTCTACTTTTGGCTCGGAAGGAAGCAAAATGGCAAATGAAGAGTAGGGTAAATTGGCTTGAGGAGGGATATGAAAACACAATTCTTTCATTGACAGGCTATGGCCTGTAAAGCTCAAAATACCATCTAGTCTATCAATGATAGCTATAGTGTGGTTTGTAAAGATTTCCCTTCTATCTCCAAAGTTGTGTTCACCCACTACAAATACATTTATATAAAACCCCCCAGAGAAAATATCAAGGATGTTATGGTAGTTGCATCTTTTTTTGATAGAGGGGTGGATGAACAACAAAATGAGGCTCTCCTCCATCCTATTACCATGGAGGAACTACAGAAAACACTACACACTTTTCATCATAGGAAGTTTCTAGGATTGGATGGGTGGAATATTGAATTATTTATAGGCTTTTGGGATCACATTACAAATGACCTCCTTCAAGCTGTTGAGGAATCTTGCATTTCAGGTGAAATACATGGTCCTTTTTCCTCCACTTTCATTACAAATATCCCAAAAGATGATAATCTTGCCAGCTTCAAACATTTTAGACCCATATCTTTGTGCAAATGTACGTACAAGATTATAGCCAAGATCATTGATGCTCATATAAAACCCATTATGTCTGAACACATCTCGCTAGAATAGTTTAGGTTCTTGGATAACATAGTCATTCATGATGCCATTCGTACAACACAGGAGGCTATGCACATGATCAAAATAAAATATTGATCTAATTTTCTTCTCAAGATAGATCTCTTAAAGGCTTTTGACAAGGTAAATTGGTTATACCTTAGACTTATCCTCACTTAGGTGGGTTTTGTGCCTACGTTCATTAATTAGATTGAGTATTGTTACCAGTCAGTGACATATGTAGTGTTGATCAATGGTTCTACTACAAAAAATTTCACCCCCTCTTGGGGTCTTCGACAAGGTTGCCCCCTATCTCCCCTTCTCTTCCTTGTCATTGTTGAGGCCCTCAATTGGCATATCAAACATGATAAGTCTACTAGAAATCTAATGGGTTTAAAATTTTCTATCGGCACTATGCTTACACATATCCTTTTTGTGGATGACATACTCATTTATTGGAATGGCACTATCCAGGAAGCAAAATGTTTGGACAGAACCTTGAAGCTATTCTCTTCAATGATGGGTATGGTCCTCAACCTCTAGAAATTGGTTGTATACGTATTCAATATTCCCCACGCGATCAAGATGCTAATCTAGAAACTCATTCCTTTCACCACACCTAACTCAGATACCATAAAATACATGGGGTTCAATCTAAAAAAAAATGACTATTGTGTTGGTGACTGGTTGTGGCTCATAGAAAATTTGAAAAAGCATGTTACTCTATGGTGCAATAGGTGGATTTCCATGGCAGGGAGATTGGTTCTTATCAAGAGTGTGTTTGTGGTTATCCCAGTTTACTGGTATCCCTAACATACCTTCCAAAGATGATTCTCAACAATAAAAAAAGTATTTGCATGCATTTTCTATGGGTTGGAAGTAAGGAAAAGAAATGTATTCATTTGATCAAATGGTCCTTGATTTCCCAACTAAAATCTGAAGGTGGTTGGGGTCTAAAAGACTTGCCTACTTTCTCCAAGGCCCTGACAACCAAAGGGGCTTGGAATATTATAACTAAATAAGGATTGTGGCAGCAAATACTACTACAAAAATACATAAAGCCTCTTTTATACTGGACTAGATTCAGATGTAGCGTAAGAAACACATAGGGTGATCACTTTTCTAGAAGGCCATTATACAGAGCTTCAACGTTATTGAGTCTTCCCTGGCATGGGATCTTAGGGATGGCACACAAGTAAAAATTAGATGGGATGCAGTTATTGGTATTCATAGTGAGTATAGGTTTTTGGAAGAAAAGAAGGTATCCCTTCATCAAAAAAATGTGCATTCTCTTGTTGATGCTTATGATAGAACCTTGATCAGTTGATGGTCTTTGGGATGGAAGACTGTTGAGAGTCTTGGTCTTGATGGACTGGAAGCTACAATTTGGGATAGATACAGATTGTGCTTAATATCTAATTTTATTTCCCTCTCTGATAAGGAAGACTCCTTAGTTTGGTCTTATAATAGTGATGGTGGATATTATTAGGTAAAATTGGGATATAAAGCTCTTCAACAGTGGTAGGAAATTGTTGAGGCTCCATGGTGGTGGAAAGGCATTTGGAGGCTTCGTGTTCTACCAAAAACAAAACTATTTTTCTGGCTTGCTCTCCATAATAGAATCATGACTTGGGATAATCTGATACAGAGGGGTTGGTATGGGCCATATATATGCTCTTTGTACGAAGAGGATGTTGAATCAGTCACACCCCTATTTCTCCAATGCAGCTTTTCTATGATGTTTTAGGATTCTAACACTCCCCAACAAACAAGGATTTCTTAAAGAGGTAGAACTTTGACTGAGTCATGGAATGTTTGGACCAGGAATAAAGGCATTTTAGAAGAATATATCAGGTTTCTGCTTCAAATATGCTAGAGCATATGGATCACAAGGAATGATGTTATTTTCTCAAATAAAAATCCTAACATTTACACAACAATTTATAGATTTAAATACTCTCGGTTGCCCCCCATACACAAGCCACTTAAGACCCAACACAAGGTTTTGGGATTTACTATGGATCATTTATAGCCACATTACTTTTGTGATGGAGCCTCAATGGAAAACCCAGGACACAGTGGGGTTGGTGGGATAATATACCTCAGGGACTATGTGATCTCCTATAGGCAGGGCACTAGAAAAAATGCCAACAACTTTGTAGAGCTTCAAGCTATCATCTCTGCACTCTCCATTATTCATGAATGGAGGTTTACTTCTATAGCTGTTCATTCGGACTCAAAGATGATGGTTGAGTGGATGAATGGGAATGCATAATGCAAGCCTATTACGCTCAAACACTTTTTATAAATAACAAAGTCTCTTATCGCACTTGTCCAATCCTTCACTATCACACATGTCTATACAGAACACAATACAATGGTGGATAAACTAGTGAAGGGTGCTTGCCACTACACTGAAGTTAAGATTTATTTGTTGATTAAGGAAGGAAATGTGCCGCATTCCATGAGGGAGTTTCCCCTCATATAAAAAAAGAAAATGGGGATTATGATAGGTTTTTCTCCCTGACACATATGCCACTGCGCATATGTTTTTGTCATTTGGGTAATAGACAGTCAAGCATAGATTGATTGAGGCTATATGCCTCCCATCTTTTGTACCGACATGGATTTTACATGCCAAGTATGGTGTGATTGGGTTTAGGGCTCAACGAGCCTTTCATACTTTTACTGCTCTTCCTACTCGAAAGGCTCTTCTAGTTGTATCTATTTTAAAAGATTGAATAAAAGATATTGATGTTGTCTTTTTGAACATACATACATACATACATACATACATACATGCATACATACATACACTCACACACACACACATATATATACCATTACTACATATATTAATAATAAATATTTATAAATATTATTAATAATATTATATTTAATATAATATAATATATTATTAATATCACTTATATTTTATTATAATATTAATATGTGTATATATATTGATACTATATATAATATAATATTACACGTTTATATATATATATATATATAATTTTGTTATTATATATTAAATATTATACATAAATATTTAATATTTTATAATTTATTGTATAAAATATAAAATATATTATATATTATAATAGTGACATGCTACAAAATTTTGTACGTGTATCTGTTTGGGCTTTTTCGAGTCTATTTCCTGATATACCTTGTTATTATTCTTTACCATCAGTATCCAACACACCTTGAAATATTCATACTTTGTTTGGTTTTGCAGTTTTCCAAGTCTTTACCATTGTTCATACTCATTATGAAACAAAGTATTTCCTTGCCAAATAACTCATTACCATATGAAGGAATACACACCTTCATTTTACATCATCACTTCCACCAAAAACATCAAATTATTGTTGCTTGAAACTTTGTTCATAAAAAATAATATGAAGTAAGTGATCATGTGCTTCAAATAAAATATGACTATTAATTTATAATCTTTCACTTTACAAAACCTTGATTTACTAAAATAATAAATTACTCTTTATATCGTCACCTCTATTAAAAATATTAAATTATTATTATTTAACAATTCGTAAACAAAAAATTAAATTTCATAAATTTCAAATGAAAAACAACCATTTATTTATATTAATTCAATTTATAAAACCCCTTTTACTAAAAATAAAGTAACACCCTAACTCTTACTAATATTTTGAAGGAGGAAGATTGTAATGTAGGTCTACATTTGAATGATCCTAAACAACTCTTTTTGAATGAATTGAATTGAAGGGCATTCCATATTGAAGGGTACAATCAACTTTATTCAGAAATTATCATCTCTATGTTGAAAGAATCAAAAAATTATTTGAACATTTGTTGCAAATGCGTCCCCACACCTTTTTTTTAAAGGATTCTCGTTGACTTAAGATTGTATGATAACAATGCACCATGTTGTCTTTTCTTGATAACAATACACCATGTTTTCATAAACTTAATTATTTGAGACTTTGCTAGCCATGTAAAGTATAAAGATCAAGACGCTTAAAGTAAACATTAAAGAGAAATAGTTCTCAACCTTCTACTTTTGCTTGTTTACTTTAACCTTCAGTTTAAAGGTTCTTTCCATGTTACGATTAAATTTTTCCTAAGGGAAATATATATATATATTATCTTTAACTTAACATTAAAGAGAAATAGTTTTGAAGTTTGTGCTTTGCTTGTTTATTTATAACTTTTCATTTCAAGATTTATTCCAAGTTAGGATTAAATTTTCTTAAAAATTATAATTTGACTAGAGAGTTTTTTAAATTGAATTTGTGATTTTTTTTTTTTTATAATTTAAATGTTTTTATAATTTTATTTTTTTTCAATTTTATAAAATTATTATTATTATTTTTTTAATAATTTTAGATGGAGAAACTCGTGAATCAAAATTATCCTTTTCAATATAAATTATGATTAAATAAAATGCTAATTCATTTATATATTTATAATTTTTTTATATTTAAAGTTTGTATTCTTAAATTAAATAAAATATTGTGTAAGACATAAATTCATTTACATTTAATTTGTGTATATTAAATATTTTATATATTTCATAATTAATTATATTATGAACATTTGTTATTTTAATTTTTAGAAAAAAAATAACTTAAAAATCTAGTATATTCTATTAAGAATTGTTTGAATTAATTAAAAACAAAAAATAATGTAATTTTTTTTTATAATATAATTTATGAAAATAACAAAAATTTGTATACTTAATTTTATAATTAAATTAAAAAGTAATTTTATCTTTAATAAATAAAATTTAAGTGAAAGCCTCTACAATAAATTAGGGCTTCTACCTCATCATTAATGATGATAGGTTGCATGCTACTTAATGTCTTAACATAACCCCATCCCTTGCTATAAAATTACATAATAAACATTATGTACAAAATACGTTTAAATAACACTAACAATAATGAAAATAGGTATTTGAAACAATCTTCTTATTACTTCAATCACTTCCAACAGGAATTCCAAAATAGTTCTTATGTATTCTTTATAACCAACTTAATGAAGTGAGGGTACCTAAGGAGAGGTGAAGGGGTACAACATTCCATGAGTCAACAAGATTATGGCATTTATCTACTTCATTTCAGTTATTCTTTCGACCTAATCCTCTCATGTAACCAAGTTATGAGCTAAGAAAATGTGACCATTAAATTATATCTTAGATTTTTTATATTGCAAATGGAAGGAATATTGGGGTCATTCAAGGACCGACTTTATCCCATACTTCTATGGAGATATTTTTACATATTGAACTATTTTTCTTGATCATTTTACTAAAATTTTGTTAATGTTCCTTATTAAGAATTATACTTTGAAATCTAAACTCGCTAATTGGGAGTTTCTAAAAGTCTAAATAACAAGGATTAATTGATTGGCTTTTTTAATCTAATAGAGTCATTGTGTGTTGTGGGGAGTGGATTACTTTGAAACCTCAATTGAGGCAATGCATATTGGTTGCCCCCATGCATGGGTATTGTTTATTAATTGTTTTTTTAAATATGTTTTTATAATAATGGAAAAGTGTTATTACGGATCACAGAGTATTTCTTGAATTTTTTTTTTATTGGTGACATGTGTGGCACCATAACATGTTTTTTTTTCATAATCACATTGTTGAATTTCAAAGGATGGTTAGGTTTTTTTCTGAAGGCTAATTTTCGTTGAAAATGGATGCGTGGAGCACTTTATATTCATCTTCATATAAATTCAACCCAAGTTACAAACTTCTTTGACCTAATATTTTTTTATATGATTATAATTTTTCTAACTACTTTAATAAACCCTTTAAAATATTTATCTTGAGATTAAAAATATATAAACTCTAATAAAGATTCATGATATATTCTTTGTATCAATATGAATCATGATGCTTATCATTTTACGTATATAACCAAACTACAATTCAAGTAAAAATATCATCTATTATCAAAGATCTTTAAACAATCCATAATATTAGTAAAGCTTTCATAAAAATTACATTTATAGATATCTTTAGCTAGTTTTATGCTTAAAATAATCACTAGTCTTTAGGATACACATCATTAAAATGCCTTCTTTTGAACTTTAATTCTAATGAATACATGTGAGAGAATTAATATTCATATATGCAATGTCTTCCAAGAATTACTCATTCTTTCAAAGATCAAAATTTGGTTTAACCTTGTTTCCTACTATTTCTTAGTTTATTTCTAACTTTTAGGAAAAATGAGAGAAACAACAGATGAGGGGTGTGTACTTGGTTAAACATTGTGCTCGTTGATGACCAGACAAAGTAGGAGATCCTTTTTGGTGAGGAAGGACTTCCTGTAATAAGACCACACTAAACTGATTTGTTTTTTAGATGAGTATGAAGGGTGGACTTCCTAGCAACACGTGAGATCCAAGAAACGAAAGCTCCCTTAGACAGTTGTCAATCCACTCCCCTAATAATAAAAATGTTTTGACAATAGAAATGAAAGGTGATAAATTGGTAAGAACATAAATTCTTAAGCAAGAAATAAATAGTGCACCTATTCAATAAAAATATAGCAGGATAGGTCGATATAATGCACAAGTAGATCAAGGTTAGGTCTTGAGGATCTGAACAGGTTTGTAGACAGGGCATAAATAGAGATAGGGTCTAATTGGGTGTGAAAAGGGAGGAAATAAAAATCTGTTAGTTTCTTTGATAGGTGACCATCAATGGGCAGGCTGACTGGTGATGGTTTTCCTAACCAGTGACAGTTAGGTAGCCGATGATGGTTGATGTAACTGGTGATGGTTGCAACAACAAGCGACGGTTGACTATGGAAGTTTGTAGGGTATTGAAATTGAGTTGGGGGTAGAATAACAAGTGGAAAAAAGGTTAAATATGGGTTTTGAAGGTGAGGGATAATGTATAGGTGATTTGATCAAGATAGAAATATTTAGTGGAGAAAAGAAATGCTAAAAATAAGAGAAAAATACCTATATGATGCAAAGTGGAAGCCAATGACAAGCTGAATGAAATTGGACAACATAATAGTATTCCAACCTTCAAAAGTTACGTGGATAGAGATTTGAGATCTTGGATGCCTATACAAAGAAAATAAGAGAGCCTAGATGCAATTTTTGGATCCACATCTCTTCCAAGAGCCCTCAATTTATAGCCCGAAGTTGCTAAGTGAGGAGGAAGGAAGTTGCTAAGTTGGTCTAAGATAAAGATACTAATTTGAAGAGATGGTAAGTTGTAAGTTGTGCATGGGAAAGTTTCCATTTTTCCTATGTATGTCATGCCTACAACTAAAAGTTCTTATTTTGTAAGTTCAAATACCTGATTGTCGACGATTAGGCTAACCACTGATGATTAGGTTGACCATCGATGATCGTACCCCCAAGAACAAAAGGGTGAAAATGGGATCTAAGTTGATGTTCTAAAATGTTTATAAAAGGGTGCATTAGGTGCATTAATAAGTGTTAAAGTATAAAAAAGGTATTTTAAGGGTGAGTTAACCAGGTGAATAGCTAACTGAAGGTTAAGAATAGGTCCAAGGTAGTTCGACATCAAAAACTAGTCAAAGGGATGTTTTTGAGTGTCTATATTTTGCCCCTTTTTATTGTGTGACTTTAGGTCAATAAGTCATAGAACAAAAATGAAATATTGATCAATCAAGGTTTGATTGACTCGAGTATGGGAGGAGGGTATTCCCCCTCAAATCAGGAGGTGATGAGGTAAAATTGAAATCAGGTCATGGTTTGATAAAAGGTAAAATAGAGGTCACAAGGTTGGTGACTAAAAGGTGTAGGTAGTTAAAATAAAAACACATGCACAAAATGTGATTAAGTGTGAGAGTCAATATCATGCAAAGACTAAAGTTTCCATTATTGATCATAATGAGTTTAGGTTTTAGGATAAATGATGAGGTAATTGGTCCCCAATGTTGGTCATAGTTGATCAAGTCACACATATCAAATCTCCTAGATAAGGTCGATGTTTGCTAAGGTATCTAGGGTAGGAAATGCTCCTGATAAAAAACACAAATGGTTGGGTCACGTATGAGGTGGTACAAAATACAAGAGTTCAACATGGCAAAATCAATCAAGGTAATTAATCATGACCAAAGCAAGGTCATCGCAAGGCATGCAAATAGGTTGGTTCAAAAAGTGGCCCAACATCAAGGTAGATGTGGGTGAATGGGTTGGGTGGTTGGTTGGGTAGGGAGTGGCTGAGATGACCCCTAATGCACTAGGAAAGAGGACATTGCCTACATAGTCCCATGGATATTAGATCCAACATGGACTTCAGGCCTAATGTAGTTCTTGTTAGTTGGGGGAGAGGGTTACTCCCGAATGAGTCAAGGTGTGGCAAGAAAAGGGTTGCCCCACTTTAGTGTACTACAAGGTTTAGCTCAGGTAAAAAAAGGTGATGAGTGTGGGGAATAGTGAGTACAACCCTAACTATTGACTGTTACGATTAATCATCGATAGTTAGATAACCATCGATGGTTGGGTAAAAACCCTAAAGCCATAGTAAAAAGGTAACCAATGAAAATTATTCATTATTTACAAATTGAATTTAGAATTTTTTACTTGTCTAACATTGGGTACAAGACTTACCCATGATCATTGGAAGTGTGTTAAGGTGTCGAGAGGGTATTGGTAACTGTGATTGAGTGGCAGATTAAGTAGAGCTGAGATGGATGATGGTGATGAACTTGGTTAGGTAGCTAGACATGGGTTGAGATGTCATCATCAGTCGTGAAATTAGGTAGGTTCCATTTTAAATTTAGTATGGATTGTAATGTAGGATGTATAAAATGCATGGGAGTGGGAATTTGTTTGGGTAAAATATGCCTTAGGTTTTGATTTTATAGGGTTTGAGGGTTTAGATTTTATGAAAATTTGTGAAAATAAGAGGGAAAATAGGGTTAAGGGTAAGAAAGTGTAAACTAGTGTGGTCATAGGAGAGGTGGTAGAAGAAATGGTGTGAGAAGGAGGGGGTTTGGAAGGGTTAGAGAAGATTGAGGGTTCAAGGCTCATGACTAACGGTCAATAACAGTGACCGTTAGTAGTTGACTTGATCAGTGACAATTGACCTGAGGGGTAAACATGCCCCAAGGAGACCGTTGACAATTGAGAGATCTATCAACGATCGATGAAGGGGGGATTTTGGGTGGGAAAAAGAGAGGGGTAAGTAGGTTGGAGTGTATTTAATTGTTAAAGCATTTTATTAAAAGTAGGTTACTTTTTTGGGTAAAGGGAATGAGAAGGGGGTAAGTGTTGGTTTGGGTTTGATGAAATTATTGATATTATATTATATTTGAGTCATATTATAAATAGTTTTTAAATGTTGGTTTTGCTTTTGTGCTAATATATTTTAAAAAAAATAATGGTTGGGCATATTGTAAATTTGAGAAAAGGTAGATTGTTAGCAATATTTTCTATTGAAGATATGCCACTTTATGAAAAATGCAGATAGTGTGTTGATGATCAGGATAGAAGAACAGTTTGAGTGTTATAAGAAATAGTTTAGGTTTTGTAGGTTAATAAGATGTAGAGAATAGGTGTTTGTTTAGAGATAAGATATAGGTAATTTATTCATTGATATAATAGCCATTTGATAAAATAAGTAGGGTAGGATAGGATGATCACAGAGGTACAAAATTGATTAGGGGATAAAATATTGTCAATGTGTAAATTGGTATAGACGAGATAAAAGAAGAATGTTTTAAGGGTATTGTGAAGCTTTGTATAGATATTTGACACTTGAATAGATATGAGAGGTAGGTGGGTGTTTAAATAACCATTTAGAAAGAGATGATGGATAGGATTGAGGTGATAAGAGTAATTATAATCGAGTAGGTGACAAGTGCATGAAATTCGAGAAGGGTTGAAATTGTTGTTTGTAGTTGTAAGAGATAGGTGTAGGAAAGGGAGAGATGAAATATTTTTAGTAGGTGTACTATTGATTGATAGTCATCATATATTGAAATTTAAATAGGGATAAATTGTCACCTTATTCTAGATATGATTATTTTACAGGCTCAAGAGCAAATCCAGTTGCAAGATCGAGTGCTTGAGATTTTTACTAAGGTGCAAGATGCTATGTCTATAGAGAACTGGTGACATATGGAAGTAGTTGTTTTATAGTGATGAACCATTACCAGTGCCTTCCTAGAGATGCTGCAATGATAGTTTCCCTCATTAAGAGATGGGACCTGGTGACTAACACATTCTAGTTATTGATCAGAGAGATGAGCATCCTGCTAGAGGATGTGCACAAGATCACCAAGTTACCCATCTGAGGGGACATGATATATCATATAGAGAATGAGGAGATCAACAAGTGTATGGATATATTATTTGAGGTGGACATAGTGCATGCATAGTTCCACTCTGATGAATTCAGCATTAGGTCATTATACTACCGGGCTCAGAGAGAGAGACACCTATTGATGATGATGGAGATGGTGGTGACTTGTTATGCTCTACTAGATTCAGTTGGAGGGAGGTTCCCTTATGTTATTTTGGGGGTACTTATGGAGCTATTACTTGGGAGGATAGTCTTTAGATGGGGCTAGGTTCTATTAGTGCAAATCTATAAAGAGTTGTGGGGATTTAGAGCACATAGGTGTTTTGGTATCAGTGTGGGGTTTGTACTCCATTATTGGGTATATGAGTATATGGGTGCTGAGACCATTTGGACTACCTATAGAGGGTTACTTACCAACCAACTATAGATTTGGATTTTATCAGTGGAGGAGGGATGAGGTGATGATAGGGGTTAGTGGTGGTGTGAGGGATATTGATTGTTTTTGAGATGCCTTAGAGGGCTTAGCACCTGGAGATATAGTTTAGAGGCTATACAGGACTTGGCATGTATGGGGTGGGTACGTATATCATACATTAGCCTTGCAGAGTTAGACATGGGTGTTTGGGAGGTAGGATGGTGAGATGGAGTGCATCTTATTTGAGAGAGTGTGGAGATAGTTTGGGCTTATGCAGGGTATTCCACCTAATTTTTCATGGTACAAGAAGGATGATGCAAAGTTTTTATTGCCACAGTCGTAGCCACATGAGGAGGAGTTGGATCATGAGGAGCTACCCATCAGAGAGAGAGATGATGTAGGCATTACAATTGATTACCCTGCATGGTTCCAAGGTAGATATGCAATAATATATTTTGGTTTGGGGGATGGGGATTATGGGCCTATGGACATTGATCTAACATAGGGTGATCCTGAAGCAATGGTGGCACTAGCTACAACCCAGGCCCAAATTACAACACTACAGGGGTAGATTGCCACACTTCAGGGTCAGCTAAGGGGAGTTATGGTAGAAAGGGATCAAACCCAGGCATAGGTCACCACTTTATAGGGATAGGTGGCCATATTTCAAGGGTAGGTCACCATAGCTACAAGGGAAAGGGACCATGTGAGGGTTTTACTTGGTTTAGTTACATAGGAGAGAGACTATTTGTAATAGATAGGTGGGGCAATGATGGCACCTCTCAGTTTTGTTTAATGGGCTCGATATTTAGTAGCTATATAAGAGCTACGATACTATGAGGCCATTGTGTTAGCACAGTGCCCTAATGAGCCAAGGTGGGGTGAGTATCAAATCGAGCTTGGTTGGTAGACTAGTGTTTGTAACACCATGTCAGTGGGCTATGATAGTAGGCCATCTAATAGTGACCTTCACCTAGGATGGGCATAGGTACTGGCATAGGTACAAGTATAGGTACAGATGGGGACAAGGCTAGTGGTAGTGGTACTTTAGGGTGCTGAGTTATTTCTAGTTGTAGATAGATGTATAATTGATTTTGATACCGACCTGTGTGTTGTCGATGTGAGATGTATATGAGTGAGAGATATGTACATGTATTGACATGTATATATATATATATATATATATGATTTAGATGATTTATATGAGATGATTTAGATGTTTATGGTGATTATGCTTTTATGTTTTATGAGATGGATTTTTGTATGTTTATGATGTGATGATTAGGACTAATGTTGATGAGTGACTTAGATGTTTTTGATGTTATAGATGATAATTGTTTATGGACTTATGGTTATGATGATTATTTAGATCAAAGTTCTTAGTATAGGCATGTGATGATATATGGTTTAATGTTCTTGTTCCAAATGATATTGTTGATTATATAGGTAGATTTTGATGTGGGGACAATGTCTATGATGTATATGCTTGGATGTGATGAAAATTTAAGTAATGTGTGAATGTGATGTTACTCAATGTAGCTTGTGAAAGAAAATGGTTTGTACAATTTGTTCATGTGGATTTTATGGCTCATGATATGTTGTTCATGATATAGTTTATGATTATGGTCTATTTTAAGAATGTTGTGATGTCTATAGATAAGATTTAATAAAAACACATAAAATAAGTGTAGGTAACAAACTCAATATAATTAGAGACAATGTCCTTGTAAACTAATATAATTGAGAAAAAGGCATGTTGGGTTCATTGGCTTGGACCCTGTTAAAACTAGGGTGGATTGATCTTAATGAAAATAAACCTTTCATATGCTTTGCATTACGTGCTTTTAGTGAAAAGGTGTCATCATAAATGCAGGGTGCCAAGTGAGCTCATAGTCCCTTGATTTATAGAGGGTATACAAGAAAAGGGGATGATAGTTAAATGGAGGGAAAAGGGATGATGTAGGAACCTAATGTGGATTTACTTACCCTTTATATAAGTGACTTGAGAACAAAAATAGACAATTCCATATCTTTACAAGGTGTATACTGATCGATATGGGAAGTCTAAAAATATAATTTTTCATGAGAAAACTAATTGCAGCCCTTTTGGGATAAATCTCTTTTGATAGGGTTATTTATTGCTCACATTTATGAAAGGGGTGAAGTTGATCAATGTGGGAAGCTTCAAATGCTTTAATAGAGCTGATTATAGCTTTTAGGAAGAGATTAGGTTTGACATGTTGGCTTAGCTATCCTTTAAGGGAGTGGTCTATGTCTGAATATGAATAAGTGTTTGATAGTTGTCCTTCGAGGGATCAGTCTATCTATTTTGACTTTATTTGGCAGTCATCCTTCGAGGGAGCAGTCTGTACTTAAGAAAATGGACCCAAATAATATTTTATATCCCATGTATAATTTTTTTTAATGTTGTTTTAGACATGGACACATCTATTCAAGCTTAGAGGTTGACCATTATAGGGGTAAGGTTTTTACCAAAAAAGGTGGTTGCAAGGTAATGGAAACTGCTTTTGGGAAACAAGTGACCATGGGATTCCATCTAGTTAAAGATGAAAAGTATCCGTGAGAACCATGTCATGGGCTGAGCCATGGTACCCATGTTTAAGATTGGGCTGAAATTTATGATGGATAATCACATGGGTCTGTTATAATCACATGTCCCCAAGAGGAATAGGGTAATAGGGTATGGGAGGTGAGAATCTCATAAACCAAGGGGCGAGATTAAATTAGACAACATGGTTTATTAGATCTTCCTTAACAGTAGAAAGGACATAGATGCAAAACATTAAGAGGCTCAAGCTCTAGGTTGCCTTCAAGAGAGAACAAATGATAAGCTCTTGATCCATATTTATGGGTGATGATATAGGGTCCAAGCCAATTGAAATCAAATTTGCCTTTTTTACTTTTATCCATATTTGTTACAAGTTGGTTTTATTTAAGGATGAGGTCTTCGATATTGAATTCCTATTATTTCATATGTTTATTATAAACATGGGTGATATGCTCTTGGTAGACACGAAGATGGTTAAGGGCAGCAAGGCAATGTTCATTGAGTAACTCAAGGCACGTGAGGCATTCTTGACAATAATCATCTTCATAAATGATGTCTTATAAGGATATGTGAAGAGAGGGCATCTGGACTTTGAGAGGTAAGACAAACTCTATGCTAAAGACCAGGGTAAATGGTGTAGCACTCATGGAGGTTCGAATGCTAGTGTGATAGGCCCATAAAGTGAATGGGATGTGCAGGTGCCAATCCTGACCTGAAGCACTTACAACTTTTTTTAGCATCTTGATGAGGGTTTTTTTGGAGGCTTCCACCTATTTATTTGCCTGCAAATTATAAGGTGAGGAATGGCTGAGCTTGATTTCAAAAGCATCACAAAGGGCTTGAACTTTCTTGTTTTTGAAGGATTTGCCGTTATTAGTGATGATTTTGTGAGGGATAAAAAATGACAGATGATGTGGTGATTGATGAAATTGATAATTTTTTTGGCTTTGATTTAGATAAGGGGAATGGATTCCACTCATTTAGTGAAATATTCAATAGTGGTGATTATGTATTGGTGTTATTGAGATGAGTGAGGATTGATTTCTCTAATGAGATCAAGCCCCCACTACAAGAAAGGATAATAATCTTTGGATACCTAAATTCCATGAGCAGGCACATGATGTAAGTTAGCAGGTTATTGGCATTTGACACAATTCTTTAGATAGTCACAGTAGTCCTAATTGAGGGTAGGACAATAGTAGCCAAGGCATAGGATTATTTTAGCGATAATGAGGCCACTAAAATGTCCCCCACAGAATCCATCATGAGTTTCTTTGATAGTGTGGGAAATCTCTTGAATCCATAGACAACGAAGAAGAAGGCCGTCAAAGCCACATTTGTAAAATATTCCTCCTAGTATGGTATAATGAGAGGTACCCTGAATGAAGGCTTTCTAGGCATTTTTTGAGAGGTTGGGTGGAATGATGCCAAGGTTAAGGTAGTTAAAAGTTTGGTCATACCAGACATCTAAAGGAGACATCTCCACACTAAAAATGGTAGGAAGGTCTAAACTGATATATGAAGGCCTGATGAAATGATGGATGGTGACAAATAATTTAGATTCATAAGGATGAGAGGGAATTTGAGATGCAAGGGAGGCCATTATATCTACGAATTTGTTAGTAGATCAGGGTACTAACTGGATCTGGTAACATTCAAAAGATGTTAAGAGCTTGTCAACAAGAAGCTTATATTTTTGAAAAATGTCATTTTTACATTGATAGGACCCATTGACTTGGTTGATCATGATTTGGGAATCACTTAAGAAAGAGATGGTTTTGATTCCCAAGGTGAGAGTAGTTTGGAGACTGATGACCAAAGATTCATATTCCACCATGTTATTAGTGCATTCAAAGTCAAGTTTAAAGGAAAGTGGAAGAGGTTCTCCATGAAAAGGAATGAGAACTATGCCTTCACCCCCACCATGTTGGCATTTAGAGCCATAAAAAAACATGGTCATTTAGTAAGGGGAGTCTTCATGAGAAAGAGTCGTAATAGACTCATCTAGAAAGGTCAATGGAATGGGTTAATCTAGGAGGGGAGCTTCAAAAAATTGGTCAGTGATGACCTACCCTTTAATGGATTTTTGTTGAAGAAACTCAAGATCAAACTCAGCTAGAATCATGAGCCACTTAGCCATACATTGATTTTGGTATGGCTTGGAGTGTATATACTTGAGTGGGTTAGTGTTGGTAATAACGTATGTTTTGTGATTAAGAAGGTAATGATGAAGTTTAGAGGTGACAAAAATGAGAACAAGACAAAGTTTTTCAGGATGGGTATATCATGTCTCATACTCTAGAAGCATGTTCTTGATATAATAGATGAATTGCTCTTTGTTTTATTCATCTCGATGAGCCAGCATTGCACGTAAAGAGTGATCAATGGTGGATATGTAAAAGTAGAAAATTTGGTCATCCTTTGGTGGGATAAGAACGGGTTGAGAAAGCAGGTACTCCTTGAGTGAATCAAAGGCTTGTTGACAATCTTTGGTCCATCTAAAGGAGGTGTCTTTCTTCAAGAGATGGTGAAAGGATTGGCATCTATTTGATAGCTGGGAGATGAAGCGATGGATAGATTGGAGTTTTCCCTATAGACTACAAAGTGGTTTAAGGTTTATTGGAGGAGGCATTTCCAAGATGGCCTTGACCTTGGTAGGATAAATTTCAATTCCATGGAGGGAAATGATAAAGCCAAAGAGCTTTGCAGAGAGAACCCCAAAAATGCATTTCTTGGGATTGATCCTGACATGGAATTAGATTAGTTGATTGAATATGATAACAAGAATAGCTAGATGATCCTTGTAGTGTTTGGATTTCCCTAGGAGATCATCCACATAATCTTCTATAATATTATGGATAAGATCATGGAAGATAGAGGTCATTGCTTGTTGATAAGTCACTCCTACATTTTTTAAACCGAAAGGCATGACCCGATAGTAGAAGGTGCCCCAGGGGGTGATAAAGGTAGTTTTATGTTGATCTGAGGGGGTGATCTAGATCCAATTATATTCTAAAAATACATCCATTAGAGATAACACCTTGTGGCCCATGATAAGATCAACTAGTTGGTCGATCTTAGGTAAAGGAAAGTCATCCTTGGGGCATGGAAGGTTAAGGTCACAAAAATCAATGCAAAGATGAAGTCCCCTAGTGGGTTTGGTGATGTGAACGATGTTAGAGACCCATTATGGATAATCAACGGGTTGAATGAAGTTGACGGATAAAAGTTGTTATGAGAAGAGATATGTGAGGGTGCATTTTGCAAATCTTTTGCCATACTAGCTTAGCCTCAAGATGGGTAATGATGTTATGGATAGTTATAGAAGGGTTAATCCTGGGCATATCCTAATAAGACCATGTGAATGTGATGTTATGGTCTTAAAGGAAGGAGGGATAATCTTTTTGCTCGTCTGAGTTTAAGGATTGGCTAATTTAAATGATGTGAGGGTTTTCTTGAGTTCCCAAGTTAATATCAGTAGTTGACTAATTTAACATGGTTTGGTTCTTAGGGGGAAGGGATTTGTATATAGAATAATCCCTCGCACTAAGGTAGGTAAGGATGGAAGAATCATCTTGGCATTGGATGGTGTGAATAGTGGGTGATTCTTGATCAATCATTCTAGGGATAGATGAAAGGAAAGCTTTTAGTTTGACCACCTTATTGATAGGTTAGTGGGCCTAAACTAACAATATTGATAAAAAAAAGTTAGATGGGATGATGTCGGAGTCTTTGGATTGGGAAGATGAACTGGGTGAGGATGGAATCTCTTCCATGGGGGTAGAAATAGGTTTTGGTGAGGTGGGTTCTTCTGGTGGTTCGAACCTGAGCCCAAAGAACTTAAGAGGTTTCTAAGTTTTGATAATGGGCAATTTATGAGGTCCTTATTCGTAAAGGCCCATACCAAATCCCTTTTAAGCATAGTGATGAAGATAGGTTTTGGCAAAGGTTGGATTGCTTAGATAAGAGAAATTGGAAGTGAAAGGTTGAATATATGGAGTGGTGATAAGAGTGAGGAGTGGTCGATCAAGTCCCCCATCAACAAAATTTCTTCAATTGTTGGGAAGTCCAAAGGGGATGATGGTTCCTATGTTGGGGTCATAAGAAGGGTCATTTTGAGGGTTCCCCTATTCATGTAGAGTGGGAAAAGCATCTAAAGCTAAATGTTGATATTCCCCAAGGGAGAGATGTTGGAAAGTTTGTGCCAAGGAATCCTCAATGGGAATTTGAGAAGAAGAGATAGATGCATTGGTTGAGGCTTCATCATTATTGATGGTAGAAGCACTGTGGGTCATGGTTGGTGGTGTAGTTGTGTTAATGAGGTTGGTTGATTATGCGAGAGATGAATGTGGAAGAAGGACATCATTAGGCCTATAGGTCATGTTGTAAGATGTAAAAGGAGTGGGATCAGCCTTGATGGTTATAACTTTTCCTTCATGTTTGAATTTGATAGAAAAGTGTAAATTAGAGGGGATACAACTCATAGCTTGAATCCAAGGGCATCCAAGTAGAATGTCTATATTGGAACTCACCCTCTACAAAATAAAATAACTCAATAATGGTGTGAGGCCCTAAGCATATTTAACAAGATAATGGTCCCCAAGGTAGTGGCCATTATGTCATTAAAGGAGCAAAGAACCATTGTGCTTTCAACCATGATGTTCTTTGGTAAATGTAGCTAATAAAAAACATGAGAGGAGATTATGTTGATGTTTTCTCCTCCATCAATCATCACCCTTTTGACGTGGGTGTGATTAATGTATGTGATGACAAAGAGAGGAGGGTCAAATTCCTCGAAATGGACTGGAGGTATCTCAGAATCTTGGAAGGTGATGATGGTGGAATGTTAGAGGGTTCCAATGAAGGATGAAATAGGTTGAGAGTCATCTGGTTGAACCTCAATAGATTGTAGAGCATTTATTAGTGCCCAACGATGATGGGGCAAGGTGTTGATCAAGTCGTAAAGGCTCATCTTCATTGATGCTTGGTGAAGTTACTTTAACATGATTTGTTGAATGGATGAGAAAGAGTTAGTGGGAGGTACACCTAGGATAGATACTTTGGGTCTAGGTGAGGGCATAGGTGGTAGTGTTGGTGTTTGAGCTTGGTTATATGGCTAAGATTTTGAAGGATATGTCTATGGAATGGATGCATGGGCTCTTCCCTTATCTCATTATTGCGCTTGAGATCGGGTAATCATATGAATGGCATGGATAATAGGATTGGTTGAGCTAGGTAATTTCTTCAATTCTTCTCCCTCATTTTGAGATGAAAATTAGAGAGCAAGTATAGGCAAGGTCAGTGGTTAGATCAGTTGGGTTGATGGTTGGGTTGGCTAGGCTGGAAGTTGGATTAGTTGGGTTGGTAGTTGGATTGGTTGGGCTAATGAAGGTGGCTCATCCAATAAAAAATCATCCTCATCATATAAGCTATGGATAAGGGATTGGAGATCTTTACAATTCTATGTATCATGTCCTAGTGTCCTTTGATATGCACAAATCAGAGTATCATTGAACCAAGAGGGTTTGGTACTAGAAAGGGTGAATGGCTTGATGGGTGGTAACTTAATGGAAGGACATTTGTAATGACCTCTATAAAATAACTACATGGGATTCATTCAGAGGTATTGGGGGTGTTGCAATGCTCGTCAAATAAATAGTATCCTTATTAGGCATAGAATTGACCTTAGAAGGGGTAGGTAGTTGAAAAAATTTAGTCGATGGTTTGTGATGGGTTGGCTTAGATGTGATTAGGTTACAGTTGGATGGTTCCAAAGTATAGGATGAGGGGTTGATAATAGGTGGGAAAGTGGAAGGGGATAAACTAGCCAAGAATGATGAAGACGTCAATGGCTTGGGTGGTGGAATGGTAGGCATAGAAAAGGTCATTGGTTTAATTAAAGTAGAATAGGTGAATCAGATGGTAGAAGGATGGGGTCCCAAAATAGATGGTAAATGAGAAGGAGGTGGCATAGCTCAAGCTCAAAGATGAGGTTTAGGCAATTGCACCCTTTAGACCATCTTGATTGGTGGGTTTTTCAGTTGATTAGAGGGGGTTAGGTCCCATTTGATGGGCAGATGGGTGATGTTAGGTGTGGGAAGGATACCTAGACTCTTAGTTGGTCTAGCGATAAAATTATGAGATGCTCTGGGTGGAGGTGGGTGATACAGTTCTCTCATGTCTTGGGAGAAAGAAATGTTTGATGATGGGGTGATAATAGGTTTGTGGGTGGATGCAAATGAGGTTAAGGGTTCAACACTATTTTGATATGGGATCCCCAGATGGTGCCAAAAGGTGGCTCTAACTAGGTTAGGTTGTGAGGCAAATTCTATACTTTGCACTAACTGAGAAAGGGCTTGTAAACAGGTTTGGTTCCTTGATCAATTATTTCAAATGCTAAGCCCTTAGGTGAGGAAGAAGGTAGTGTTCCTTCATCTTTACTTGAGCTAGAAGGTTTGAGAATCCCTAGTTGGGGAAATGAGGTAATGGTTGCTTATGGGCTGATTAGGGGAATAGATGGTTCTTTGATTGGGGGTGTAGGTATAGTCCCAGTTTATTCCTTCGCTAGGGTATCCAAAGGAAAAGAGGAGGGTTCTAACATTCCATTTGGTGGGGTAGAAGAAGAGTAGGTTAAATCAATGGCTGCTTCCATGAAAGGAGATACGGGTATGGGTATGGTTTGATCAAGTGAAGATATGGGGGATATAGATTCTTCTATTTGGGTCTTTGAAAGGATAAAAGGTGAACTTGTTTCTTCCATAGGTGAGGTTGGTGAAGGAGCGATAGAAGTGTGGGCTCATCCACCATGGGCTCATTTATGATGATGTTGATTGTATGTGACTCATGAGATGATGATGATTTAGAGTTATTGTTACGGGGTTGGGTCAATGGAGTATGATTAGGAAAATGTTTGCAAAAGATATCAAGAGAATTATTAGGAGATGCATTGGGGTAGTCAAATGATAATTCACCATTGTCAATCAAGTTTTGGACAAGGATTTTAAAAGTGTTACACTAATTAATGTCATGTCTAATGACTCGATGGAAATCACAATGGTAATTTTCATTGTACTTCCTAGGCACGGGGTGCGAGGGGTCAAATTATTGAGGTGGCTTGATTGGTGGAAGTTGGATGACATTAGATTTAAGTAATTTATCCAACACAGAGGCATAATATTCTCCTATAGGTGTGAATTTTTTAGGAGGACCCTGATTTTGATTTCAATTTGGTGGGTAAGAAGGGTTGGAAGGAGTGGTTTGACGTAGTTGGTTAATAGACGGAGGTGGGGTAGCTTTCAACATAATCAAGTTTTTAAAAACTTTGGCTTTAGGATTAGGTTGGTTGGTTGGTTATCTTGGTGGTAGAGGGATCATTGGGTTTAAGATTAGAATTCTTATTTTAAAATTTTAGTTTACCCTCATCTATGGCACAATTTTCAAGTATGCATGCCATTGTGAACGTTTCATCAAAGGTTCTAAATGTTTGCACCTAAAGGGTGGGAACAATGTGTTTTATGCATCCCTTAGATAAAATCTTGATAAGCTCTGCTTGGGGCAACAAAAAGGATAGTTGGTTAATGAGACCTCATCATCATGTGATGAAGTCAGTAATCGATCCATCATCAAACTATTTGATAGAATAGAGGTCTGTTATGGAGACATTCTTAGATATGTTCACCAAAAAGTGTTATAAGAATATTTTGGCCAATTGAGAGAATGAAAAGATAGAGTGCCTAGGAATAACACTATACCAATCCAAGGCTGGTCCTAATAAAGACATAGGGAAGGTTTAGAGGAGGAGAACATCATCATATGAAATCAAGTAACAAAAATGGTGAAATGCCTTCAAATGTTATTGCATATCCTCCTTACCCTAAAGCTTAGAGAATTCTGGGGAGTTCCCATTGAGGAGGATAAGCATGAATTGGAACAGATGGGTTGACAGGTGTTGTTCCCAAAGTTTGTCACTCATTTTTGTGACAACACATGAACTATTTTTGGTCCTACAAGCCAAAAATTTCTCTCTTCCCTTTGTAGAGTTAAATACTCTACATTTTATTTTGAGTTTCTGTTGTGCGCTCCAAGTTTTGTTCCTGCACATTTCATTTTGAGGCAGTAAGGGTTGTGACACAGAGCGCATGAGTTTTTCATTTTGTGTAGGCTTTTCATTTTGCCTAAAGTTTTGTTTGAGTCTAAAGTAAGCAGAGTGCTCCAAGTGAAAAATGTGGAAGGTTATAATATGCTTTTCTAAAAAGTAGTGCAAAATGTGCCATGTGTCCTGTTATAACTCAGTGGAGCGCGACAAGTGTCCGCATCTGCATTTCAATTTTCTTATAAGTTTCAAAGCTTCTTTCAATAAGCTTCTCTTAGAGTCCCATGGAAGGTGCCAAGTGGAAAATGTGGAAGGATTTAATATGCTTTTCTAAGAAATTGCATGGAAGTCACCACGCGTCCCTTGTAAAACTCAACGGAAGTCGCCAAGTGTCAACATCCACAGTTTCTTCCTTTTATTTCATTTGTGAGTAACGACTATGGTGGGCCTAGGGTGAGTTGCTAAAGTAAGTGGAGTGTGCCAAGTGTCATCATTTGTGTGAATCCAAATGAGTCCCAAATGTTTCTATAGTGTTTTTAAAGCTCAGTGGAAACTGTCATGTGTTATCTTCCACAGGACTCTCAAAAGGTATCTAAAGATTTTATAAGTTAAGCAGATGTTGCCAAGTGTCCTTGCATGTTTCATAGTGGGAATGCCATGTGTCACTTGTTAAGATTAGTGGAAAGTGCCACCTATCCCCGTTCCCCTTTTGAAGTTGCTCAGGCAAGAGGTGTTGTGGGTCCCATTTTCCATAAGTTGATAAATTTTCAAAGCAAGTGGGAAAGACATGAAGGAACATTTCCTTCAGACAAAATGTCTGAAGGATTTCCTTTAGACATTTTGTCCAAAGGAATTAGAACTCGAAGACTGCCCAAAGTTGAAGAAATTAGTGAAGAAGATGATGGGCCCATAGACGTCAAAGTTGAGCATCGCAAACTAACTGTTGGGATCTAGACATTTGATGATGTCCCCACAATTATCAAATTCAGGGCAACCAACTAGCCGTTGGCTTTCAAACGAAGACAGACCCAAAGACGTCAAATTTGTGGCAATAAAGTATTCATTTATCTTTGCAGGTTTAAGCATAGACATGAAGGCATTCAAAGACCTTCAGGTCAAAAGAAAGAACCAAAAAGGGGAAAAGATAGCCCAAGGGATCAAATCATAGCAGAAAGGGGGAGAGGCCAAAATATCTACACAGTAGTTATTCTAGTAGGTGGAACAGTCCACAAAGTAGATATTTTGACTGGCAAACATTGAAGGCATGGCCTATTGGTCTCTTTTAGAGTAAAGACAAAATGGAAAGCTGTGTAGACATCAAAGGTGACAGACCAGATGATCCAGACCAAAGAGAAGACATATGAGATGAAATGACATGCCACAATTAAGGCAACTGCCCTACTCCAGCATGGCCATCTTTGACAAAATTGAAAAATGCATTTAAGGCATTGAATGCATAGCATGGGCCATTACATGAAATAGAGCGCCAAGCCTTTCTTGGCTACTATATATTATAATCTCTTATTTTGTTTAGAGGAGATCTTTTCTTTTACAGAAATAAAACTTTGCCCAAATTGAAAGGTGAATACTGAGACTTTGAGCTCAGATTGTTGTTCATATTATTTTATCTGAATGAGAAAGTAAGTTATTTGCAGACTTTGTGCTGTTATAACTAGTGCCATTTTAGAAGATTGTTCTTATGTCTGTCTTCTAGATGCAGTCTTATTTATTTAATTTAACAAGTAAAGCTAGTGGAGGTAATCCAGAAGATGTTTTGAAGTCAGTTACTTTCAGACTTTGTGCTGTCATAATTATCTTCAGTATGTGTTTTTAGTTTCTTCTTGTGTTGAGGATTCTAGGATGACTTTGTGCCACCATTATCCTTTGTGTTTTACTCTTTGGGTAGTTGAGGTGGAGACTTTGGGTTCCATTTCATCTTGCTGGTTACTACACTTTGTCACCATTTTCTTGTCACTACCTGAAAGAACTCCTGTTGTTTCTTGTAAGATCACTTCTAAAAGAAGAGAAGTGCCTTTAGTGTTTTCATCAAGATTTTCTCTTTTGTTTGTGAACATCATCTCTAAAAAAAGAGAGATGGATGGTGTTACCCTACCCTTGAGTGTTATTTTTTGCTTATATCTATAGTATATAGCCCCCTTGTACTTATAAGGAACCAACCCTTGATGAGAGGAGAGATTTGTCCCCTTTTGATGTGGTAAACTTGCACATTCAGCTGACCAATCTTTCTTGCTATGGTTGATCAGACCTATTTTGCTCATCAGTTAGCTAATTGACAAAATATTCACTCAACAGTGTTTTTGGTGACTCCGCTAGGGAAGGACAAGAAGTTTGAAGCCTCAAGCTTCAAGCTGAAGCAAGACCAGTCCTTTTCCAATTTTGTTTCACAATCTGACAACTCAACGCTATACCAAAAGCTAGAGAGTTCAAGGTGTTGTTGACCCTATCTTTGAGTTGGTGTAGAAGGGCAATTTTGTCTTATTCCCTTCCCAACTTCAAGTTTAACAATCCAAGAGTGTTCCTCCTACCTGTACCAGGACACCAACACAAGGCAGAGCTACTTTTGCTACTATTAGCAGAGCTTTGCCTATACATAATTCACCCAGATTTGTTATCCCCCTTTTCCATAATCCAATCATGGCAGTTCAAGGCCCCTGGGGTAACCCTTTTGGCCCACTCAATCTCATTCCACCTCTACATGAACTTCCACGCAGCTCAAGAAAGAATTTCTCCAAATTTTTTGGTGATGGGAGAGTTTATTCTGATGAACACATTACAACTTTTATCATAGCCTATGGTGTGATAGGTGTGGAATTTGAGGATGTGGTAGTCAGGCTTTTCATGGAAACACTACAAGGTGCTGCTGTAGACTAGTTTTACCATTTGCAAGCTAAATCAATGACTGACTAGGACACACTCAAATCTAAATTTGAAGCCAGGTTCAAGCCTATAGAAGATGCACACGCCTTACTAGCCCAGCTCACAGAGATGAAGAAGGAACCTCATGAACCTATGAGAGATTTTATAGCAAAGTTTGACAAGCTGAGGAATCGAATTCCTACAATTGCTCAGCCAACACCTGAAAACCTTAAATGCTTCTTCATCAACTCACAGGTGCTTGAAGTGAGTTTTCTATTGAGATGTGCTAGCCACATAGACCTTGAGGCTACTCAAGACTTGGCTACTGAGGTAGAAGATGACCTTATCTTGGCAGGAAAGATAAGGAGAGATCCAAATAGAGGTAAATCTTCTCCTTCCTCTGAATACTCACCTACAACCACCACTGATCCAATGGTGTAGAAGCTAGAAAATGAGTTGTTGGCTCTCAAAAAGCAAATGGTGCAAGGAGTTTCATCTAATCATTCATACAGAGATGCACCAAAGAGGACATTCCCTAATCAGTCTTACCAAGGTAATGCTACTAGAAACCAAGGGTAAGCAAATCGTCTTCCTCCTCCACAGAGGAACCTTACCCTTGAAGCACCTCCAACCAATTCAGTAGTAGGATACCTTGAAGCAAAATCAAAATTCTCCTTCCATCCTAAATTAAATCAAGAAGATGACGCTAATCTCTTCACAGAAAGAGAATAAGAATTAGCTGGCGACTCCAACATTAGTTTCCTAAATTATCAAGATGAACCCATAAGTGAATGTAAAGTAGCTGAGGGATCATACGCTATATTCACATGGTCTAAGAACCAATCAGCCTAGCAAGCTAATAAGAAAAAAATAACAGAGTAATCTTAGCCTGCAATTTCAATTGCTAAGCAGGAAACCACTCTGCCTTTCCAACCAAAGGACCCAGTGATTGATAAAACAGTAAGTACTCTAAACTTGCCTTCACCTTCATCTTCAAATTCACAGATCGATCTTCTCCCTCATAAAAATTAGAGGGATGAATCCCTTCCCCTCTTCATAACTCATTTTAGACATTTGACATACTTGACTATGTCAAGAAAACTAAGATCCAAATGTCTGAATTTAAATTTTTGCAGTCTAATCCTGAGTAATTAGACAAGCTGGTTCAATGTGTGAAGAACCAAACCATCCCTACAAGATAAGAAGCTAGGAAGGTAACTCATGATCCCTCAAGGAACATGTCTATCCCAAACAACTTTGTCATTACTCCTATTTCTGCCCTTAGGAAAATAGAGCCTTTCTATGTTTCCCTGTTGATAAACGGTCACAAGCTCAGTAATTATATCATTGATTTTGGAGCTTTAGAAAATGTCATGCCTACCAAAGTGGTAGAATCCCTTGGTCTCACACTGACCAAGACATTTGGGAGATGTTTCTCTATGAAGAACAAATAAGTACCACTACTAGGACAAATGAAAGATGTCCAATTTGCATTTGTAGCATTCCCAGACAAAAGAATCAAGATGATTGTCTTGGTGGCCGACGTCGCAGCATCATATGGCATCCTCTTGGTTCAAATTTTTATGAAGATGTTGGTGGTGAATTAAGCATGGACTTGTCTGAGGTGAGAATCCCAGTCAAAGGCATTATGCAAAGATTGCTTCCTAAAAAGGAAGCAAAATATGTGGTCACCCAAACATCAGCGCCTGAAGCTCAAATTCTGTTTGAGTCTTCAGGAATGGGTAACTACTTTCTATCCACAGAAGAAGTTCATGAGATGCCTAATGAAGCTCCTGAAGGTGACAACCTAAAAATTGTTTTGAAAAGAACAGCAGAAGAATTGATGGAGCACAATGTAAATATAGAAGAATCCCCCTCTCCAAACAAAGAAGAATCCAAAGAAAGATCAGTGTCTGATGAGGTATGAATTCTAAAATTTGATGGTAGCTGTTCCTCTACTAGTTCAGGAGCTGGGATTATGTTGATATCTCCTCAAGGAGATATTTTTCCTTCATCTTACAAGTTGCAGTTTAACAACACTAATAACATAGTTGAGTATGAATATCTATTGCTTAGATTGAGGGCTGCTCAAGACAAAGGCATCAAGCTCCTTCATGCCAAAGGAGACGCTGAACTGGTGGTTTGTTAGGTGAAAAACCTATATCAAACCAAGAATAAGAGATTGTGCCACTACTGTAATCTAGTATGGGACCAAATTGAAAACTTTGATGGTTTTAACATCTCTGCCATTCCTAGAGAATTCAATGACTAGGCTGATGCACTGGCTGTTTCAACAACTCTCTTAGTTCTTCACCCAAACTTCAAAGGAGATAAGTACACTATTGAGCTGGTATTTCAACCAAGTGTACCTGATAATGATAGTCATTGGCAAGTGTTTAATCATGACAACTAAATCATTGCCTTCCTAGATAAAAAAGACAGCTTTGAACAGCTACACTTCGAAGGCAGTGAGCCTCAGAAGCTTGAACCAGCCCCTAAATCTAGTGCAGATACAGGTGAAGAGTTCCTAAAACTCAAAGAGAATAAAATCCCAAAAGGCTTGGCTTCCCTTGAGAAGTTGTTTGAAAACTATGATAGATTCATCAAACAATAGAAAATAGATTAAAGCTCCTCCCAAAAGTTTGATCAAGTAAATCTGGGTACTAAGGAAGATCCTAAGATGGTGAACATTGGGAAATGCTGCACTCCTAAGGAGAGGTTCAAGTTCACTACTCTACTCTACCAGTACATGAATGTCCTAGCATACTCCTATGATGATATGAAGTCACTTAGGCTTGAAGAAATTTGCCATAACATTCCTCTCAAAAGTGATTTGGCACCTTACAAGTAAAATTTCAATTAGTACAATCTAAGGATATTAGGTACTATTCTATCTAAAATATAAAAAATATTGAATGTTAGGATAATCTTTTCAATCCATCATTCCACATGTATTGCAAACATAGTATCCATAAGGAAGAAGAATGGCAAAATCTGCCTCTGTATGGAATTTTAGAAATTTAAATCAGTCATCTTTAAAGGATAACTATCCTTTGCTAATCATGGATCAAGTGCTTCAGACAGTGACCGGTTCAGAGATGTTATCAATGCTAGACGGCTTCTCAGGATACAATCAAGTTGAAGTTGGTGAAGTAGACTAGCACAGGACTACCTTCACCACACCTTGGGGCACCTTTGCTTATCAGAGAATGCCATTTGGCCTTATTAATGCTGGCACTACTTTCTAGAGAGCAACAGACCTTGCTTTCAAAGATGAAATGGGTAAGTTCATTATGGTATACCTTAATGACTTGACCATTTTTTCCAAGCATCACCCTAACCATGTATGCTATTTACAATAAGTGCTGGAATGCTGTCGCCAGAATGGCATTTCCTTAAACCCTAAAATGTCTATTTTGGGGTAACTAAAGGAAAGCTTCTAAGACACATTGTATCCAGAGAAGGCATAAAGATTGACTAAAAAAGAATCAAGTCCATCCAGGAGCTTACCCTTCCTACAAGTAAGACTATAGTTCACTCTTTCTTCAAAAAAGTGAATTTCTTACAAAGGTTCATCCTTGAATTTGCTAAGAAAACTCGCCATATTGTAAACATGATGAAGGGAAAGGCTACCTTCAGCTAGACTGAAGAAGGTAAATTGGCATTCCAAGACATCAAGATAGCCATTGCTCATGGCCCAATTCTAGTTTGTCTAGATTATACCAAGGATTTTATCATGTATAGTTATGCTTCTGAACACACACTTTTAGCCATTCTAGTTCAGTAGAACGAAGAAGGTGTGGAATCTCCTATTTTTTTCATGAGCTGTCTTCTCAAAGCTCATGAGCTAAAGTATTCAAACATAGAGAAGAATGCTTATGCGGTGGTCAAGGCATTCAAGCATTTCCACTTTTACATACTAAATTTACACACTACTACTTTGGTTCCTGACACCACAGTCAAATCCATATTAACTCAGTAGGAGTTTGGGATGAAAAGAGGTAGTTGGATTGCAAAAATCTAGGAGTTTGATCTAGTTATCAAACTAACGAAGCTGGTGTGGGGAAAGGGCCTTTGTCAATTGATTGCTAACAATAGACCTAAAGAAAAAGAAGCAGAAGACATGCCGACAATCCTCTTTGTCTCCACCATGAATGATTGGTACTCAAGTATTACTCATTTTCTTACTTATGGTGAGTGTCCTGCTCACCTATCTTATAAAGAAAGGAGGACTATCAAGTTGAAAGCTATTAATTTTTTCCTCTAGGACAATGGCCTGTATAAGAGGAGCCTTGATGGAGTATTCCTTCGCTACATGGATAAAGAGTAGTAGAACCAACTTTTGAAATCCTTCCACAATCTAGCTTGTGGAAGACATTTTTTTGCTCCTGTGATTACCCATAAAATTCTACAAGCCAATACTATTGGCCCACTCTATTTCAAGATGCTTACAAATGGGTAAGAAAATGTGAACTATGCCAGCAGTTTGTTGGAAAACCTAAGTTAGTTGCCCTACCTCTCAAGCCAGTGGTGATAGAAGAGTCATTCCAACAATGGGGAATTGATTTCATTGGTGCTGTAAACCCATCTTCTAGTGTTGGACATGATTATGTCCTCACAGTAACAGGTTACTTCACCAAGTGGGTGGAAACAATTCCAACTAAGCATGCTACTTCAAAAGTAGTGTGCAATTTTCTCAAGGAGAACATCATTGCCAAGTTTGGGGTTCCAACCAAGATCATCACAGACAATGAAGCTTGTTTCACTTCCTAAGAAATTACTCAGTTCTATTTCTACTATGGGATTACACTCTCCCCCTCTTCTGATTACTTTTCACAAGAGAATGGACAAGCTGAATCAAGCAACAATAATCTGGTGACTATTATCAATAAGCTGGTAGATGACAACCAAAGGACATGGCATAGAGCATTTATTGATGCTCTTTGGGCAGACAAGATTACACCCAAAAGGGTGATAGGTATGTCACCTTTTCAACTTCTGTATGGTCTCAATGCTGATATACCGATCACCCTGGAATTGCCAGCATTAAAATTGGCCAAGGCGATTGAGGATCAAACATATGAAAGCTCCTTCGATAAGAGTACATGTGCCTGATTGAGCTAGATGAACAAAGAACTATGGTGGTGGACCAAATTGCTGCCTATCAAAGTCTGGTGAAGAAGTTCTTCGACTAGAAATCTCAAGACCATGATTTTTAGATTAGAGATCAAGTCCTGTTATGGGATAAGAGAAGGGAACCAAAGGGAATGCATGGGAAGCTCGATTCCCTATGGAGAGGCCCATTTACTATTCATTATCTCAATGGTGAAAATAGTTTCCTGTTGAGGTATCATGATGGCACGCCCTTTTATCTACCTCACAATGGGCAACATCTGAAGTACTTCAACTCTTGAAGTATCAGATAATATCATCTGTACATGTGTATTTTTTTATAGTCTTTAGTTCTATTTTGTGTTTTTCCTTTTCATTTTCATTTTTGGCACCTTGGTTTCTTGTTAGTTAGCACGACTCCATAGCCCAATGGCACACTTTAAGGCATTGAAGATTCTAGTTTCTACTCCCCTTAGTTGTTCCAAAATTTCAACTGAAGGAAGTTCCCCAACTGGAGCCAGATATTATTTCCAAAGTTTGTCACTCATTTTTGGGACAACACATGAACTATTTTTGGTCCTACAAGCCAAAAATTTCTCTCTTCCCTTTGTAGAGTTAAATACTCTACATTTTATTTTGAGTTTCTATTATGCGCTCCAAGTTTTGTCCCTGTGTGTTTCAGTGTTGAGGCAGTAAGGGTTGTGACACAGAGCACAAGTTTTTCATTTTGCCTAAAGTTTTGTTTGATTCTAAAGTAAGCAGAGTGTGCCAAGTGGCAAATGCAAAAGGTTTTAATATGCTTTTCTAAAAAATAGTAGAACATGCCATGTGTCTCGTTATAACTCAATAGAGTGCGACAAGTGTCTGTATCTGAGTTTCAAGTTTCTTATAAGTTTCAAATCTTCTTTCAATAAGCTTCTCTTAGAGTCTCGTAGAAGGTGCCAAGTGGCAAATGTTTAAGTCTTTAATATGCTTTTCTAAGAAACTGTGGAAGTCTCCACATGTCCTTTGTAAAGCTCGATGAAAGCCACCAAGTGTCAACATCCACAATTTCTTCCTTTTATTTCATTTTTGAGTAAGGACTGTGGTGGGCCCTAGGTGAGTTGCTAAAGTAAGTAGAGCGTGCCAAGTGTCATCATCCATGTGAATCCAAATGAGTCCCAAATGTTTCTATAGTGTTTCTAAAGACTAACGGAAGCTACCATGTGTCATCTTCTTTAGGACTCTCAAAAGGTATCTAAAGCTTCTATAAGTTAAGTTGATGCTGCCAAGTGTTCTTGCCTATTTCACAGTGGGAATGCCATGTGTCACTTGTTAAGATCAACAGAAAGCGCCACCTATCCCTGTTCCCCTTTTGAAGCTGCTCGCATAAGAAGTGTTGTGGGTCCCATTTTTTGTAAGTTGATAAAGTTTTAAAGCAAGCGGGAAAGACATGAAGGAACATTTCCTTCAAAAATTTTGTCCAAAGGAATTAAAACTCAAAGATCGCCTGAAGTTGAAAAAATTACTGAGGAAGATGATGGGCCCGCAGATGTCAAAGTTGAGCATTGCAAACTAATTGTTGGGATCCAGATGTTCGATGACATCCCTGTAGCCATAAAATTTAGGGCAACCAACTAGCTTTAGATTTCAAATGATGACGAACTTGAAGACGTCAAATTTGTAGCAATAAAGTATCTGTTTATCTTTGCAGGTTTAAGCACAGACCCAAAGGCATTCAAAGACCTTTAGGCCAAAAGAAAGAACTAGAAAGGGGAAAAGATAGCCTAAGGGCTCAAATCATAACAAAAAGGGGGAGAAGCTAAAATATCTACATAGTAGTTATTCCAGTAGGTGGAACAGTCTGCAAAGCAGATATTTTGACTGGCAAACATTGAAGGCGTGGCATGTTGGTCTCCCTTAGAGTAAAGACAAAATGGACAGCTATGCAGACATCAGAGGTGACAAAACATATGATCTAGAACTAAGAGAAGACATATGAAATGAAATGACATGCCACATTTAAGATAACTACCTTATTCCAGCATGGCCCTCTTTGACAAAACTAAAAAATGCATTCAAGGCATTGAATGCACAACATGGGCCATTCCATGAAACAGAGCACCGAGCCTTTCTTGGCTACTATATATTGTAATCTCTTATTTTTTTTAGAGGAGATATTTTATTTACATAAACAAAACTCTGCCCAAATTGAAAGGCGAATACTGAGACTTTGAGCTCAGATTGTTGTTCATATTATTTTATCTGAATGAGAAAGTAAGTTATTTGCATACTTTGTGCTATTATAGCTAGTGCCATTTTAGAAGATTGTTCTTATGTTTGTCTTCTAGATGCAACCTTGTTTATTTAATTTAACAAGTAGAGCTAGTGGAGGTAATCTAGAAGATGTCTTGAAGTTAGTTACTTTCAGACTTTGTGTTGTCATAATTGTCTTTAGTGTGTGTTTTTAGTTTCTTCCTGTGTTGAGGATTTTGGGATGACTTTGTGTCCCCATTATCCTTTGTGTTTCACTCTTTGGGTAGTTGAGGTGGAGACTTTAGGTTCCATTTCATCCTGTTGGTTACTATACTTTGTCACCAATTTCTTGTCACTACCTGGAAGAACTCCTGCTGTTTCTTGCAAGATCACTTCTGAAAGAAGAGAAGTGCCTTAAGTGATTTCACCAAAATTTTCTCCTTTGTTTGTGAACATCATCTCTAAAAAAAGAGAGATGGATGGTGTTACCCTACCCTTGAGTGTTATTTTCTACTTATATCTATAGTATATAGCCCCATCGTACTTATAGGGAACCTCCCCTTGATGAGAGGAGAGATTTGTTCTCTTTTGATGTGGTAAACTTGCACATTCGGTTGATCAATCTTCCTTGCTATGGTTGATCAAACCTATTTTTCTCATCAGTTAGCTGACTGACAAAATATTCATCCAACAATAGGTTCATTACAAATTTGGTCATAAGATAAAAGGTTATGGGAGCTGGAGATAGATGACTCAAGGTGGGTCATTTTATCCATAAGCATCATGATGAAATCAAGTTAGGGTTGGTTAGATGCATAATTTGGTGGTAATTTTTATTGTCGTTGGGTTGCAGCTATGAATTGATATATGGTAGGAGGTACAGAAGTAGCCACATATTGGTACATAGTAATTTGAGGTTGGGATGGTGCCTCGATAAGATTGATAGGCATTAAGGGTTGGGTGGAAGGTGCAATATATCCCTGTGGGTTGGGAATATATTGATAGGGTGCTACATAGACTTTTTGGGGAACTGATAACAGTTAGTTTAGGGGTTTATTTGGGTGATTGATAGGGGCAAGGTTTGGGTTGGTAATGCTAAAGTGCCTATGGATTGTTGATGGGTAGTCACCCTAGTCTAATGGGGGGCAGTTTGTGGCATGAATAGTACCAGGGTAGAAGTTGGTATATTAGTTTAACTAGAGGGAAGGGTAGAAATGGGTGTGGAAGACACCACACAAATAGAAGGGGCATAAGTGACAAGGGTTAAATTTGAACCAATGTTACAAGTATTGATTGGGGTAATGGGTATTTTGGTGGTGGTAGTAGTTGGGACAATAGTAGAAGATGAAGTTTGGCTAATCGAAGGTTGGGTCGATGTAACACCCACCATGTGGTGGTGTGGCATACCATAAGGTGGATCCATAGAAGGAACTAAAGTAGTCAAAGTATGGTAGGCTAAGGTATTAAGATAGTGTTGAATATCCACCTAGTTGTTGTCTAAAAAGGTAGTGAAATCTACATCACCTTCAAAAACTATTGGAGGCCGGGTAGGTGAAGAAGAAAGGTGGGGTGAAGCATGGGGGGATCTATCAAAATCTGAGGTGTAATCCATGGATGAGGATGAAGAGGAAAATGATGGTTGGTTGTTTGGATTTCTTAGTTGTTGTCTAGTAAAGACCATGTAAGAAATCAAAAATGGATAATGAACCTCTCACCTCAAACAATGAGAAAATAAAGAAAAGATCAAAGCAAGCAAGGCACAAACTAAAAGCACAATTAATCCTAAGATTTATTTTAAATCACTTTTATCTTATGCCTTAAATAATGTGAAAGGATAAATTGACTTGTAAGTCAAGTATTAGAAGATTCATCTAAGGATGGTTTAGGGTTAATTTTTGGTACTCAAAAAATCTATACTAGATCAAATATGTGGCCTGGGACTAGGGGCTTGCTCCTTACACTTCACAAAATTGAATTCGAGTCAGGCTGCTTAGCCAATAGATACCATTTATCTAGAGTTTATACTCTATCAAAGAATGGAGTGGGTCCTACTCTTGGTGATGAAATCCAAGTGAGATCATCGGGTGGGGTAAGGTGATCCAAAGGGTGATGAAATCCCAATGGACCTTGTCTTAAGTAAGTTTTGATGTTTAATTTTGTGTGAGTGGTTTGGTAGTATAAAATATGTGTGTTATGATTAATTCATAATGCATTTAATTAATCTAGGTGAGCTAAGATTTAAGTATGCAAGACAATGAATGCACTCAATTTTAACTAAAATAAATGTTTGATGTCTTTGCATGCCAACAATGAACAACTATAATGCGCTTAATGCAGGATGAAAATGCAACCTATCCCTAAGATGAAAATAAAAGAAATGAAATTTCTATCTTTTGGAACTTAGAAATAACAGAAATGCAAGAACATGGATTTTCACTAATGTAACTATATGCCTAAAAAGAACTACGAACCCAGAAGGGGTCCCACTGGGCATGCCAGAGTGTTTCCTACTATTTCTTACTCTATTTCTAACTTTCAAGAAAAATGAGAGAAATAACAGATGAGGGATGTATACTTGGTTAAACATTGTGCTCGTTGATGACCAAACAAAGTGGGAGTTCCTTTTTGGTGAGGAAGGACTACCTATAATAAGACCGTACTAAACTGACTTGTTTTTTAGATGAGTATGAAGGGTGGACTCCTTAGAAACATGTTAGATCCAAGAAGTGAAAGCTCCCTTGGATGGATTTGAATCCACTCCCCTAAAATAAAAATATTTTGAAAATAGAAATGAAAGGTTATAAATTGGTAAGAACATAAATGCTCATGTAAGAAATAACTAGCGTACATGTTCAGTAAAAATATAGTACAACAGGTCGATACCATCCACAAGTGGATCAAGGTTAGGTCTGGAGGATCTGAGTAGGGTCTATAGATAGGCCAAAAATAGAGATAGGGTCTGATTTGGTGTGAAATGGGAAGAAATAACAATCTATTATTTTCCTTGACAGGTGACTATCAGAGGTCAAACTGATCGATGATGGTTTTTCTAACCAACAATAGTTAGGTAACTGACGACGGTTGATATAATCGGTGAAGATTGACTGTGAAATTTTCTAAGGTACTGACCTGGAGTTTGGGGTAGAATAACAAGTTGGGAAAAGGTTAAATATGGGTTTTGAAGGTGAGGGATAATGTGTAGGTGATCTGATCAAGAGAAAAATATTTAGTGGAGAAAGGAAATGCTAAAAACAAGAGAAAAATACCTATATGATGCAAAGTGGAAGCCAATGACAAGCTAAATGAAATTGGACAACATAAAAGTACTATATCCCTCAAAATTTATGTGGATAGAGTTTTAGGATCTTGGATGCCTACACAAAGAAAACACGAGAACCTGGATGCAATTTTTTGTTAGAATAATGAATATTTAAGCTTACCTAAGGTTAAAAGGGTAAGCTATTTATTACCTAGGGTTAATTTTATTTACCTAGGTTAATTTGTTTTATTATTGAGAATCTCTCAACAATATATTTGTTCGTAGTATGTGAAAACAAATAGTTTGTTTTCTCTATTTTGTAATCACAACAAATAGTTTGTTGTCATAAAACAAACTATTTGTATTATAAATACTTTACAATCTATGGGAAAATAATGAGAGATTAATGAGAGAATATAGAGAATTTATAGGATTATCACCTATTTTTTAGGTGTGAGAAATTTATTTTATTCTTTGATATTATTTGCAGGTTATTTGTTGTGGGTTCTTTCTCCTGGATTGATCTTGTGGATCCTGTGTATCTCCTGCTCATTCTTTCATGGTATCAAAGCTTGGAGTTCTAATTGAAGATCCTCTTCCCTACAAAATTTTCATCATTTTTCATCTATTAACACATTCAAAAACATTATTTTATTGATGTGTTACAGATATTTTTTATTCTCTAAAATTGTTTACAAGTTTTTTTTGGAAAATTTTGTACTTTATGCTCATTAATGACTGTACAAATTTCCAAAATCAGATTTTTTTTCATAGGGGCATATAAAATCAAGTCAGGAATCCATTTCAACTTGAATTTTTTCATTTCATGTTGGCCGTACAACTCTTTTATTCAAAAACTGGCTGACTGGTTCCTTTTGGCAGACTGCAGTGCCTATATGTTTATCTGATGTGGCAGATTGTACGGTCAACTTTTTCAAAATATGAGACCTGTTTGTGAAAGCTGACTGTGCTAGCTTTCATTCCATATAAATTAGTATGGATTTGAACTAGGCTATATAGTGTTTTGGAAGGTTACAAGAGGAATTAAAAAAACTATTTTTAGTCTGCAACATAGCCGTACGATTTCATCCATTTTGAATGCCTTATATTGCATAAAATAAAAATCTGATAATTTTATGTGTTAGCAGACTTCTCAAGCTTTCATTTCCAGCTAAGAAGGATGGATTTGGACCAGGCCGTACAGTCCTTTGGGCAGATCCAGTGGAGCCAATTCTGCATTTACTAAGAGGTGTTTTCCTTGGCCTATGTTTACAAATTTCTCAGAAATTTCCCTGATCACCACGCCTTGCTGGAACAAGAGATTAATTATGATAAAGCCAAAGATTATTCAGCATTTATCTCACACGTGTGAGTCATTTTGGCTTATTTTTTATTAATTTCTTAATTTTAGTGGTTTAAATGGAAGTCTCTAGCTCTAAAAGTATAAATTTGACTTTGCTAAAGTGGCTAGAGGTATTTTGTTAAAAAATTGTAGGGAGGAAGTCTTGGGGTCAAATCCCCCTATAGTTTTTTTTGCATAAATCCATTTTTTTCCTTTAATATAAGTGAAGGCTAAAATTTCTTTTTCATCGAGAGACGTTAAATTGTAACGAGAGGGGTGTTTTGAGGAAAAACAAATGTCTAGGTTGTTCTTGTCAACTTCATCATCTTCCTCGAGAATGGAATCCCGATTATTTGAACCCCTAAATTCTACAAATTACCATGTTTGGAAGCCAAAAATGCAACAACTCCTTCAATCAAAGGGCTTATGGATAATTTTTTCTAAAACAACACCTGCAACATTCACCACTGAAAAAGACAAATATGAATATGGTTGTAAGCAGGATGAGGCTCTTGGATTGATTTGCCTCAACGTCTCAGATAATCTTCAATTTGAAATTGCAGATGCTACTATGCCAAAAGAGGTATGGGAAAAATTTAAAAACCTATTTGGCAAAGTTAATGAGTTTAAAATTTTGCAATTAGATGCAGAATTGAGTACTCTCTCTCCATCAGATTTCTTTTCAATAGATGAATTCTTGGCAAAATTCAAATTTATAAGGTCATAGTTGAAAGCTGGTGACAAGGATAAAATGATCAGGAGTGCATTTTCTTGATTTTTTTAAATTTGAAAGGACCATATAGTGTTTTTTCCTCTACTTTTTATACTATGATGGATAGATTAGGTGATGAATTCAAATGGCCTTCCTTTGAAGTTTTTTGTGAAAGATTGACTAGGGAGCAAACAAAATTAATGGCCTTAGATGCTCTACCTGGTCCTAGTCATGCTCTAGTTGCTAATTATTCTAAAGGAAAACCTTCACCTAAGTCTAAAAAAAGCAAACACATTCAAATAACCCTCTAGAGTCCTCCACCCAAACACCTCATCATTCTAAATCTACTAAGACCAAAAAGTCCTTTAAGCAAAAGAAGAAAACATTTGGTCCATGTAATTTTTGTGGTGGTCCTAATCATGATGAAAGTAGATGTTTTAAGAAGATGGAAGCATTAGAGGTAGCGGTCAGACAACACAAAATTTCCATTCCGTCTCCATCTCCTTCTACTTCTCCTGCAGGAAAAGGGAAAGCACTTTCAGCTAGGGCTATATCTTCATGTCATGATCAGTGGATTTTTGACTCAAGTGCTTCTCACCATCTTACACATTCTAAGGATCTATTGTCTTCTCTTATAGATTGCAGTACATCACATATTGTTATGGGTAACTCCTCATAGATTGAAGTTTTAGGATCTGGTATTGTTGACAAACAAGATGAATGTTTTAACAATGTATTGCTTATACCCCAAATCTCTTCTAATCTTCTCTCTGTATAACAAATATGTAATTTTGGTACTGGTAAAATTGTGGAGTTTACTTCACATGATGTTGTAATAAGAGAATGTAATGATCCTAGTGAGATAGTTGCTACAGGTACATCAGACCATACTGCAAGACTCTATACTTTTGATAAGTTTGAGTCTTTTATGTCTTCTGGTTCTTCACTTATAACACATGGTAATAATCTCAAAAAATTGTGGCATGAGAGATTAGGACATTTGAGTTATGGATATATGTAACAAATGAGTACAAAACATCTTGTAAAAGGCCTTCCTAAGGTCTCATGTATTGATGGAGTGTGTCCTGGTTGTCTAGTTGGTAAATAGCACCAGGATCCATTTCCAGTTGGTAAGGCCACATAGGCAAATGCACCCTTAGGGTTGGTTCATAGTGATTTGATGAATTTTCCAACTCATTCTTTTTCAGGGGCTAAATATGCACTCACATTCATTGATGTTTTCACTTGTAAAACTTGGGTATATTTTCTCAAGTTGAAAAGTGAAGTTTTTGAGACTTTTAAGGCTTTCAAAACCTTTGTTGAAAAAAAATCATCTCTTCCTCTTAAGAAGATACACACAGACTATAGGGGGGAATATGACAGTAATGCTTTCTATGATTTTTGTATTGAGTATGGGATTCAACACCAGTTCACTGTACCACACACTCCTCAACAAAATGGTGTAGTAGAGAGGAAGAATCAAACATTGAAAGAGATGGCTAATTGTATGATTCACTCTAAAAATTTGGGTCCACAATATTGGGCTGAAGCTATAAATTGTGCAAACTACATTCAAAATCATATGCCTCACAAAGCTATGCAAAATATGACACCAAAAGAAGCTTGGTTTGGGATCAAGCCTGATATTTTAGATTTTTGCATCTTTAGGAGTCAAGCATGGGCATTTGTTCCTGATGACAAATGTAAAGCATTAGAGAAGAAAAGCCAACCACTCATTTTTGTTGGTTATTGTGAAGATGTAAAATCCTACCATCTTTTTGATCCTATCACACATGATGTGTTGTTTTGATGGGATGTTCAGGTTGATGAGCTACCCACTCCACAGGAGTGTACATCTAGTTCTTCTTCTCCCCCTCCTTCTACTGAGTATAGTGAGGATTTACTTTCTATTATTGATGATGATGATGATGTTGCACTTGTTCATCCACCACAACCATCTTCTTCACCACCTTTGCCCAAGTGGGCAAAGAGCACTCTACAGGCAGTTGGTTCTTTCATTGGTGATCCATCTGATTCTCATTGCACTCGCTCATAGACATCTAATGTTTCTCTTTTGGGACAAGCTTGTATAGATGATCTAGTGTTGTTTTCTGAGGCCATTAGTATACCCGAGTGGGATGTTGCTATGTATGATGAGTATTCTTCATTGATGAAGAATGATACTTGGGATCTTGTCCCTCTTCCTAAGGGAAGAAAACTTGTAAAATGTAAATGGTTCTATAGGACCAAATATGCTGCAGATGGATCAGTAGATAAGTATAAAGATAGATTAGTAGCTAAGGGTTTTTCACAGGTTGAAGGGTTGATTACTCAGAGACCTTTGCCCCTGTAGCTAAGATGGATTCTATTCAACTTGTACTCTCTCTTACTGCTTCACATTCTTGGTCAGTTTTTTAGATGGATGTGAAGAGTGCTTTCTTGCATGGTGATCTCCATGAGGAGATCTATATGGAGTAGCCTCTAGGATTTGTGCAGGACTCATCATTGGTTTGTAGACTCTATCGTTCTCTTTATGGCCTCAAACAAGCTCCTAGAGCTTGGTATGAGAAGATGGATAGTTTTGTTTTGATTTCTAGTTTTATTTGTTGTGAGTCAGATCACAATGTATACATCTTAAAGTAAGGTGAGGAGCTTGTCATATTGGTTTTGTATGGTGATGATCTCATCCTCACTGGCAGTTTAGATTCCTTGATACATGACATCAAGGACAAGTTAGCATATAGGTTTGATATGATAGATCTAGGACTTCTACATTATTTTCTTGGTCGTCAAGTTTTTCAATCTTTTGAGGGCATCTCTATTGGACAGCAGAAGTATGTGACAGATCTTCTTCATTGATTTGGCATGGCTAATTGTAAGCCTGCTCCCACTCCATATCAATCAGGTATTGTGTTGTCTGCCACTTGTATGACTCCTCTTGTTGATCTAGCTTTGTATAGGCAACTTGTAGGTAGTCTGCTGTACTTGACTCATACTCATCCTGACATCACATTTGCTATGAAACTTGTCTCTCAGTTCTCACATGAGCCTCATGAGAGTCATTGGCAAGCAGCCAAGCATATTTTGTGCTACATTCAGAGCACCACTCACTTTGGTATACATTACACACCATAGCATTCTACACAGCTTGTTGGATACACTGACTCTGATGGGGTTGTTGATGTTGACACTCGTAAGTCCACTTATGGATTTGATTTCACACTTGGTTCAGGTCTAGTTGCTTGGGCATGCAAAAATTAGACTGCTATTACATTGTCCTCTACTGAGGCTGAGTATTGAGGTGCTATCAAAGCTAGTTAGGAGACACTTTGGCTTCAACAGTTGCTTGGAGAGTTTGGCTTCACACAGCAGGGTCCTACTACTCTTTGGTGTGACAACCAAAGTGTGATTGTTATTTCACACAATCCTATTGAGCATCAGTGGACAAAACACATTGAGATTCACATGCACTGCATTCGACATCTTATTCAGGATGAAGTTCTTTCTTTGGAGTTTGTGCCTATAGCTGAGCAGATTATAGACATCTTCACTAAACCTTTGGCTTCTCCTCATTATTTTCAGTTGTGAGCGATGCTTGGGGTGAAGGAAGTTGTCCTTGGGGGTATTTCCCATGAAGTCATTCTTTCCTTTATTTTTCATATATTTTGATTGGTTTGTACATGCGTACCTTATTAGGCCTAGTAGTCGGGACCCATATTTGTTTGTCATTCTTCCTATGTTTCGCTTAAGGGAGGGTGTTAGAATAATGAATATTTAAGCTTACCTAAGGTTAATAGGGTAAGTTATTTATTAACTAGGGTTAATTTTATTTACCTAGGTTAATTTGTTTTATTGTTGAGAATCTCTCAACAATATATTTGTTCGTAGTATGTGAAAACAAATAGTTTATTTTCTCTATTTTGTAATCACAAAAAAAGTTTGTTGTCATAAAACAAACTATTTGTATTATAAATACTTTACAATCTATGAGAAAATAATGAGAGATTAATGAGAGAATATAGAGAATTTATAGGATTATCACCTATTTTTTAGGTGTGAGAAATTTATTTTATTCTCTGATATTATTTGCAGGTTATTTGTTATGGGTTCTTTCTCCTGGATTGATCCTGTGGATCCGGTGTATCTCCTACTCATTCTTTCATTTTTGAATCCACATCTCTTTCAAGAGCCCTTGATTTATAGCCCAAAGTTGCTAAGTGAGAATGAAAGAAGTAGCTAAGTTGGTATAAGATAAAGATGCTAATTCAAAGAGATGGTAAGTTGTAAGGTGTGCATGGGAAAGTTTCCATTTTACCCATGCATGTAATACCTATAGCTGGAAGTTCTTATTTTTTAAGCTTGAATACCTTACCATCAATGGTCAGGCTAATCGTCAATGGTCGTACCCCCAAGCACAAAAGGGTGAAAATGGGTTCTAAGTTGATGTTCTAAAATGTTTAGAGAAGGGTGTCCTAGGTGCATTAACGAGTGTTAAATTATAGAAAAGGTATTTTAAGGGTGAATTAACTAGGTGAATAGCTAATTGAAGGTCGAGAATAGGTCCAAGATAGTTCAACATCAAAAATTGGTCGAGGGGATGTTTTTGAGTGTCTACAAACCTATGCCTTTTGAAAATGAGAGTTGTGGATTAGCTTTAGTACATGTCGATGCAATTTACAAATAGATTAAGGAGCTAAAAGTTCAATATTTCACTTGTAGGCAATATAGACCATATTAGACAAGTAAGAATGATTCCACTACATTAGAACTCTTAAAATAACTGCACTGGACAAGGAAGAATCCCTCCATGACATTGGATATCTTATACTAATTGTGTTTCTATTCTCTTTAAAATTTATTAAATACAAAATTTCATGAAAAATATACTAGCACATTACCTGTAGTATATGGCCAAGTTTATGCCCTTCTACTTTTTAAGGCAGTAATCAATACACCAAAAGATAGTAGGAGCCTAAATAAACCATTTGAAAAAATCCATGGAAATTGAAACTCTTCATTATTGGGATTCTTCCATTTTGGTACTCAAAACTATTCCACACAAATGGATGGAAAAGTGTATGGTCAAATTAAACTTACTTGGACAAGCCACAATGGCTAAGAGAAGAATAATAAAACCCTGATATAGAAATTGGTGAATTAGCTTTGCATCCTAGTCTTACCTGTTAATCACCTTTTGGACCAATGATGGGTAACACATCCCTCAAGTCTCCCTACTTCCAATGATGTCTCTGAGGCACCTCCTCAACCCCTATTTTTGAAGGGAGTAGGGGACACACCCCTATGTTCAGGAACATGTCCTTATGCATTTTCTAATTCTTTCCACTGAATATTTAATCTATTTCTATAGAAAATGGAAAAAGGTAGAAATCTGAAAAATATTAACATCAGGCACAAGGCCAATTGAAACATAAAACAAAAAATCATATACTTGTATCCTGCTGAAATATGTGTATGCTAGAAAATAGACAAATAAATAAAAATTAAAAAAAATGAGTAAAATAATTTAGATGGGAAAAAAACCAAGTCTACATAAAGCAAGCGTCAATCCATAAAACATGCATATCAGGGTAAATTAAAAAATGATAGACTTGTATCCTACTTAAATATGTGTATGATAAGAAACATACATAAATAAAACTTTAAAAAAATGAGGAGTAAAATAATTTAGATGGGCAAAAAAAAAGGCCACATAGAGTAAGTGTTAATCTAACAGACATGCACATCAAGGTAAATTAGAAAATCATAGACTCGTATCCTGCTGAAATATGTGTATGATAGGAAACATACAAATAAATGAAACTTAAAAAAAATGGGGAGTAAAAAACTTTAGACATGTAAAAAACCAAGGCCACATAAAGCAAGTGTCAATCCATCCGACATGCACATCAAGATAAATTAGAAAACATTCTATTGAGGCAATTACAATGGCAACATAAGTTTTCCACTTGATTTTGATTCCCCTTTGACCTTTTCCCAAAGAGCTTCTTGCACAAATATTGGCTATTAGAAACGATTTTATTCAATTATCCCTGCAATGGAAGGGAATGAGTCTCACTCCATTTGCAATGATTGTCTTTCCCACTTTTTCCTTATTAAATGCTACAAGTTACCCTCAACAATGAAATTGTTTTGAATTTCAATATTGTACCATGAAGAAGCTGAGAGACTTGTCTCCTCCTCATGTCATTGTATGTGATACTACAATTTTTTCCCAATTATATTTGATGATGGATAATCTAAAAAGCTTAATAGTAACACACATGATCTTATAATTTCTTGAGAGTTTGAGCTGTATTGATGAGTTAGCCAACAAGGAAGGGAAACACACCAAAAAAGGAATTTATGAGCCACCCATTATAACTTAATTTGATATTTTATTTTGAATAGGTGAGGCACGGGGCTCAAAGACAAACCTATACTTATTAGGACACCTAGAGTTTAAAGTTTAGCTATAAATAATTCTCTAGTAGGGAACATCCCAAAGACCTTGGGATTACATCTAATCACACAAAGAATAAATACATCCATACAAACAGTAAAAGCTCAATAGTCTCACCACTTTGTACCCATAAAAAAAGGTTTACCCTGTCAGTTCTAAGTCACCTATAACAACTAATTAACCTCAAATTCTCCAAAAAATAGTTGATTCCTATTCATGATGACATCAACTCCTTTTCTTTATTTCTCTCACTGATCCTTCAGTTTAAATAAGGGCATTGACTAGATAATTCCCCAACTTTGTGGATAACATAACTTATCATCATAAAACATACATTTTGATAGTATCTTATTCTATAGATAGGTTTACAAGGTACATTTTATTTACAAGCTTGGTAATAAGCTCAAAACATAATGGGCACAAAATTTGAACAATATCTATTGCATAAACTACCTAGTTTCCACAATAGGAGTATCATTATGCCCAATGTTATGTTGGCTATGTTGTTACCTAAAAATGACATTTTATAATAAACTAAAAAATCCCACTTGTTTTCATAAGGGCAGGTTGTCTCATACGCTGAGAAGGCATATTGGCTAGGCTATGACATAAAAAATGACATTTTATAGTAAACATAAAGAGTCTCATGGTCTCACAAAGAGAGTCGCATACACCCATTAAGTTATGCTACCTAAGTTGCGACCTATAAGATGATTTTTTATTGACTTGATGAGACTTAGGGTTTTGAAAGTGTATTAAAAGTGTAAATATTAAATTCCAATGCCTAGGTTTACGTGCTCTAAATTGCATTACCCAGTTTCACATATTAAATAGGATTGCCCTAACAAATTAAAATGGCAATTATTTTTCCCAATAGAAAATGGTCTAGAGGCAGTGTTAGTTGAAAATAATATGTTTACATGTACTGTTCATCAAAATAGAGATCTACATTGGACATGTTTTGGGAAGATTTTAGTCGTATTGATGTTGGATGTATTGGTAGTATAAGATATAAATTTTATATAAATTATTGAGTCAATTTTAGTGTCCTTTATATTTATACATTTTATTTTTTGCAGAGAAACATAGTCTCTCTAACAGCAATGGATAAATTTGTGTATTGCCTACCTCCTAAAAATCTGGGTTTCATGAGATATAATCCAATGGTTTTACAAGATGATATTGATAATGATGATGATATATACTACTTAAATAATGATACTTTTGATGAATTTTCTCTAAGTATACAATTGAATAATGAAGAAGCTAACATTACAATAAGTGAAAGCAATTTTGTTGACGGGATCAACCATGAAGATCAATTTATGTCGCATGTAGATTCCCCTTCATACCAAGAGCATATGGTTACCAAAAAATAAGCAATTTCCCTTTCTTCACAAAAAGGTAGGTCTTATTGGATCAGTGCGAAAATTCTTGTCTTGATTGATGCTAAATATATTGAGAGGGATACACAATGCAGTGGTGTAATCAAAAAAAAAGTATCCACTTCTGAAAAGTGGATACTTACGCAAGAATATTGTTCCACATTGTGTGAACCATACAACAAATCAATGCTAAGATAGGTGGGAACATCTTCAACCTGATTTCAAAAGGATCAGAGACTATGAAAAAAATATCCCCTTAGGGCATGACAATTACTGGAGTATGACATCCCATCATAGAATTGAAAAGAAGCTCCGTGTAAAATTTATAGAAGAAATTTTTGAGGAAGTGGATGGCAAGTTTGGTCAAGATAGAGCCATCAATCCCAGAAATATATGTATTGACACCTTTGACACAAATCATCCACTTTTTAAGTAATTTATTTCTCCCACTAAAAATGAACCATGCAGTGAATTTTAAACACCTAATGTTGTATGTGAAAGCCAATCAATAGGGGAAAAATGAAAAACATTATCTAAAGCATCTGGCATAAAATATACCATTATTGAGAAAAATAGGTTGGTGGTCTCTACCATGCAAAAAGCTAAGGAAGGGCATATGAAACACCATGAAAAAGATTGTGTTATGATTGAATAGTGTGTGCAAAAGGAAGAAATGAATGAAGAAAGGATGTTCAAAATTTAAGAATAAAAGATAAAAGTATAGTTGAATTTGGTTTCAACAATAAATACCATTGGACAAGCCATGTTGAATATGAGTGAGTCCTTTTCTACCGACAAATGACTTTTTGACACTTGTTTTTTTCTAGATTTAGACTATGTTATAACAATGATTGAAGCCTACTTGTGGTTTATTTTCATAAAACATACTTTAAATCATGTTGGTAATATTATAACATTAAGTGAAGCTTGAAATTAATGTGTGGTTCATTTGAAGCCCAAATAAAGTGCAACCAAGGTTTATTTGAGGAATAACGATTGTTTTTGAATGATTCATATGTAGATCTGGTTGAAAGAAAATTTGTCTTCTTTATTTGGTCTCCATACTAACACCTGTGTTTGAGTGGCTCATTCCCTTGAAGCCATATTATATGTTTTCATCGCTCTCTATCTTGCTACAAATTTTTATTTATAGAAGGATTCTTTGGGATGATATATTTTGTTATATATGCATTTCTTTTAACATCAAAATCAAATGTTTTTTTTAAGAGTTTGATTGATGGACAACAGGGATGATCTTTTAATCTTCTCAATGAATGTGAACATGATCAGAAAAATAAACATCTAAGGGTTTGAGTTGTCCACATTTATAGTAATGTCTCTGCAATGCTTAATTTATGTCATCTAATGTCTATTGTTTTTCCCTAAAAATGAACTAGCCCCTACTTTTCTTTCAATTATTTTCTGCCATCTGTGGTCGGTCATGGTTAGAAGTGGATTTAAGAAAGTGTCTTTTGTTATAACACTTTGGGTTTAATCTTCTAGTTTTTACAACATTGTGTTGTTCATTTTAATAGTTTTACATTACTTATAAATATTGTTGAAAATGACTGGTAGGTTGTTGTCTTTATGGTTGGATATTCCATTTTACAAGATACCATTCTTTAAAACTCCAAAAAAATTGTTTTACTCTCTTATAAATGACCTAAATGACCAACATGGAAAATTGGTTAAATATCTAATTCTCAAGAAATTTTAATAGATAATCATTATCCTCCATGCAACACATGCCAAAAAATTTCATCTTCAATTTGTTAGACAACGTCTTTGGAAAATGATCTTATCTCAGATAGACCATGAACATGCTTCCAACTTTGTCTCTCATAGCCTAGAATCTACCTTATTCTTTGTTTTTGAATTGAATTTATTTATTTGCTACAAAAAATCCATCATGCACTCAACAAATTATGTTCTAGATCTGTCAAAATGTGTGCACTACAAAGTGAAATTCTCAATTAAGTCACTCCTCTAAGAGACACTTAAGCGCAACCAAGGTTTATTTTTATGTTGGATTTATAGTCAGTCTATATGTAGACAACACTTATAGTCAATCTATATGTAGACAACCAAGGTTTATTTTTATTTTGATAGAACTTATATGTCTACTATATTCAAATATATTTCAATTTTTATTGCCTTATAGGATTCACTCTTGGACATCTTCAATGATTAAAGTGCATGTTGTGTTCATTTATCCAAGGTTTAGAAAGAATAATAATTATTTTATGAATCAAGGCTATTGAATTTATAATATAACATTTTGTATTTACATCATGGTTGTTTGAATTTGCCATCTTTGGTAAATGAGATTCCCCTCAAGCTTTGAAATGTTGATATTTTTTTTCAAGACTGTTAGTGACATAAGTGATTTTTTTTATAGCTTCCCTAATGGGATTGCCCAACATGTGGACTATATTCAATATTATCTCTTTGTTTGGAACACTATTTGTTCCTTGTTTCATAAATGTTAATTCATTGAATATTCAAGCATCCTTATGCCACATTTATAATTTAATCTTGAAAATGGTTATTCACTAATACTTTCTTTTGTAGGAAGGAGTTATTGATATTGTAAACACTAGTTTTTAATAACATCTTCTCGCATACAATGGATTCTGCTACAAGAGTAACAGTTAAACTTATGCTTGCAAGTGCATCTCTTATCTTCCAATTAGCATTTCAAGTTGCAAATGATCTTCAAGATTCAATCAATATGTAATAAAGATCAAATAAGTATAAGATATCTTCATGTAGAAGACAAATTCCTTCAAATGTTGACATGAAGGAAGATACAGACCAAGAAGTCCCTACATCAAACCACATTTGTTGCATTGGTGGAACCACTACATTTTTAAAGTGACATGTGATGATCAATGTTTTCATGGTATTTTTCAGTTACCATATGTATTATTTCAATCTTTATGTGATGTTTTACATGAAGATTTGTGCCAAGGTGACATACCTTCTCATTTGTAACAACTATAAAGAGTAGAGTGTTTCCAGTGGAGAAGAAGGTGGCCATTACAATTCTACGTCTATAGTTTGGAATGGCAATGCTTAACATAAGTGAGCTTTTTGGTTGTGGAAAATATACAGTGGTTAGAATTATACATAAGTTCATTAATGCTATGATAATTTTTTTTCATAATCATATAAAGTGGCCAACAAAACATTTAAGAATGGAGTGTGTAAAAGAAGGATTCCACCAAAAATAAGGCTTTTCAAATTATTGTGGAGTGATAGATGTTACTCACATCAAATTTTAACTTTTGACTAATGAGTGTTCAACAGATTAGTTTGATTGAGATCATAATTACAGCGTGTCATTACAAGTGATTGTAGATAGAAATATACAATTCATGGATGTTTTCACTAGATGGCCCAGGTCTGTTAATGATACCAGACTATTACGTAATTCCTCATTTTATAGATTGTGTGAAGGTAGGGAGAGATTAAATGGTTTTGTAGTTTCTATTGGCTCTACAAACATGATAGAGTATATTATTGGTGATGGTAGCTATCCATTATTATTGTGGTTAATCACACCCTTCAATGGAGCCTCAATAGATAACCAAAAGAAATTTAACTTCAGGTTATCATCAACACGTATTATTGTGGAGTGTGCATTTGGGAGGTTGAAAAACATATGGTGAATTATGTATTCCAAAATTACTCAGCCCAATTTACAAATGTTACCAAAAACTATTCTAGTATGTTGCATATTACATAATAAGTTACTAACATATGATGAAGATGTTAGTGATACATTTGAAAACATAGAGAATGATTGTGAAATATCAAGAAATCAAGGTATATTAAGGGATCAAACTACAACACTAGATCAAGTGGCATTAATGGAATATCTTAATGGAAGAAGTGGTATGACCCAACCAAATGAACATGAATAATCATTAGTCCAATGATATAGCGTATTTGACTTAAGAACTATATTTTTGTTTTCTAAAAATAATATGTTTTGTTTATTGATTCAATATTTGGCTTATGAATTGTCTTTGTATTTTATAGAAATAATTCCCACCACAAATAACTACTTTAAAGGAAATGACGATCATCTAACTTGGAAACATTTTACAAGACCATGTATATTCCATTTTTTCTTCTAAATCATGTGTAATTATCTTATTAATATCTAATTTACATCAGTAATATCAGTGCTGTATGCATGTAGTTTAGTTCAAATTAGATCAGACTTGCTCTATTTAGAGTTCATCTTGTTTTGAATTTTATTTTGTCCTCTACTTGACCTTGAGATGATCAGTAAAATCCTTTGATGAGTTGGATTGTCCTTGTTTACATTTGTCCAAAATTATTCATATGATAAAGGTAGCCTCGAATTTGAAGATTTCCAGAGGAAAGCTCAACAACTCTATGTGCATTATATCTTCTACTAGTTATTTGCATGGGAAAACCTTGAATTTGGGTGCATATATTTAAGGGACTAGACACGACATAAATACATCCCATATATGTCTAGGAAATATGGAACATCATCTCTAATTAATAAGAAACTACACATTACAACCCAAAAATAGTAACATTGTAAGTAGAACACCAAAACCTAATGAAGCCACCAAATTAGGAAAGGATGAAAGGCATGATAGCTCCACCAACTAAGGCAGCAGTAGGTTAAATCATATAACTACCAAATAAAACCAAAAAATAAATATTCCCTAAGAGATTGAGGAATAGTAATTTAACTGTGCCAAAAATCTATGTTGCTAATATTACATAAGGCTGCCATAAACCCACATAGATTGTAGTTTAGAGATTCAATTTTTTTGTAGTGCATTAGTATGTGTGAGTCTTCTAGATTTTCTAATTAAACAAATTGAAATCCCATCTCTTGTTCAAGCATTGGTTTTAAGCTAATCCCTGATGATAGATCCAGTAGTGAGACCTAAAATGCCATATTTAAATTTGGTTATGTAAGAGGATCTAGAAGACTCACACATACCCTCAGAGATTTTGAAACAAAAAGGTCACATAAATTGAAAATAGGTAACTATTTTAATTATTTATGACTTTATTATTAGCTTTAACAATTGCATTATGAAAATATTTCATTGTTATTTAAATACATTAAAACCTTTGGTCACACAGGTCAGGCCAAGTATTCTAAGAGAAGAGATAAGTGAAATAGAGAGAGGGAAAAAGGTGGTTGTGCATCCAAATATTCAATATATGGCTTATGGTGGTTTTAAATTTATTCCCTTTGGGTACTATTAGTAATTATCTTTTTATACTATTTTTTTAGTAATGCTAATGAAGTGAATTCCTGTAGCTGCATTTTTTTTTAACTTCCATGGGACCATCCTGCAAAAACTTTCCTATTTTTTCTCTATTGAGAACAAAATACTAATTGCATGGGACCATCTTACTACATAAAACTCTTATTTTTACTCTATAACACCTGCAAAAATATTTTAGCTTACCCCCTCCATGGGACCAAGCCCTTAGAGAGGAATCCCAATATAGTTATGGGGGAGTGAGACTTTCTTGGTAGCCTAAAAAATTAGTGATCTAGATTTGCAAGTGGTTCAACATATTGAAGAAAGAAACATTACATTTTTTTTCATTAAGAATCTACCAAAAAACTAGGGAGTACGTTGTCAAAATCTTCTTAAAATCTCATGCTTCCTACTTATAGGCCTCCCCAAAAAAAATAGTATCATCAACAAACTATTGATGGGTGATATGATCTAAGAATTCATTGTCTTTGAGACCTCTTATTTCATGCCTTGCACAAGTTAGAGAGACCACATGACACATAACCTTTTCCATTAAGATAAATAAGGAAGGAGAGTGTTTTACTTAAATTTGGGTTAGTGAAAGCAATAACCTTTTAATTAGATAGAAACTAATAGAATATTATTTGGCCAAAAATTAATGTAAACAAGCATAGAATATAATTTTAATAATTATGTTTTTGATAATTATAATAATAAATGCAAGAGGATAAAAAGAGATAACGTATTTTTCACACTTCTTGGATCTATGCAACTTCATTGGATGAATGTAAGTAGAGTATAGTACATGTCGATGTAGGTACTAAAATATAATTTATGTATTACCATAGTCTTTTACACTCAAAAAATACATATTATGAGTGTACCTTTCAATTCTAGACATGTCTTTTGCTAAAAGGCTTGCATTCACTATCTCTTTACGTCTAATTGTTTTTCTCTTAGTTTGACAATTATTATTTTCATCACTAAGCCTTATATATTGTACAAAAAAATCTAAACTTGATTATTGTCCTTCACCATCATTTTTGGACTTTTACTTGTTTTCTAACTTCTTAGACATTTGCATCCCAGACAGACACATGCATCGATGCAAGTGTCCACTTTTTGTACAAAGTGTCAAGTGCCCAAAAGTCATCTAATTTATAAAATAAATGTATCCTAAAGGTCAGCCTAAGTTATTTAATGTGAAATATTTTAAAAATAAATTGATATATATATATATATATATCTATATATATATATATACACACATAATATCAACCCTCATTCATTCCTAATCTAGTAATCACCTAAAAATATTTAGAAATCACATACAACTCACAGGGCAATTTACCAAGAAGCACTCAATCAAGTGAAAAAACCTATCTTATTTGTCCTTATTTCTATATCAATCATATTGAAAATATTTCCACAAGTCTGAAGGATTCAAAGAGTATCCCATGATCTATATTTACCAAGTTACAATCTAGGTCATTGTGTGTCTTTGCTTAACACACATTACATCCTTGTACACACATAATCCAACACATAGGGAAGAACTAGATAAGTCTAAGGCCCTCTTCAAAGCATTGGCTATGTAGGTAGTGCCCCATTGATAGAGGGGTTCTTGTGGAATGTCAACACTATGAGCCCACTAACCCATTTTTTCTAGTCACTCTAAGGGTGAAGAGCTAGGATTTGATCATTTGACAAAGAGTGATAGCCAATGCAATTGATATGAAGACATCAAAAGAAAGGTTACAAAAAAATTAAAAAGTTCTATTTAGTCACATCTAGATCTAGTCAATATTATATATGTGACACTTATGGCAGGGTTAAACACCTATGTTGATAGAATTATCTAGATCCGATACAAGCATCTGAGGGCACAAAAATAATATTCCCAAAATTTGAAAATTGTTCCAAGATCACCATCCATTTCACTTATAGCCTATTCCATATTAGAAATGCATGTACAAAGTAAACCAAATAAATATCAATTATTTTCAATTCATTAAAATATCCATCAATAGTTGTACTTTACTATTTTCAGCAATTTTAGTTGTGTAAATTTAGAATACTATTTGTTTGATTTTTTTATTGATTGGCTTGCTTGTTAGGCTAGTTCACCACCTTTGTGTAAAATATAATATAATCCTTTTAACCCTAGATAACCACATATCTAAATTTAGGGTTAAAACATTTGGTGATCCTGATTTCTAAGTCTTCCTTTATAAACCTACCCTGATCTAGGGTTTCCAACCTCCTAGGGTTTTGGCTTACTATGATTGATTTTCATATCTGAAACTTTACCCTATGATTTTACACTCATATGGTTATAATGGTTTTGTATGCATACACCTACAATTTTGTATTCCTTGATTAGTGAATTTTAGCTTCCAAATAGATCATTTAAAAATTCCTTAGAGGTTATTTCTACTCATGTTGGTATATTCAAAAACCTCTTTTTGTTTGCCCAAATTCTATATGGATTTTTTGATTTTCACAATCTACTATTTTTAGTAACTAGTGACATACAAGATGAATGATGTATCTATTTTATAATTAATTCTAGGTTTCATCATCATTTATATTTTATTCGAAAACCACTCTCAAATCTCTGAAATATATTCTTTATTTATATAAATTGATGATTCTTTATTGAAAATATTTTAGGGTTTGCTTATGAAACATTCCACATTGTTTGGCCTATTTCTAATTCATAACAACATAATTTTAAAATTACTTAGAGGTTTTTATAATCATTTTTATATAAATAAAAACCTATTTTTGTTTTCCAAACAATTGTATGGATTTTTTGAATTTTGCATTTTACTATTTTTTAGTAAATTTAGACCTACATGTTGTACACTATACTTTTATTTCCATATTTTTTTAGGTTAGTCTCATTTAAAATTTTTCCTCCAAAACCTATTAAGATTCAAAAAAAAATAGCCAATCACTTATATTTATTTCTCTTCATTTAGCACATTATGGTCAACCTTACACTTGTTCTCCAAACCACAGTTGATCTAGGCTTTCTTGATTTATTGTTTTCTAACTTATGATTTCACAATATTCATAGTTTAAAATTTAGAATTTATTTTTTCCTAAAATCATGACTAAAATTTATAAAAAGGAAACTCTTCCTCCTCTTAACCGTAAAGATGGCGATATCATGCATCCCTCTAACCAGGTCTAGGCTATCATTTTCTAAGAGGTAAACTAGCCCATGTTATGATTTCTAATGAAGGTAATCAATATGTCCTTCTTCAAACACCTCCACCTCCCACATCTCCTCTATATGGTGTGTGTATTCATATTAAAATTGAGGAACCTTGGGTTTGTGCTTATGAATCCCTCAAAGATCAAAACATCACTATGAGCAAGTTAATATAAGAGTTACAAAAATAAATTTAGTATTTCAATTCAAAGATCACATCACTAGAAAATCAAATTACATACTTACATAATCTAAAATATTATAGTGTTAATCATGTGTTTGCATCTCCATATATAAGCTTTTCATGCCCAAATGAAAAGCTACCATAGAATATCTCTAAAACAAATGATTCAAAAAGTGATCAAAAGGCTAATAAGAGTCCATGTAATATCCTAAGAGAAGTGCTTTGAAACAAAGTGATTTAATTACCTCCTCTAAGTTCTATAATGAGATTAATATACTATTATGCATATCATATAATGCATGGGCATCATACCAATTATTGTTTTACATTAAAGAACAAAATCTAAAGTCATAAAGATAGTGGTATTTTTATCATTGATACATCAATCAAGCAACCCACTCACATTATGAGTACTTCTCCAAAAACAAAAATGTGAAAAAAATTGGTACCAAAGAACAATTTGGAGATAAAATAGTTGAAAATGTAAAACCTAGATCAAAAAAAGATTTAAAAGGTAAATATAGACCAAGTAGTGTTACAAAGTGAACAGGAAAAGGATCCAAATCTACCTCTCAATAACGATACTTAGCTTTCAAAACAATATGGTTTTGGACAACAAATCTACAATACTTTGGTTATCATGGTCAAGTATTGGGAAAACATTACTGAGGCATCACCCATCCTATCTCCACATTTGATCATAATTATTGTCAAGGCTTGGGATATAGTGTCAATGTTAATGAAAACCATTTAGAGATGCATATTCATTTTGTTAATGCATAAGAACAAGAACCTAGACATGGAAATCAATCCAAGGAAAATGCACAAATAGAACAAGATATATTACATAAACACCAATTGGAATAAGAGGAACAAAACATGATACAAAATTAATAGTTCAAAAATGAGCAATATATACACCAAAAGGATAATGTTAAACATGTGTTTTCATATAAACAATTACAAATTATTCCTCAAAGAATCAAATCATTGAACCTTGTAGAGATGGAAAACAAGGTTAAAGAATCATACTTAACCCAACTTGTGACCTCAATATATATATCTATAAATTCAACATCTTTGGGATATAACATGGAACATGTGTATAAAGATACTGCATCCAATTTTTGTGTTGGATATATTCAATGTAATGTCACACTTAGATCTGAAGCATCCTCTATTTTATAACACATCAATCCATTTTAGCCTAGATATAATGCTAAAATCATAAATCCATCATTACTAGTAATAAAGGAAAATATATCCTAACCAAAGACATCAAGTACACGTATACCAAAAGAACATGATACAATTTTTAATTCTACTATGCACACATATATCACATTTAATTCAGGGAATGTTACTCATTTACCACTCCTTGAATATTTATCTTCATCTTGATATCATTGGATAACTTATACAATTTCTATTATATATTCAAGAAAATATAAAAACATTCAAATAAATTCAAAAATACCAAAAAAATCAGCATGTTCCTAGTTGAACTATTTCTTATACATATTTGTTTTCTCCATGTTAGTAGATAACATATCATTCCTTTCCTATATATACATGTGTTTCATGCTTCATTTTAGTGTGATACATCCTCATACAGGTGTTTAACCCTAAATTGGATGTAGGAATCATTTCACTTGGGTAGATAGGGTTAAGAATATAGAAATGATAATTCACAAGGGTGATGATCAAATCTACAATAGGCCAATTCAGTGCTAAACTCAAATATATACATATGATTAATTCATTGAATTGAAATAGGCTTAAAATAGTAATTATAATTATTCTAGATAAGGAAATGAAAAAAAATTAATGTACTTAGCTTGTTTTGATGCTAATGCAGTTCTAGATTTAAAACAAATAAGACACAATCAGGGAGATGATTCTGGAGCAGCTATTAGATTCTAGATTGGATGGTTCTGGAGCCACAAACACTAGCATCATCCTAGGATAGTTATGTTGATGCTATTATCTAATCTTGATCCAGGTGTCCTATACAGAATACCTATTAGAAAAGGATGCAACCATATGGATGCTTCTAGGTTTTACTTTGTCTTTGCTCTGGTGCATTCAAATTTGGGTCATGGACTAACACTCTTCATGACTTCATAAAACCATAGTTTTTCATCTTCATAGTGACACTGGAGAAAAATAATTTAGTGGGCACATGGTGTTGAGTTGACCTTAAATACCCCTCTTCCAATGAGCATTTCCTACATAGACAATACTCTATAGAGGGCTTCAGATTGATGTAGTTATCCCATATGTGTTGGCTTGTGTGTGAATCATGTAATATGCACTAAGAAAGTACAATAGTGACTATTCCTTCAGTCCTTCAAAATTGTGTATGTGGTATCCCTATGACTAATATAGAAATAGGATAAACTAAGGAAGCTTTACTCACTTGAGTGCTTGATTGAATCCCTTTTGTAAGTTGCCTAGTGAGTAGGTAAGAAGTTTCTAAGTGTTATAGGTTAGGAATGAATGAGGGTTGATCTTGTATTTATATCAATCCCTTTGGAGAATCGACTCATATTAAGTCACTTAAGATGACCATTAAAATATGTTTCATTTGAAAATTAGATGACTTTATGGTACTACACACTTACATCGGTTCAAGGCAATAGAAGCAATGCAGGCGTTTATCCCAGAAGTTAGTGTCTAGGGATCATGAAAGTAGGTAAAATCTTAGAACTTTCAAAGGTGGAAGATAAGCATGTTTTAAGCATTATGGGTAAGATACAAGCTTTAGGTCATCAACATAAGATTTATCAAACTAAGATAAGGGCCAAGGGGCATAAGATAGAGCAAATGCAAGAGTTTAAAAAGTGTGAAAGGTCTAGAACTGAGAGGAACAACCAAGGTCTGACTTTGTCAAGTGTACAAGATTGAGGTGTTATATAATCTATAAAATAGTGTCTACATTCCCCCCCTTTAATCTAGTAATGAAATTATTAGTATAAAGTAAAGGAATGTGTACTTGGGTGTGTATAACACACCTTTCCTTTGCTTGAGTCCAACTTGATTGCTTTGTTGGTGAATGACCTACAACCAAGAGCATGTTACATTACATAATCAATGCATATAATCTAGAATTGAAATTACTTGAAAGATTGAAATTGAAGGAGCAAGATTTAAGAGTACACCTATGTATCAATGTAATCACTTATCTTATTGGCAAGTTAATTTGAAATATATATCATTGTAAGGCTTTGCAAGTAAGATTAGGACAAATATATATATATATATATATATATATATATAATATATATATATATATATATATATATATATATATATATATATATATATATATATATATATATATGTAAAGTGCATATATGTGAGGAGATAAAGAGAGCGATATATATTGGAAGAAACATTCCTCCAACATTGGATAAAAGGTGAGTTGTCACTCAACAGTTGAGATTAACTCAACCATGAAACCCAATTATATTGTAACCTGGTAAGCATGAGTGGATAAAGTCAACTCATACTATCAAAATGGTGATCCTAGATGATATAATCAAGTCCAACATGAAAACTTGGCAATATTAAGTAATTTAATCACCTCAACCATACCAAAATTAAACCAACTAATGTAGTAGATTGGTTCAAAAAGTACATCCTAGGTATCAGTGTGTAAAAGTACATCATAGTGGGTGATGATAGTACCTGAGAGTGTTTTGAAATTTGAAACTAATTTGAATTTTTTAATATTAGGTGCACATTGCATAACATGTGAAACTTAGATATGTGTCATGCTGAAACTATGTATAACAATAGTACCAATGTATAGAATTATATCACAACTATGAATCTAAATTATATAATTGTATGCTTTGTCCAATTTAGAAACTATGTAAGTGTGGAGAACATGCTTATAAAACATGTCCCCAATATATATGGATAAATCTAAAACAAATACCAATGTAGAGGATGTTTTCAAAACATGTCACCACTATAATATGGAGATGTTGAATACTGAATAAGTGTGGAGAGCATGCTTCCAAATCATGCCCCCATTGAATTTGAAACTATGAATGTGTGGAATCCATGTCTAGGTAAATGTAGCATTCAATCAAATAAAATAATGGGATCATGGAAATATCTAGATAGTAACATTACAAATTCAACAAGCAAATCAAGCACACACACAATAGTACTCAAAAGCAAGTCAAAAGGAAATAGTCCAAGGAGACTGTAAACAAGGGGCATGTTCAAATGCCACACAAAGGGACATGACTTATTCAAATGTACAAAAAATTGAGGATGGTATATTCAAATGTTTATACAATAAATAATGACAAATTTAAATGTCAAAGAAAGCATACATAGGCATGAGGGCCACAAAAAAATGAGCATATTCAAATGCTCAAATAAGAAAGATAATAACAAGGTAAGAAACTCAAAAAGTGTATAAATTAAAGCATAAGCAACTAACATAAACATATCATAGTAGCTCATAGATCAACTGTGTTAGTAAAAAATGTCAAGTGCATAACATATCGAGTAACATGTGTAAGATATAGTCATGGATAAAGGCATGTGTAATTACATATAAGAGCTCAAAAGTTGATGATGTAAAGTGACCATAAAATGATATAACCTATAAGTATCATATTCATAGAGATGCATGCCCCCAATGTCCTGGTGATATGGGTAGAGGAAAGACTCAACATCTAGAATATGAATAGATCATGTATTTAAGTATGCCTATATCACACTTAAATACAAGTGTGACACACATGTGTATGTAGGAGTAACTGATATGCCATCCATTAACATGGAACTAACACATAGATGCCAAGGAGCTAATAATGTATGTAGGTGCTAGAGACATTTTTGTATATTTAAATGTTATTTATTTATTTTGGGATTTTTGTTTGACTTGAACAATCTGAGCATATGAAATATACTCATTGATGTTGTTTTAAAAATGTAATAAAAACATATCAGCCAATGGATTAAATGAATGTAATGAGTGATGAAGTAAATTATAAAACCAATGTATAGCATATTCTTTTAGAATCCTTAGAAATAACTTGGTTAATTACCTATTATTCGATACATAGTCCAAACATGTAGTGTGGAATTACCTTAAAATGTTGTTTGTGATCACCCTTTCCATCATACAATGTAATCTTGGGGGCCACAAAACATGTAGGTAGAGGATATATTACTATGTGTTGTGTCAATGGAGAGTGCAATAGAGTATGAGAATCAAGCACCTATGTAGATTTCAAAACACCTTGTTCTAAATGTAACACCCTAGTTTGCATAGATTGAATCTTGTGCATAAGGGATAGTACATCGAGATAAGAATAATGTATGATAATTAAAGGTAGTTTTCCTAATGACTGAGTAGGAATTGACATATTAATATTTTACAGCCTTGGTTTTCCCCCATAGTAAACCATGGTACAAAATTTGTATCCATGGGATTATAAGTCTCAAGTGATGGTGTCATACTCACACTTTTTATGTCAAAAAGTGTTTTCAAATTGGTATGATAGTTGAGAGGTTGTTCATGGATTCTTTCTTGAAAATTGTTGATGACTTCCACTTTTTTAAACATTGGTTTTCATAACCTATAAGTGGGAGTACATCTTGGTGTTCATATTGAGGACCAACGTTATCTTAATCATACTACTTATGCTCTGAAGTAGTGTCATTAACTTCTACATGCACATGTTGGTCATTAACACATGAGGGTTTTGATATACTCTTGGTCTTATCCATATTATGGACTTTAACAAATTAAATTTGAGAATGCTCAATTAGATTGCCACTTAATCTAGCACTTATTCTAAGGGACGTAGTGTCTAACCCTAAAAAGATCTAGATTGGGATATCTAGGGTTAAATGGGTAGACATATCCTAAGGCACAAGGATGATAAAATATCTCTAAAGCAGGATAATTGGGTGCTAAATTTAGATAAACATATACTAAATTTATTAAATTGAGATAAACTAAAAATAGTAACTACATCTATGCTAATTATAAAAATGACAAAGAAGTAATGTACTTAGCTTGTTCTGATGTTAATGCAGTTCTAGATCTAGAACAGGCAAAAAGTTGATTGGAAGAGGATTCTATAACAATCATCAGATTCTAATTTGGATGCTTCTAGAGTCATAAAAGTGTCAACCTAGGATGGTTGTGTTGATGTTACTATTTAAACATAATAAAGGTGTCTTATATAAAATTCCTATTTAAAAAAGATGTGATGGCCTAGATACTTCTATGTTTGACTTCACCTTTGCCCTGATGCATTCAAATCTGGGTCATGGACTGTCTCTCCTTATGAATTTGTAAAACCCTAGTTCTTCATCTTCATAGTGACCTTGGGAAAAAATGGGTTAGTGGGCACATAGTGTCGATCTAACCCCAAAGACCCCTCTATTAGTGAGAATTTCTTACATAGCCAATACTCCAAAGAAGGCCTCAGACTGATGTAGCTCTCTTGTATATGTTGGCTTGTGTGTGAATCATGAAATATGTACAGAGTAAGTATAATAGTGACCTAGCTTATAACTTAGAAAATATAGCTCTTGGGATGCTCTTTCGGTACTTCAGACCTATGTATGTGGCATCCCTATGATTGATATAAAAATAGGATAAAATAGGGAGCTTTATTCATTTGAGTGCTTGATTAAATGCCTTTTATAAGTTGTTTGGCGAGTAGATAAGAAGTTTCTAGGTGAGGAATGAATGAGAATCGATATTTTATTTACATCAATCCCTTTAGATAAGTAACTCACATTAAATCACTTAGGCTAACTGTTTCTCTCAATTTCAATTTATTTTCTGGTTAAAGAAGTAAGAAATTAAATATGGGTATGAAAGAAGAACCTGTTTGTTTGTACGTGTGTGATCCAGATGATTTTGAAGAACTCCTCTTTGTCTTGGGAAGAATGACCTATAGATAAGAAAATACTAAAATAAAGGGCTTGTTAGGTGGTTTACCTAGCGTTAGATAGATTTAAGAAGCGTGAGCTTACTAGGATGTTATCAATCCACTCTTTTAGAATAGTTAAGTTGAACGAAATAAAGATCAAATACTTGTATCAAATGATATAAAAGATTGAAAGGGAATGCAAGAAGAAATAAATGTTTGTTAAGGGAAATAAACTAATTATAACAATAACCAGGTCAATACTAATGCTAAATAAGTCATGTTAGGTTCAAAAAATAGGTGGGGACTCTGTGAATAGATAGAGAGATAGAAAATGGAATTTGGTTGAAGGTAAGCAGGTGGAAATAGCTTGCTATTATTTCCTACCATAGTGACCTTTGGTAGTCAGGGTGACCATCAATGGTTAAGGTGACCGTCGGTGGTTGGGTGATCATTAGTGGTTGAAGGTGATTGTCTATGGTTGAAGGTGACCGTCAGTGGTTGAAGATGACTGTCGGTGGTTAAGGTGACCATTGATAGTTGCTATGGGTTCTGAGGGTGTTTGAAAGAGGGTTAAAGAATGGGTCAATAAGTGATTAGAGATCTGGTTAAGGTCAAGGGGTTGAAATAGATTATGTAGAAGGGTCTGATTCAGGTAGAGATGTCAGAAACCAAATAAACAAAACTTGAAATATGAAATGTACTTAATTTGTTGATTGATGGTTGATGGTAGACTGAGAAGCAATTTTGATAGAGTAACGGTACTTTGCCTAAAGAAATTTTTTGGTATAGATTTTAGTCTATGTCATAGTTATTGACGTGCTAGAAGGAAGACTTGTAAATAAGTTCTTAATGCTAGAAGCTCCTGATGGCTATTGGTTGATAGCTTGACTGCTAAAATTCCTAGATCTCTAGATGAATAGATGAATGGATATTTTTGTCACCTCTTGCTCCTCTCTTTTATAGGCAAAAGATGGAGGTGTAGGTTCTATAAGGTTTTAAAATGTTGCATAAATTTAATTCTTGATGCATTATCTTGCTACATAAATTAAATAATGATGTGCTTGGGCTCACATATGGATCAAGTTTGAGGATCATTGGTGGTCATGGTGACTGTCGGTAGTCGAGTATCAAAGGTCAAGTGGGGTGAAAGGTAGGTTAGTGAGTTGGTTTAGCTAGTTAGCTAACTTGACTTAGGGTCACAGTTGGAGGTTGGGTAATGGTCCGACCTAGGGGTGTTTTGACATCTAGAACCATCATGTGTGATTTTTTAGTGTCTACATTTTGCCCCTTTTTATTATGTAGTTTGTGTCAGCAATCTGTAAAAAAAAAAATGGATTTTGGGTTGAAGGTTTGGTTGCCTCAAGCATGGGATAAGGTGTTCCCCCTCAAAATAAGAGTGGATGAGGTGAAACTGAATTGAGTTCAGGGTTGACAAGTAGTTTATGATGAGTCATAAGGTTTGGGATAAAAGGGTTAGGTGTTTGAAGTGCAAACATACACACAAAATATGACTAAGGGTGATAGTTAAGATCATGTATAGACTAAGTTACCATGGTTATTAAAAATAAAATTTAGTTCTAGAAGGACTAGTGATGGGGTAACTGGACCATAGTATTAGGCATAGTTGATCAAGTTATTCCTATCAAATCTCCTAGATAAGGTTGATGTTTCCATAGGTATCCAAGGTAGGAAGTGCTCCAAAGAAGAACACAAATGGTCTAGTGGCACTAGGTGGTGTAAGTTCAAATATGCAACATGGTAATGTTATTCAATGTGGTCAAAAGGACCAAGGTAAGATCATCACAAAATATGCGATAGTTTGGGCTAAAAATGGCCAAAATCAAGGTGGGCATGGTTGGTAGGGTAGGAAGAGAAGGAAATCTCCAAAGGCAGGCACTAAAGTGAGTATGCTGAAATTTTGAAAAAGTTGTCATCCTAACCATCAATAATCAGGGGTCCTTAATGTGATCATTGATAGTTTCCTTGACCATTGACAGTCAGGGGGTAAAACCCTAAAAGTGTGGAGGTTTAAAAAGTGAAAAAAAAGTTATCATTTTCACTCACTTGATTTTTTACTCTTGACTCCCATGTGTACCTATATCTTTGGAATTTTATGTGAGAGTGCTAACAAGGTGGTTATTGATTAGTTGAGTGTGATATTTGTGTTGATTTTGGCTAAAGTGTTGGACTGAGGATGCAAGGTAGATAGGGGTGCAGCTAGGCAGTGGGACCCAGGATTCCTCTTCAATGACGGTTGAAGAATGAGGTAGGGACTACATTAATTTGGTAGAATATATTCATTTTGGTTGAATTTTGTTGATTTATGATTGGTTTAAGGGAAGGGTTTAGGTTTACCCTAGGTATTTAGGTTGTAGGTTGTTTTTATTGAAATTACAGGTGAAAATGAATTTTGAAGGGTGGGGTGGGTTGAAGGAGGATAGTGTAAGTATTAGGTAGGTGTATTTTAAATTGGGATGAGTTTTGGGTGTTTTTATGGGTAGGTTAGGTTGGGGTTTTCCACTAAAAATCACACATAATGACCATTGGTGATCATACCCACCCATCGACAGTCATAGTCAATCCTTAGCAGTCAATGACCATTAACCAAATGGGGGCCCAATCATCGACAGTCAAAGTGACCGTCTGTGGTCAACCAAATGGCTAAGTGTTTTTTATGAAAACATTTGGTGGGTGTAAAATGTTTTAGTATTATAATGCTAAGGGAAGATTGGGTTTAGGGTAGGTTAAAATAAAATATGTAGATGTTGTTTGTATAGATAAAATAGGTGCAACTAGGTAGGTGAAGTGGGGTAAAAGGACATTGTCCATGGGCAAAGTAGTTTATAGAAAACTAAGTGTGTTTTATATATTTGAATTTTATAGGCATAGGATCATATCGAGATATGAGATTGGGTTCCTTGGATATTTATAGAGATCCATCATGGGATGATAGATGAGGACTAGGCTCACATAGAAGTGATCAACCCAAGAGTGATGATGCACTACCAACACATGCCACGAGATGCGATAATGATCATGGCCCTCATCAAAATATGGTATCAAGCCATAAAAACCTTTCTCCTATTGACTAATAAGATGAATATCTTGTTAGAGGATATACATAAGATCACATGACTACCCATTCAGGGGGAGCTGATATATCACATAGAGAGGGAGGAGAGAGATGAGCACATGGAGCTCATATATGGTGAGGATCAGGCCTTCACCAAGTGGCTCACTGTAGGCTTTAGCTACAAACCTTTGTATCATATGGCTAGAGACTATTAGAGTTTGATGACTATGATGATGATGGCGATCTCCTACTTTGCAGTTCTAGATTCAAGTAGTAAGAGGTTTCCCTATCTGTTGCTAAGTGTATTGGTGGAGATGTTATTAGGTTATACAATGTATGGGTGGTTTCCTATACTATTGGTTTAGATATACAAAGAGTTATGAGGGTTTAGATCTCATAAAAGGTATGACATCAGTGTGGAGTTTGTGCTACACTGCTAGTCCTATGAGCACATTAGGTTCTAAGGCCGATGGGGTTGCCATGGGAGGGATATGCCCAGATGGACTTCAAGGTGGGCTTTATGTAGTGGAGAAGTGATTACATGCTCACAAGACCTAGAGGAGGTGTATGCAATATTTATTGGTTTAGAGGGGTATTAGAGGACTTGGTGGTTGGAGATGTGGTTTGAAGGCCATATGTTAGCTTTTTGAGGTGGGCCCACTATACTCGACATATTTTATCAATGTGGAGCTATAGGTTGATTTTTGGGAGGAGAGAGGGTGAGACTAAGCTTATCCTTTTAATAAGGTTTGCAATCAGGTTGGCTTGATATAGGGGATTTTGGGTCCATTCCTAAGGTATAGGTGGGAGGATGTCAAGTTTTTACTTCCAAATCCATAGCCAATGGAGATGGTTCTTGATTATGAGGAGCTACCTACCAAAGTAGAGATTGATGACACAATTTATGTTGATGGCTATGTGGCATGGTATCAATCCCTCTATACAATGGTAGATTTTGGATGGGATGATGGGGGCAAGTAGCCTATGGATGTGGACCCAGTTGGTAGGGGTTTATAGGTATAAGTACATGGAAGTGGCCTCAATGGATAGGTAAGAATGGCACTAACCATCGCATATGCATAGGTCAAAACTTTATGAGCGTAGATGGATACATTAAAAGGTCATCTAGACACTGTGATGAGTTAGAGGGACTAGGCTAGGGATACACTAGCTCATATCACCCAGGAGCAATATGCTCTGAGATAGACCAAAGGAGCATCAAAAACATCAATAGGTCTAATGAAGACCATTGATATGTAGAATTATATTACCACTATATAAGAGTTATAGTATTATGAGGTGATAGTCTTCACACACTATCCATTAGATCCCCAATGGGGTGAGTATAGAGCTAGTTTGGCAGGTGGTGCTTGTTTGGTGACACCAATTAAGTGGGTCACATCTGCAGTAGGATAGGTAAGCACCTTAGGGGGGCAAGCATTGGATGGCAGTGGTGCCCCAAGGGCATAGGCTATGATATGATATGCATAGGTGTATATGATTTTGATAACAACCAATGAGCAGATGCAGTGAGATGTATATGTTTTAAGAGAGATATATACATTATTATATATATTTTTTTATTTCAATGAGACATGATATATATGATGTGATGATGATGATATGATATGCATAGGTGTATATGATTTTGATAACAACCAATGAGCAGATGCGATGAGATGTATACATTTTAAGAGAGATATATACATTATTATATATATTATTTTATTTCAATGAGACATGATATATATGATGTGATGATGATATATAGATTTTGTTTTTATGGTTCATGGTTCATGGTTTTGATGTTTATAGTTTACTATGATTATGCTTATGAGATGTAGACTCACTATATTAAACATGTGATGATTATGGATGATGTTTATGATGAGTGATTAGACATGATTATGATCATGTGATGCTTTGTTTTATACATGGATATGATTATGGTTATTATTTTATATATGTGATGTGGTTTATGATTATGGTTATAATTATGGATATGTGATGTAGTTTATGATTATAGATGTGATGCTTATGGTGTTGTTATGATTTATAGTTATTTTGTTGATGATATCATATAAAGTAAGCTAGATAACAAAACTAGATGTGGGAAAGAGATGAAAAACATGAGACATATGTATGAGTGAATACATGAACCAATTATGAGAGGGTATGAAAAATGCATGATGCTTCTTCATTGGTAAGGACTAAACAAAACTAAAGTTAGATTGGCTTAAGGAACATAAGCCTTTAGAATGCTTCATATTAACATGCGTTGGTTGGTAAAAAGGTGTCTTGATCACATTATGTCATGTAAGCTCATGAATCCCTTGATTTTTAGATGGTACAAAGGGTGGATAGGTGATAGGTGGTGTGAAGGGGATTTTAACCTTCTTGATGGTTGGTTTTACCCTTTTATAGATGACCTAAGAACCATAGTAAACAACTCTATCTTTTAATGCAAGGTGTAGACTAATCAATACATGAAGTTTGTTGATGCTATATATAAGAGCTAATTGTAAATTTCTTAGGATAGCTTATTCTGATTTTGATATAAGGTCCTTTTATTCCTTTGTTTTGATATTTTTATGAATTTGATCAATGCGAGAAGCTTCAAATGATTGCTTTGACAAATTTGACTTACACATCCTTCAAGGAAGTGGTCTGAGTTTGGATTTGCTTATTTTGGTAGCTATCCTTCAATGGAGTAGTCTATCTTTTTAAGCAATTTATATTTTGGGTAGCTATCCTTCCAAGAAATAGTTTGCATTCTAGAGAAATTCAACCTAAGTGATATTTAGGTATCCCAAATTATTTTTATGCTAAGTTATACATGGACTAGGCTACATAAGCTTTGAGGTTTACCCTTATTAGGGCAAAACCTAAAGCACAAGAAGGTTAATGATAGGTGAAAGGGGTGGTTTTGAGAGATAATGACCATGGGATTTCATTCGATTAGGGATGAAAAGTATCCATGAGATCTATGCCATGGGTAGAGTAGTGGTACCCATATTTAGGATTAGGCTATGATTGTGATGATTAATCACATGGTTTTATGTTGTAATCAGTTGTCCTCAAGAGGATAAGATAAAAGTGTGAAGAAGGTGAAAATCTCATAAATCAAGGGATGAGTTTACGCTAGATAAAAGGTGAGTTTGATCCCTATTTAAGAAAATAAAGGATGCAAGTGTAAAGCATTGAGAGGCTCACGTTCTGATTTGCCTTCAAGAGTGGACAAATGATAAGATCCTGATCCATATTTATGGGTTATGATGTAGGTTCCAAGCCAATTGAAAGTAAATTTTCCTCGCTTGATTTTCTCCATATTGGTCACATGTTGATTTTCCTTTAGAATGAGGTATTAAATATTGAATTATCATTATTTATAGCACTTATTATAAGTGTGCTTGACTCATTCTTGGAAGACATGAAGATGGATAAGTGCAACTAGGTGACACTCATCAAGTATGTCAAGTTATGGTAGATGTTTTTGACAATAGTCTATCTTAGAAATGATATCTTACAAGGATATGTGAAGAGAGGGAATCTTGACATCAAGAGACAAGACCACCTCCGATTCAAAGACTAGGGAGAAAGGGGTAGCACCTATAGAGGTTCAAATGCTAGTGTGATAGGCCCAAAAAATAAAAGAGATGTGAAAATGCCAATCTTGATCAGAATCATTGACCATTTTGGTTAACATCTTATTGAGGGTTTTGTTAGAGGCTTCTACCTATCCATTGCTTGTAGACAATAAGGTGAGGAAAATATTAACTTGATGCTAAATGCATCATAAAGACCTTGGACTTGTTTGTTTTTTAAAGACTTGCCATTATTGATGATGATCTTATGGGGAACATTGAAATGATAGATGATATGATGATTGATGAAGTCAACTATCTTATCAATTTTGGTCAAGATGAGAGGAATAGCCTCCACCCACTTGGTGAAATACTCAATGGTGGTGATAATGGAGTGGTGCCACTATGAAGAATGAGGATTTATTTCCTTAACAAGATCTATTCCCCATTATGAGAAGGGCCAAAATTCCTTAGATATTTGAAGGCCATGGGCTAACGTGTGATATAAATTGGCATGTTGTTTACATTCAACACACCTCTTTACATAATCACAACAATCTTGGTTGAGGGTGGGCCAATAGTAGCCAAGGCAAATGATATGTTTAGCGACATGTAGACCACTAAAATGTACCCCATAGATCCCATCATGTGTTTACTTGATATCAAGGGAAGTTTCATGACTATGCAGGCAATGGAAAAGGAGGTTATTAGAACCTTGTTTGTAAAGGATCCCCCCTAGTATGGTATAATGACAGGTACTCTAAACAAATTCTCTTTGGGCATTCCTAGGGAGGTTGGGAGGAATGATGTTGAGGTTGAGGTATTCAAAGGTTTGCTCATACCAAATGTCTAATGGAGATTCCTCCAAACTACAAATGGTAGGGAGGTCAGATTGGATATAAGAGGGTGTGATAATATGATGAATGGTGACAAAGAGTTTAGAATTGAAAGGCATAAATGGGATTTGGGAGGCAAGGTAAGCCATTGTATGCATGAACTTGTTGGTGGATCATGGAACATATTATATAAGGCAATGATCAAATGATGTTAAGAGTACATCTACAAGTTATTTGTACTATTGCAAGACATCATTTTTACATTGGTAGAATCCATTAATCTAGTTGACCACAAGTTAGGATTGCCAAAGACACTAATCATATTAACTCCCAAGGCTAGAGTAGTTTAGAGACCTATTACTAGGGCTTCATACTCAACCATATTGTTGGTACATTCAAAATTAAGTTTGAAAGAAAGAGGAAGAGGTTCACCATCGAGGGGAATGAGATTAACTATGGCACTCCCACCACACTAGCATTTTGAGTCATCAAATAACATGGTTGTTTGGTAGGTGATGTCCTCTTGAGAAAGAGTTGCGATGAACTTGTCTAGAAATGTAAGAGAAAGTGGTTGGTTGTCAGGCAAAGGACCTTCAACCAATTGATTAGTAATGAATTTTCCTTTAATTAACTTTTATTGGAAGAACTCAAGGTCAAACTCAGATAGGAGCATGAGCCACTTAGCCATACATTGGTTTTGGAATGGCTTAGAGTGCATGTACCTGAGTGTTTTAGTGTTCATGATGACAAAAGTTTTATGATTAAGGAGGTACTGACAAAGTTTGGAATCCATAAAGACTAAGATGAGGCAAAGCTTTTTGGTATGGGTGTACTGAGTTTCATACTCTATAAGTGTTTGACTTATATAGTAGACAACTTGCTCTTTATTTTGTTCATCATGGTGAGCAAGCATTACCCATAAAGAATGGTCAGTGGTGGAGATATAAAGGTAGAAGGGTTGGTCTTTTTTAGGATGGATAAGAATAGGTGGAGAAAGAAGGTATTCATTGAGTGAATCAAAGGATTTTTGATATCCCTTAGTCCACTTCAAAGATGTATCTTTCTTGAGAAGATGGTGAAAGGGTTGACATCTATCTGACAACTAAGAGATGAAGTGATAGATGGATTGGAGGTTCCCCTATAGGCTATAGAGTTGCTTAAGGTGGGTTGGAGTTGGCATGTTGAGGATCACTCTAACTTTGGTAGGGTCTATTTCTATTCCTCAAAGAGAGATGATAAAGCTAAGAAACTTTACAGATAGGTCCCCAAAAACACATATCTTGGGGTTGTGTCATACGTGGAAATGGATTAGGCACTCAAATATATTCTTGAGAACTTCTAGATGATCTTTGTAATATTTGGATTTTCTAAGGATATCATCTGCATAGTCCTCTATAATCTTGTGGATGAGATCACGAAAGATGTAGGTCATGACATGTTGGTAGATTACCTCAACATTCTTTAGACCAAATGGCATGACCCTATAGTAGAAGGTTCCCCATGGGGTGATGAAAGAAATCTTATGTTAATCCTTAGGGGTAATCAAGATTTGATTATATCCCAAGAAACCATTTATGAGAGATAACATATTATGGCCCACTGTAAGATCAACAAGTTAGTTGATTTTAGGCAAAATGAAGTCATTCTTTAGACAAGCAAGGTTGAGGTCATGATAGTCAATATAGAGGTGAAGTCCCTCGATGGGTTTGGTGATGGTAATGACGTTAGAAACCCATTAGGGATAGTCAATGGGTTGAATTAAATTGATAGATAAGAGGTGTTGAAGCTCTTCTTTGACTAGAAGGGCAATGTAAGGGTGCATCCTATGAAGCTTTTGTCTAATAGGCTTAGCATTAGGATGGATGATGATCTTGTCAAAAATTATGGAAGGATCGATGTCAGGCATATCTTGATAGGACCAAGCAAATACTATGATTTAGTCATGAAGGAAGGAAGGATAATCATGTTGTTCTAAGGAATCTAAGGATTAACTAATCTTTACAATGTGAGGGTTATCCTAAGTACCCAAGTTGACATTGATAGTGGATTTGTTCAAAATGGTTTGGTTCTCAAGAGGAAGGGATTTTTGGACAGAAGAATCCCCTACACAAGGATAGATGAGAATGGAATCATTGTCTTGATGTTGGATGGTGTGGATGGTAGGAGAATCATTTTCTACCATTTCAAGATGAAGCAAAGGAAAGGTTTTAGTTTGACCACCCTTTTGATAGGTTAGGGGGCCCAAACTAATAGTATTGACTAAAAAAAAGTTATAAGAGATGGTTTCAAAATCCTTAGACTTCGAAAGACATGGGGTTTGTGAGGATGTAACATCCTCATCAATGGTGGTGATACGTTTGGTTGAATTGGAGGGTTCTTTTGGTTGGATGAACCCAAGGCCAAATAGATCACGAGGTTTTTGGGTTTTGATCAAAGGTAACTCATGGGTTTCATGTTCATAATAGTCAAGGTTGAATCCCTTTTAGGCACACCAATGAGGGTAAAATTTGGAAAATTTTGGTTTGTCGAAATAGGATAAATTAAAGGTAAATGGTCAAATAGAAGAGGTGGTGGAGAAAGTGAAAAGTGGATGATCAAGTCCCCCATAGATGAAGTTAGTTTGGTGATTGGGAAGCTCAAAAATAATGATGGTTTTGATATCAAGATCATAACTAGGATTATGGTCAAGGTTCCCATACTCTTGAGGAGTAAGGAAGGCATCTAAGGCAAAAATACAATACTCTCCCAGTGAGAGACGTTGGAATGTAGGTTCTAAGGGGTCCTCTATGGGGATATAAGAAGAAGGGATATATGAGCAAGTTGAAGCTTTGTCAATGGTAGGGGTGGAGTTGTTGTTAATTGGTGGTGAGGTAGATGAGTGAGGAATAAGAATGTCATTCAGTTGATATGTCATATTGCAAGATGCAAAAGGACTAGGGTTAACTTTTATGGTGATGACCTAACCCTCGTGTTCAAACTTGACACATCGATGCAAGGTGGATGGGACACAATTCATGGATTGGATCCAAGGGAATCCAAGTAAGATGTTGTATTAGAAATCACATTCTATGATGTAGAAGATATCTGAAATTGTACGAGGTCCTAAGTGGATGTAGAGGATGACTATCCCCAAGGTTGTGGCTATAGTATCATTAAAGGAATGGAAGACCAATATGGTCTCTGACATGATATTCTTTAGCAGTTAGAGTTGGTCATAGCATGGGAGGAGATAATATTAATAATATCTCCCCCATTAATAATCACACTTTTTATGCAAGTTTGATTGATATATGTAGTAATGAAGAGGGGAGGATCAGGATCTTCAGGATGAACATAAGGTATTTTTGAATCCTTAAATGTGACAAGGGTAGAAAGATGAAGAGCTCCAATAAAGTTTGTAAGAGATTGAGGGTCTTCAGAATGGACCTATATAGATTATAGGGCCTCTATTAATGCTTGGTAGTGATGGGGTGAGGTGTTGATTAGTTTGTATAGTCTCATCTTCACAGGTGTCTAGTGAAGTTATTTTAGAACTACTCACTAGATAGATTCAGAAGGGTTAGAGGGAGAGGTACCCACAATGGATATTTTGGGTTTTTTGAAGGTGAAGGTGCTTCAGTCTAGTTGGAAGTTTGAGGGGTGGAAGGATGTTTCCATGGAATGGACACTTTGTCCTTTCCCTTATCCTTTTGATGGGATCGAGAATGGGTGACCATATGGATAGTGTAGATGAGGGGAAGTGTTAAGCTAGAAGGCTACTTTAGTTCCTCCTCAATCGTGGATGAGAGTGTGAGAGTGGGTAAATGTTGGATCGGTTAGTTTGATGTTTGGTTTGATAATGGTATTGAGAGAGGTTCATTTGATAATAGATTATCCTCATCCCATATGTTATGGACAAGTGCTTCGAGAGCTTTGTAGTTCTCTATGTCATGTCTAGGTGTCATGTGGTATGAGCAAATTAAACTTCATTAAACCAAGATGGTTTAGGACTTGAAGGGTCAAAGGGTTTGATAGGTGGTAGGTTTAAGGAATAAGTTTGTAATAACCTTTGTAAAATGGTCAAATAAGATTTGAGTAAAGGTGTTAAGGGTGATGGGCTTTTGGTTTTCAAGGTGGGAGCCTTCTTAGAAGTAAGTTTCACCATGGAAGTTGTGGGTGGTAGAATGTTTTTGGTAGGTGGGTTTGATTGGGGTTGTTTGGTGTTGGATGTTTTTGAGGTGAAAGGTTTAAAGGTGGAATATTTGGAGGTGAATGATTGAGATGATGAAGGTTTGGAGATAGGTGGGTAGGTAGAGGTAGATAGTTTGGTTAAAAATGATGGGGAGTTTGATGTTTTGGAAGGGGTAGGTAAAGGTATAATAAAATGAGGAAGTTTATTTTGGGTAATTTTGGGAGGGTTAGCCTTCTTGATAGAAGGATGAGCTCCTAAGATGGAATAAGGATGGGGTTTAAAGATAGAAGGTAAGAGGGTGGCATGGTCATGTTTCTAGGTCGGATTTTGGGTGGCTCCACCTTCTTGGTTGGTTTGGTTAAGGTTATCTTTGGTGGAATAGATGAGTCAAAATCCAACTTCAAAGAAGGGAAGATAAGGCTAGGAATAGGAATTACCCCTATGTTATTTATAGGTTTGGTTATAGAGGTGTTAGGTGATTTGATGATTTTGGATGGAGATGGTTTGGATGGTTCTTCCACTATTTTGTAAAAAAAGGTTTTTGATGAAGGGGTTGGGGTGATTATAGGTTTAAGGGTAGGTGTAGTTGAAGATGGGGTTGATGAAGGTGAGGTTGAAGGTTCATGCTTGTCTTGATAGGGGAGCACAAGATGGTACCAAAAGGTGGCTCAGTCCTTATTAGGTTGAGAGGAGAATTCTAGGCTTTAGACCAATCTAGAGAAGAATTTGTAAATTGGTTTGGTTCCTTGGGCATCAGATTCAAAGATTAGGCCCATAGGTTGGGGTAAGGGAATTGTTTCTTCACCCTTGTCCTTGTCAAAAGTTTTGAAGATTTAGGAAGATGTTTCCTCCATGGAAGGAATAGATAAGGTGATCTCTCTTTGTGGAATGGTTTCCAAATAAAGAGTGGTTGATTCCATGATGGGGGAGGAAGGTGTGATGGCAATGGTTGCCTCCTTTGGTATTTATATCAAAGGAGAGTTGGGTAAGTCTGTTATCTCATCAAGTGAAGGGAAGGAGGTGGTTGCTTCTTTTGTTTGGGTATCCAAAAAAATGGAGGGTGATTCCACCACTTTAATAAGTAGAGTAGAAAAAGAGGTAGTTGAGGTAGTAGTTTCCTCAATAATAGGTTCACTCATAATTACATTTACTGTATGGACCTCATGAATGTGAGATGATTCTGGTTTGTTATCATCATGGTGGGTAAAAGTGGCATGATTAGGAAAAGGTTGTCAAAAGATGTCGAGTGACTGATTTGAGGGTACATTGGGATTGTCTAATGCAAGTTCTCCTTTGTCAATCAAGTTTTGGATAATGGTTTTAAAGGTGTTACACCTACTAATGTCATGTTCAATGAAAATATGTAAAACACATAGATCATTCTCATTGTACCAACTGGGCATAAGGAGAGAAGCATCAAATATCTAGGGAGGTTTGATGGGGGTAATTTGTATGATGTTGGCTTTGACCAACTTGTCCAAAATTGAAGCATATGACTCCCCTAGTGGAGTGTATTATTTTGGGGTAGCCCAATTTTGATTTAGGGTTATTGATTGGGGGAGTTAGAGGAGTTGCTTTGGTTGGGTTGGCTAACAATTGGAGGTGGAGTGGTTTTAAGGACAACTGTGTTTGTGGCTACCTTTGTTTTAGTGTTGGGGTAGTTAGATTGGTTGGTGGTTTTGGATGGAGAAGGGTCATTGGATTTGAAGCTAGAGTTTTTATTTCTTAATTTTAACTTCCCTTCATCGATGGCTCTAATTTCTAGTTTGTGTGCCATGGTGAAATCATCATCAGAGGTTCTAAAGGTTTGAACTTGTAGAGTGGGGGTGATGTGTTTGGCATAAGCCCAAGAGAAAATTTCAATCAACTCAGGTTGGGACAAAGAGAAATAGAGCTGGTTGATAAGACCTCTCTATCAAGCTATGAAATTAGTGATTGATTCATCATCAAATTTCCTGATGGAGTAGAGGTTGGTAATGGAGACCTTAGATATATTGATCAAAAAGTGGTCTAAAAAGGTTTGGGTAAGTTGGGAAAAGGAAAATATGGAGTGCTTAGTGATAGCACTATACCAATCTACTGTTGGTCCAAATAAATATATTGGAAAGGTGTGAAGGAGAAGAGCATCATTGTAGGAAATCAAGTATAAAAAATGCCTAAACACTCTTAGGGGTTATTGGGGGTCTTCCTTGCTTTGGAATTTAGAAAATTTGGGTTAGTTCCCATTGAGGAGGGTAAGGTTGGATAGGGACATATGGGTGAATAGGTTCATTACCAATTTGGTCGTAAGATAAGAGGTTGTGAGCTCCAGAGATAGATGACTCTAGGTTTGTCATTTTATCCATCAACAAATTGACCAAATCTATTTGGGGTTGGAGAGTTCCATAATTGTGTGTTAAGTTTTGTTAGGGTTGGGTGGATGCAATAATGGGTAACTGATAGAAGGTTGAGAAGATACCACATGTTGGTATGTGGTCACTAAGGGTTGTAATGATGCCACATAAGGGTTAATAGGCACAAGTGGTTGGGTAGAAGGTGCCACATATGGGTTAATAGGCACAAGAGGTTGGGTGGATGATGGAGCTATGTATCCTTGTGGATTAAGAACATAGCATGGGTAGGGTATCATAGATATTTGTTGGGGAGTTGATGTGGGTTGGTACAGAGATATGATCTTATTGAGATATCAGGGAATTTATATGGATTGGTTTGGAGGTATGGATGGGTTAATTGGTTGGGGTGAGTGGTAACTTTGGTACTAATAGGTGGAAGGGTAGAAGGTATAAAAAGAACCACATTTTAAAGTGGGGTGGAGATTGGTGGGTTGGTAGTGATAAGGGGAATAGTGGAAATATCAGTGGAAGGTATCTGCACAGTGGATGGAGCATGGGTAACAAAAGGTGAGGTTGTCCCTATGTTGGAGAGGTTGTTAGTTGATGTAGGGGGTGTTTGGTTATTGGTTGGGTTGTTTGATTAAGTTTGGATGGAGGTTGTGAATGGGTTATTGGTGGAGGAAGATGTTTGAGTGATCATAAGTTGGGTAGAGGTAGCAGTAACAAAGGTATCTCCCATAATATGGGGAGGCATCCCATAAGGTAGATCACTAGGAAGAACTGAAGCAGGGGTGAAGTAAGATAGGGTGTTGACGTAATGTTGGAGGGCCATGGGGTTATTTTTAAGGAAGGTGGAAAAATTTGCATCACCTTGGACAACTATCTGAGGCATGGTAGGGGTGGTATAATGATGGGGAAAACCCTCAACATTTGAAGTATACTCTATGGAGGAAGAAGAGGAAGGTGGCTTCTAGTAAGTTTGGTTCTTTAACTATTGTCTAGTAAAAAACCATATGAGGAATAGAAAGGAATAAAAGAAAGGTCACAACTCAAACACAAAGCAAACAAAAGAATAATATCTCAAAGCAATCAAAAACATACACTAGAGTGCATTTAAAATCTTAGGGTACCTTTTATCTCACTTTTGGCTTATGCCTTAGTTGGAAAGTGTGAAGAAGAACTTGGTTTGTAAAATAGGTACTAGAAAAGAAGTCTATGGTTGGTTTTAGGTGTTTAAGGCTCTTAAAAGGATCTATGTTGGGAATCAATACATGCCTTGGTATTGGGGCCTACCCTCTCACTTCACACACTATAGTGATAATGGTGTTGGGTGCTTATCTAGTATATACTGATTTTCAGAGTTTAGACTCAATCACAGAGCTAAGTTTTAGTTTCTCTTCTTGGTACTGACCTCCAAGTAAGATATCTAAAGGGTGAAGGTGATCCACTGGGATATACAACCCTACATGGTCCTTATGTCAGTTGTTATGATATTTTGATTGATTTAAGTGGTTTGGTATGGTGTGTGATAAAGAAGTGAAGCTAAGATTGAAT